>JARQTH010000449.1:21314-34552 GCA_030142595.1 Trachelus iudaicus | reverse complement strand
GCCTGCCCAGTGCACAAACCTCCTAAAAAAGTCTCGTGATTACCCACTCCAGGAAATCACGAAACGTCTCAATACATATCCTGCTGGCATTTTAGTCCTCACTTTGCTCCACTGATTTTCCTCCACTCAAGTTTCCATTAGCACAATCACTTCCCACTCCGCTATTCCCTTCCAAAACTCCTCATCTTTGTTCATTGCCCCATGCACATTCCAGAAACGTATTTTCCACCTTGTCCCTTCTTCTCGTCCTTCCTCCTTCTGTCCTCTCGCCCCTGCCTCCTCTCCTATCCGTTTTTTGCTTCTTCTTCTCTCCTCCTTCTCGCTCCCTCGAATGCCGTCCCCTCTCCTTCCCTGTCACTCGGTCTCTCCCTCCCCCTTATATCTCTTAATATTTCTCCCTTCTCGTCCCATATCCATACCGATCCATCTACTATTATCTTCCCGTACTTTACCTGTACTGTCTTTCCTTTTCTTCCTTCCTCGTCCGCTATTTCTTCTAGCAACCACTGCATTTTTCTCTCTTTCCACGTGAGGTCGTCCTCAATCCTCTCCCTGCCTCCTCTTAGTTTGTGTCTATTCCTCATCACCTCTATCTTTCCTTCTAAGCTATCCATCCTCACTTCTACCATTGCTTCCATCCCTCTTCTATCCATTTCCCATTTTCCTATTTCCCTTGCTCTCTCTATTCTCGTTTGTACCCCTATTCTCTCCAAAATTCTCATCGCAATCTGAATCGCCGTCCCATTCTTTGCTGCCCCTTTTATTATGAAATTCCTTCTTTTCTCTTCCCTTTCCCTGGTCTCCATCCTCCTCTCCATCTCTTTCATCCGCTCTTCCATTTCCCACTTTCCCTATACTCCCTCGTCCCTTTTCCCGCTCTCTTCTTCTCCTCTCTATTCTTCTCTCAAACTTTTTCGTTTTCCTCTCCTTTATCTTCACCCTTTCCAGCCTCGCCTCCACCTCCTTTACTCTTCCTTCTATCTCAGCTCTCTCTTTTCTCCACCTCTCCTCCCCCTTCCTCATTTCCTTTCTCAGCCTTCCTACCTCCTCCCTTGGCTCCCACCCCTGCTCCTTTACCTCCTTCATGTCCTTTCTCATTTCTTCCCTCATCTCCCTTATCATTTCTATTACAGATTCCTCTTCCCCTGCTTTCCCCTCTGGCGATCTTTGCACTAATCTGCTTCTCTGAAACACCCGCTCCTCTTCCTTACTTTCTGCCTTCTGCTCCCTCTTTCTCTTCCACATCTGGTTTAATTCCCCCCACGCTTCCAGTGAATTGCCACCAATGATCGCGTTCCTCTCTCTCATTAGCCTTTGTGCGTTGAATGGCCTTCCTCTCTTTTTTATCTCTTCCTCCTTTTTCTCGTCCCCTCCTTTACCTCCTTCCTTCTTCTCTTTTATCCTTTTTTTCCTTCCTCCTTTGCCTTTCCTTCTTGCCCACTGCTTGTTCCCTCTGGCGCCGCGGCTCTATCTTTCGCTCCTGCTTATTTGACCTTGCGCGATCACCACTCTGCTCCTTCACTACTCTGTCCCCTGCTACTCACTCCTCACTATTCCCGACTGTAACTCTCCTACTTCTCGCCCGTTTCCTGCTTTACCCGTCCGGTGTCACCACCTCCTCTTTTCAGCTCTACCTCGCGTTGCTCTTTTCCCAGCTATTCGTACCACCTCTCCCCCCTCTCTGTTCTGCCGTTTCCGCCTATTCTGTTCTTGGTCTTCTCCTAACCTCTCCAGCACTTTCCACGCTTTTCCTGCCTTAATTTTTTTTGTTTCCGACTCTTCTTTATATTCTCCTTTACCCCCCGTTCCTTCCTCTACCCTACTAGTTCACTCTCCCCTCACCTTTGTTTTCACTTCTAACACTCTCTTACAATCTTTTTCACCTATTTCACACACTCTGTTCACTGTTTCATCCCGGAAATGGAAGTCCCATATATTATGTAATATAAATTATTCTTATTTATTTATTTGACTATAATAATTATTTTATGAATTAGATTAAAAAAGTTATTGCAATAAAGAAAAAATCTATTAAAAAAAGATGAGTGTGAAAAGACGCACGATCATAGCAAGAGGCAGAGCACAGACCACTTATTGGAGAACACGGCACTCCCGTGCTATAGACTGTTAGCACGAGCAGCAACGCCATCTGATCGGGAGGTTATATCACTAACGCGATATAGATAGGTTGTGACGTGCTGGATTTCACCCGTCGTGTCCTCGGCGGAATATCACGCTGAAACGCGAGAGTGGCGTAAGGCCACAGCAAAGTCCAGGCAGGATCCACCGACCGCAAGGGCCTATCATTGATTACGACAGATTATTTGATTATTTTCTTTTGCTTTGCCGTGTACTCTGCCGGAGTTCGAATAGATAGCTTGCTCGTCGTGACCGTGAAGACGCGGAGAGAAGAAGACGGGGAGCCAGCTGGAGTTCTATGAGGAAGGGGCAGCGAACCGCGAGGGTCGACACTCGCCCTATCTCTGGAGAACAGCTATACTAGAGATGAGTAGGGAGATTGCCAATGGGCCTGTTTTTGGTAGTCTCAAGTTTACTCTGGTGTCGGCGCACCACCTTAGCGGAGGGCCCTCGAAGCAGTTCCACGTTTTTGATTGGTCGAGTATATATAGTAATACTGCACGTGAGAATCTGGAGCCGTGTTTTGGCGCGTCGACGCGCCATCTGAACGAGAATCTCGAACTAGTTCCACGTTTTTGATTGGTCGAATGAATTCGTGTGTTCCTCGAGATCCACGATTTTAAACCGGGTGACACTCAAATAGGGAGTCTTGTATCCACCTTTTTCTACTGCATATTACATAAACCGCAGTAATGAGGTAGTCAATTGTGCCAATGTTAATACCCTTAATATCCATATAAAGCTTTGGAAATAACAGAGGAAGCAAATAGAACTTTAAACAAACTCTCGAATATGAGTAACTACACAAATATAAATTTTCCAATCAGTATAACAGAATGGCTCGTTGGCGTACGTACTTCGTGCTGGAACGTCCGAGAGTCTCGAGGTTCGAAACTCACGCTTCATCCCCATTTTTTTTTTTTTCTTAATTATCAACTATGTTTATTGGTTCACCTAGTTAACTTAAGATTCATTAAATATATGATTATATTAGTCTACAAATATTGTATTATATTACATCGTCCACATGCAATAAATTGGTATATGAATCACCGAACGTTTCTTCTTGCAGAGAACCTGCCTGTGAAAAACACATATGCTACGCTGTTTCATGTTCTAATTGCATAAATAATATTCAGACGGATAAAGAAGGCATTACGAAAAATTACCAAAAACAAAATTGCACTTAATAATCTCGGGCATAAAATGATGAGCATATAGAAATGAACCAATTATTTTCTATGGTGAGATGAAACAAATAATGTATCTGGTTAAGGATTTTTTTTTCATTTAATTATCATTCAAGGCTATGTAAAGACAACATTTTTAACACATCGAATTATCAGAAAATTATGTCGGGGTATAATTTTAATTCTGAATTATTTTTTTTTCATCAGAACATACTGATAATTCGAGATATTAAAAATACAATTATCTTTCTGTAGACTTGAATAAAAAAATTGACTAAATTGAATCAGTATACTCAATAATATATGAAACTAAACATTTTTAAGCAGATACACTATTTGTCTCATCTCATTTTTTACTGCTTTTCTATTCGGCTGAATAGTGTTAAACTATTTAAAAGTAAAACAGCGTGCCATAAGTGCAAGTGTTATTAATTTTTTTTTTTAATTTAGACCACGCTGCAACCACGACATATTGAACAAAAATGAAATGGAGAAATGTATTTATGTTACAAACGCAAAAGCGTTAAGAGAATGAAACGAGATTTTTTCTATCGCTGTCAATCATGTCTTAAAATAATATACAATAAATTCAGCTAAACAGATTTTATATTGCACATGCTATTTTTTAATAATAATTGTTTCAAATTTTCTTTTTTTTTTGAGCTGCTAAAGTAGCATTACTCCTTCATGACCCGATGTTGCATCGATCGAATGGGGGTGCAAATGATGCAAGATCAGGTCAGCTCTTCATGTATAAAATTCCTATTCGATCATACAAAACTGTAGCATTAGCTGTATTATATTTCTACAAATATCCACCAATGTAATAATAATTCGTGTTGATTGTTTAGCCGAGTGCACCGATCTTCATTGAACACTAGACATTTCCGGGGGGCACCACGAGAAGACAATCAACATCACCCCCCGTGAAAGCGCAGCTCAGAGAGCCTCCAGCTAAAGCGGGGAACGACTTTAGTTTTCACATCTAGTAAACATAATAAATGAACGAAGCGCAGCTTGAAAAGCCTCCGAGAGACCCCGGGGAACGACTTCCGTGAACAAATCTAGATTGGAACGCAGCTGAAAGAGCCTCTGACAAAAGTCAGGGTATGTTCCATTATTTTATTACTAATAATGAGATAGAAACACACGAGTCGCAGCTTAAAAAGCCTCTGGTATTAATGCCCAGGAACGAGTTCGTGAATTAGGCTTGACCATATCGCAACTCAGAGAGTCTCTGACAAGAGTCAAGAATGATAAATCAAATACCTGTAATTTTGTTCAATTTTATGTATTTATGGCCAATATTACCTGTTCTTCTTACACGGTCCGCCCAATTATTGAACTTTGTTTGTGCGAACAACTTCACTTTAATCAAGAAGTGCAATAGGTTTACACGATGCTCTCGGCACTCGTGATATTCGTCAAACCAGTCAGAATGCAGCTGGCTAGTTTCCTGTATAATCCCTCTTGCAAGATTATTTAAGATGCTGTTGCACACCCAGTGTTTCTTCCACAAACGACTGGAAGCTTGAAGTTGAACGCCCACGGTACTTTCAAACTTTTGAGTTGGTCGACTAAGCCATGTCACCGTTGGAGCTTCTTCATCTTGGTGTTCGTACTGCCGAAATTCGGTGTACATCTCAGTGGACGAACGTTCGTCTATTGGTGTTTTTAATATGTCGTTGCGACAATTGTCGCACGGATACTTGCGCATTTGGCGCTGAGCTATCTACGTATCCTGCGAAAAAGTTGACAGCATTCTGCTCGTAAAAAGATCGCGTGCTGTCATGAGGTTCCTTGGATTCCGACACTGTTTTGACCTTTTCATTTTCATACTGCAGCATCTCTGCAGCCTCTTGGACCTCGATCATTTCATCGTCTCTGTCATGTTCGAGGGGGTTTTCGAAGATTCCCTCTGATCGGTCGAACGCTCTTGCTACCATTGTGCTTGGCTGAATCAAAGCAGCAGCTTCGGGACATTCTACGTTCCCTCTACTGCCACCCCCGACGTAACCAGTGGAGAGTATATGTCTCAATGACAAGCGAACCATTCTCGCTGTTGGATTCGGATTGTGGCCTCCGCGTTGTCGCAGTTTAGCGAACAAATGCTCGACCGAATCCTGATTACACAAGGCTGCAGCTAATTCGAATTGGGACTAGTTATTCTTTACCGTTCGATACGACTCCAATATCGCATTTATCGAAAGCGGTAGACCGTTTATGCAAGAAACTTTCTTCATTTCTTTTCTCCTAGCATCAGCAACAGCCCAGTCGGCAGACCACTGAACGAATTCGATAAGAATTTTTTCAATCTCTGGATTTCTGTCTGCAAGGGGACGTTTTGTTGGATTCCCGCTGAAAAGCCTGTACGCGTTGCACGCGTCACTAACGGTCACTTGCCACGTATTGCTCTTTAACCCATTCGGATTATTACCCGCGGTTAATATGGCCGCTGCAAATTTATGCCTCAACATTTGAAACGCACGTTTGACATTCATCACCTCGAAGGATGACGGATGCAAATGCGCTTTTGTGATGTGGGAGAGCAGATTGGAAGTGCTGCTGCAATTATCATACTCCCACGCATCGACAAAGTCCTGATAATTGACTATTACCTCTCCGTTGCAATATAACACCTTATGCGTACGGAGAGTGCTCATCAGTCGTTTGATAAGGTGGGGAAAATTGAAAGACGCGAAGACTTGTTTCTCTCCAATCATTAAAAAAAGGCTTTTCCGCTGATACTTTGAGGTACGAGCCAAAAAGACTTTGATTCGGTGGATCCTGATCACAAGTTATAAGCACTACTTCAGCTCCTGCAGCGAACAATCTGCATAAACATTCTTTTAGCAATTCGTAAATATGGAAAGCCTTCATTTCGGTTCCCGTAAGAAAGTATGCTAATGGCTGACGCCAAGGATTTTTGGCATTGATGCTGTCGACGCAAAATAAAAAGACGTATCGAGCGCGTTCGTCTTTGCGGCCAAGAGAACCGAGGCCGACAAAGCCTTCGATACAATCAAACTTCTCAGAATATTCTTCGAAAGTTTTGATTGTCATTTCGTCGAATTTCAACGCGCACGCGAGATTTTCCGGCGGGAGATCGAGATTTTGTCGGCTAATTTTCCAAAGATGAAATCGCAAAATCCGGGTTTAATATGAGTTTCTGAAATCCAGTTGCGTACGCTACTCTCCAAAGGGAATGAGCAACCTGCATTCCTCAAACGCGTATACGCCGATGTAGAGTAGTAATATAGCTGCTTCGCAAGGTCTTTTTCCTCTTCGGAGTAAGGAGCCTTTTTGCGATGCAACTGAAATTTCACCATTGTCCTGGCCGCGGATTCCCTGCACTCGTGCCGATCGAGGAAGTCGTCGGTAGACTCTTTTTTAGCCTTACTCATGAGGCGCGCGTTTTTTGCCGAAGCTCGCCGTAGTTTTCGCTGTAGTAATAAAATCTTTTTGCGGCTCAAATGCTCTTTCCGTTCTAGAGCTGTTTTACATTTTTTAAGATTCGCGATCTGTTCTCTAAGGTGACCGGTCATTCTTTCTACAGATTCTACATTAGAGGGTTCGCAGGATGGGACAGTCGAATGCGCCGGCGGTTCGACCTCTGTCCACGCACAATTTTCATCCTCAGATTCAAAAAAGTTTACTGCGACTCTCCTATATGTGCAAACATGCCTCGTACCTGAAAACTCTGCCTTCGCGGAAATACTTGCAGATGCGCCAGTAGCTATATTGACCGCAGAAGTGGATGGAGTATTACTTAATTGATCACCGGATTTGTCACGCGTTACTAAATCCGAATCGATCGAACGCAATGGTTCTAGAGACGTGATTAAACTTACCGGTGCAACATCTCTTTCCAATGTCACATGAAGTTCTCCGACCTCCTTTGCGACGTGTGCGACTGGTGTTTCCGGCCAAACATCTTCATTCTCGATAAACATCTTTGGAACCGCATCATGAACCAAACGGTGCTTCGGACCAATAAAACAGCTCGGTTCAAAGTGTTCTTCGCATAGTGCGCAAAGTCGAAGAGTAGACGCCGTTAACCCTTTCAGTCGCTTATTACATAGAACGCAATGAAAGAACATGTTCAATTATGAATATAATTGCATCTTAGAAGTTTATCAACAATTACAACTATAGTAATCATCAAACAGCAGTGCAAGATGTTTTCCGCTAAGTGTGATGCCCAGCAACTTAGGTGGCAAGAGCGCCGCAGTCTTAACATCGCAAAGGAGACAAGAGCTGCTCGTGCAGAAGTGCACATATGAAGCTGTGCTGGGGCAGTTTGAAGATAAAGAAAATTGGTGTATGAGTCCTGCATGACAGATTTGAATTAAATAGCTATAAGTTTGTAGAAATCGCTATTATCTAGCTTCAAGTTTTTTTTCATGAATGTCTACTTTTTTTCAAGGCGCCGCATATTCTTTAATCATGCATTTTTTAATTTAATTATATATTGATAGTACACAAAAATTCGTGAACCAACTAAATATTTTAGTTTATTTCAGACTAACAGTTCAGATACTACAATGCACGCCAGATAGTAACTCCGCAGCGTAGGCACTGCATATAAGCCCTTATAAAACATATTTCACACCAATTTTTAATTTAAATATTATCAATTTTGTATGCACGTGAAAAATATTTCTCAACGTGTAAAAAAAAATGTTAATCATACATTCAAAGATTTTCTTTAAAGAAATATCAAAAAATCTCTTTATCTTAAGCGCTCTATTTCACCTTCTTCATGCCATGCGCTCGTGTACTGCACCCCCCACCGCGCGCCGCCACGCCAATCCCTTCCATGCTCGCACGCGATCCCCGATCGCCGCTCGCCGAGCTGCATCGCGACAGAAGAGTTTCAACGTCCGACGAAAATGGTAAGTCTTGTTTCCTTTCAATAGCATATCGTTCCTTCCTTTCGTTTACGACTTCATCTTCTAGAGAGAAGATGTGTCAGTTTAAATAGTGCTTATATTGCAATACAAAAACCTTATCGCGGGATATACTGAAATTTTAGGATATCTACAAATATTAATGCAATCCGTTTGGCTTATTTTACAGAGTAACGACGAAACGATGGAAGCTGAGACCGAGAAGTTGGCGACTCTCCTCGAACAGAGTGAATTGACGTAAGTTTAAAAAACATGTTATTGATTAATATAGATATATTACTTTAGACATTCCATTTCAAATTATTTGTATTAACGTTTTTTGTATTGTTTGTAGAAGCGGGAATCAGCAGCACGCGAGAGAAAAATCCGGAAAGCAGCCGGCAGCAGAACCGGCGGCAAAGCCGGAAAATAATTCAGGGCGAGGAGGCGGTAGTACGTACAAATTATGTATGAACAATTAGCAACTGCGATACACTTTCTTTAAATATTATTATATATTTTGCTCTATTTTCAGATGGGAAACAAAAATCGAATTGGCGCTGGAGCCAAAAACAGAGACAGAGGGCCACCAGTGGAGAGCAGGCCCCGTATCGTGGCCGCGGACGAAACCGCCAGGATAATAATCTACTCCCACCCGCCGAAACATGAAAGCGCGCATTGCGCGTAATGATGGATGCGATTTTAGATCGAATGTAATTAAAATCCATATGATAAAAATAAATTAATATATTGAGACAGGCTTCCTTTTTCCATTTCGAAATTGACACTTTTATTAAGCCTTCACCTAGCGCGGCCCGGGTCAATGGCTGCTAGGGCTCTAAAATAATTATCTTTTACGTTGAGCGCCAATTGGTTTATAGGCAAACCAATAAATCCTGCTACGAAATGTTCGAAGTGCAACGGCTAGTCAATTAGAGAAGAGGTTCGAATTGGGTGACCCAAGGAAATTGCAGAAATAATAGCATTTGATCAATTATAAATTTACTTACAGTTTATTATATGCTTATTCCAATCTAGGTTTATACAGGCCTCGTATACTATTCTATCTCAACTCTATCCTTTGAACCTCGACGTCCAAGCAAGACTTGACAATCGATGATACGCAGTACCTGTAAACTTATAATGTCACAAACACCTTCACCCAATGACCCATGGATGATATTATTTCTGCAATCTCTACTAACAGACAACACAGACAATAATGAAAGATGACAGGTTTTATTTTATAGTAACAAAATAACATGAACTAAAGTTGATGAAACACAAATTGGACAGTAAGACTGACTTCCAGATATAAGAGAACATAAGTACTAATAATCGATAATGACGTAGGTTTATGTGCATTGATAACATAGGTCCATGATTTTTTATATTTCGTGGGGATGACGACTTTGACCTGTTTACCGTCGTTCAACTGAGAACGCTCCTTCAAGATTTCGTCGAGTGACCGGTCCATAAAAACAGTATGTATGGCTTTAACAGCCAGGCGGCGTTTATCCGCGGAAATCGTCTTCACCAGGTTTCTAAGGGTTTGATCCATTGGTAGTGCTGCTGTCAGGGCCTTTTCTTGATAAGGAACGATCGAACTTGATTCGGACGGTCCTTAGGATTGCCAAAGCGGGCCTTGTGTCTGCTGTGTAAGACCTCTTCTGCTTCTCCGATCAAGTAACGATGGTCGTGGGGTATCATCCATGTTGGCCAGGTGGAATAATTCAGGCGTAGCCAATCCACTAGACCCTCATAGCGGATGTTACAATCAGGGCACTCGGGGCAATATAGGCTCAAGTCTCGAGCGCACCCCGGACATCGTCCTAGAGCCATCTCGTGCTCTATCCCGTGAGGATAGATACAATCTTCGGTGTCGTAACCCACAGCGCCACATATTTTACAGAACCCAGGTCTAAGGGGAAGTTTGCAGTTCTTGAAGGTATGCTCCTTCGAGGCGCAGTTGACGCAACCGGCAGAATGCCGTTTCCCGACATGCGTAATGAAGGTTTGGGTTCCCTGATGTACTTTCTTGGACTCGGCCTTCTTGATCAAGAACTCAGCTCTCTTTTTAATAATATCCTTGAATAGATCCTGACTTATAATTCTGCAGCCGATGAAGTAGAGCGGCTTCTTACTGTCTTTGCCGCTAGCCAAAAGCGGAACGCCCAGTTCCTGGAGCACGTCTTCGAACGGCGGCATTTGTTCGAGTGGTAATGGTTCAATTTTTAGTGAAGGTGCTAATCGTTCTCCAGTCAGGTCTAGGCTTCTTTTGGTGGTGGTCGCCGTTAACGGGAATTTGAAGCTACTAAGCCGAAAACGACGGAGATTTTCTTCGTGTAGTTTTTATTTGTCAAAGATGGTAACAGACTTTGGCCTCAGTTCTGGTAAAGACAAGCTTCGGACTTCTTCAATCACCTCAGCGATCTCCAGATCGACCTGGGACGGGGTGTCCTTTTTCAATATCTGGGTGAGCGGTTGGTCGAATAAAGTATGAAGTTCTCCGACAGATTTGACTTGTCGAGCATATTTTCCGGTGGAGGATTGATCCGCTAGGCTCTCGTTTAATTAAAGCAAAATCCCAGATTGAGTTTCGACCTGGTTTTCTAGTTCGAGTACTCTAGCCTGGAGTTCGCGCTTGTCTTCTTCGAGTTTCTTGAGTTGTCGTTCTAGATCCTCGGGGGTCGTCATTGTGATCCAGTACTGTAGAACATAAACTTCGTCTAGGTATCTTAAGGTCAGTCACATAATATTTCCCTACGATTACATCGGCTTTATCAACTAATTCTACAATCATGGGTCCTATTTTGCGTTTGACAAAGGCAGGCCCTGCGTAACGGTGTGCAGACTTTGCGGAGTATCCTTCTGATTTTTTGCTTAATTTTTTATTAGGATAATAGACCTCTGTTCCAACGTTTATGTCTACTGACACCGTCCTACCAGCGTTAGCCTTTGCAAGGTTTTGTTTCGAGTACTCTTCTAATTGTATTTTGACTTTATGGCGGAATTCGTCGAATTTTTTAATCCTTTCAACCCAATAGTTCACGGAGTCATCCAATTGCTCTTGATTAGTTTTCTCCGCGACTTAAGTAACGTGTTTGACAACAGCTTCGCGGCCGTGATTTAAAAAGAAGGGTGATATTCTAGTGCCTGAATGGGGTACGGTATTGTACGCAAACTGTAACTTAGTAAGGTGCTCATCCCACTCATTATGTTTGTTCGTGACAAATGCGGCTATCATAGGTTTGATGGTTCTATTCACCCGTTCCACTGGATTAGCTTGTGGGTGTGCTACCGGGGTGGTGATGTGTTCTACGCCTCTAGCTAATAAAAAGGATATTACATCTTTATTGACGTATTCAACGCCATGATCGGTAATAATAGATCTAGGTGTTCCCCAACGATCGATAATTGTATCTAGGGTTTTGGCTGCGATCTTACCTGTTCTCTGACGGACTGGGAACAACTCGATATATTTAGTGTATAGATCTTTTACCACTATTACGGCCGAATTTCGTTTTTTCGAGCGTAATTACGAAACGACGGTGTCAACCGAGACTTGGGCCCACGGTGGTTGTAAAGACCTAGGCCCGTACTCATACCTCTCTTTTAGCGTTAAGAGACGTCTATTAGTCTCTCTTATCCTTTGTTATCATTTGTAAACACAAAGGATAGGAGATACTAATAGACGTCTCTTAACGCTAAAAGAGAGGTATGAGTACGGGCCCTAGTCATTAACGGACCTTTTACTGGTCGCTGGTTATATTTGACTTTTAGGCAAGTTTCGCAATCTTCTACGTAAGATTTTATATCTAACGTCATACCGGGCCAATAGTAATTTTGCCTAATCCTATCGAGGGTTTTGTCTTTTCCCAAATGGCCTGATTGTGGGGTATCATGATTCTCACGTATTATTGCCAGGATGTCGTCGGGTTTTATGACCATTTTCCAAGGGTGTTCGTCGTCAATCAAAGCTTTTTCAAGATCAGGTCGATAATAGAACAGTTCACCATTTTCGATCTTCCATTCCGTGAAACGCTGAGCTTGTCCTCTGACTAGTTTTAACTTGGTGTTATACCAGTCCTGATCGCAGATGGTGTTGAGTTGTACTTTACTTTGTATAGCTTCCTCGACTGTTTTATGCCAGCCGAAGGGATCCACGTCGATATCATGCATTCGTAAAAGAGCGTCAGGAGCTTCGTTTAGTGTCCTGCGTTTATGTTCCACGGTCATGTTATGTTGACACAGGTAAATAGGCCACCTTGCTTACCGACCTACGGGGTTTTTGAGTCCATGCAACCATTATAATGCCTGATGATCGGTAACGACCTTAAATGGCATGCCTTCGAGGTAGCACCGTAATTTTTCTACAGACCAGACGACCGCAAGGCATTCTTTCTCAGTAGTCGTATAGTGGATTTCGACACCTCTCAATGGTCTACTTAAAACTTCGATCAAATTTTCGTTTCCCGTTTCTGGATCCATTTGGACGAGAATTGCACCTAGACCAAAATCACTGGCATCCGTATAAAGCACGAACGGTTGTCCCGGGATTGGTACATATAATCGAGGTGCATTAATCAGGGCTTCCTTGACTTTGTCGAAAGCCTGTTGTTACTGTTCGGTACAATTCCATAGTACTTTCGGGCTTGTTAGCTTATTCAGCGGACCTGAATTCTTACGATGTTTCTTAAGTGTCTGTGATACCAGTTAACTAATCCATTGAACTGACGTAACTGAGTTCTATCCTTCGGTATTGGAAAATCGATTATGGGTTGGATTTTCTCCAGGTTGGGTCGCATCCCTGCTTCATCTATAATATAACCAAGGAATTTGACCTCGTTGCAAGCAAAGCTGCTTTTCTCTCGATTGAGTATTAATTTAGCTTCTCTGAATATTTCGAAAACTAACCCAAGTAAGGCTATTCTCCCGAATCGCGTCCCAAAAATTATAAATTTCAAGTTCTCTCTCTACCCAAGCTCCGCACGACAATCCACCAGCGAAATTCCGTCTA
>JARQTH010000449.1:822-21214 GCA_030142595.1 Trachelus iudaicus | reverse complement strand
ATTCTTTTATGCGTGCCTTCATTTTAATTAAGAGATGTATATGCTTCTTTTTGTACCATGTATGGTACGTCCTATAAGTATTGCGTGTTCATACAAACATTTGCTTTATGAAATATCGTGTCAAGGTATTATATAAATTAAATTAAGTAATTTCAATATAAAAAAAAGGTAACTCCATTATAGGGGATCGAACTAGCAGTTCTATCATTATTAAACTGATTCGCTGTCATTGTGCTACTACGGTATAAACTAGTGGTAAGTTAATTAAAACTAAATTTAAACTCAATTACAGGGAGCAGCACCTCTCTACAACTTCGAAATGCGAACCATTTAAATTGAGAGTGCTGTCGCAGCGGCGTTGTTGCATACAGTGGCATCATGTTAGCTTCAAACGTGACGTCATTGGACCAACGCGAAGCGGACCAAAATACGTTCGCTAGTGGCTATATCTCGTCTATTTGTATCATGATATGGACGACGTCTTGATTTCATCGACCACTGTCGCCGAGGGGCTCGATCTCCTTAATGCGGTGTTGAGCGTTTTATGAAGGTCAGAGTTTTCCTTCAACGGGAAAAAGTGCCGATTTATAAAACGCGAGATCGGCTTTCCAGGATATGTGATACAGGCGGGCGAAGTTCGACCAAATTCACGTAAAATCCAAGCATTGACTGAAGCGCAAAGACGACGCACGGCCACGCAAGTCCGTCAGTCCATTGGACTCGCATCATACTTTAGACAGTTTGTACCACGCTTCTCGCAAGTAATGGGGCCATTGTACCCTCTCACCAGGGCCAAGAGAGAGGTAACGTGGACTGAACAACAAGAGCAGGTCCATAAGAGAATAATCCAGAAATAGGCATCTGAACCAGTTTTAGTCATTTTCAACCCGGATGTAAAGCCCGAGCTACATACTGACGCCAGTTCTTAGGGATATAGGGCGATTCTTATTCAACGGCGGAACAAGGCTCCTCACGTGGTAGCCTACTTCAGACGGCGTACGACTGAATCTCGCTATTGTTGTAAACCATAATATAGATTTGGTAACGCACCTACGTCAGAAGCGACGGAATGGTTACGCGGCGACGCAGCACATTCCAACCTCTAAATATTATGGAAACGAAGGAGACGCATAGCCGATACTATGTCCAAATATAAGAAAAAATCCTTTGGTTATTGCATCTGCAAAAATTCCATAATCTCCCAAAAAACATTTACGTGTAAAAAACTACGCCAAGTACAGGAATGCTGTGAATTCCTCTAACAAAAAGTATTGAAATCATATTATTGAGGCCAAGTACGTAAGTCACTACATGTTTGCCAAATATATGATCTAGCACTGGCCCATCATTTTAATTGTGTTTTCAAATATTCCTATAACGATTTCGCTGCTCTTTTACATTACTACTGCTTCCCATAGTTGATTATGAATTAATTGGCGCGAGACTCGACCGAGTCTTTTGATGAAGAAGAACCCACTGCGTATGTGAATTTGCCTGACGAGGGAATTCAAAATGACAATATTAATCAACTAGCTGTTCAAGGGAGAGAGAATAATGTGAGACAAGTACTCATCGATCAGAATTTCTCGAGGTAAATTTAATAATCAATTTAACAAAAATATATAATATTTATTTTCAAACAACAGCATTACATAACTTTTATACAGAGTGTCCCAGAATTACTTTTACACCCGAAAGTAGGTGATGGCTGGGGGTCACCCGAGTACCCTCCCGCCCGCAAACCGTTTGCCAAAATTCGCAATAGTATTTAAATGGGAAGCATTTAAGATGCACCAATCGGAATGAAGAATTTCCGCGGGTCATGGCTGCGTGGTGGGAGGTATAGTCGTGGCAGGCAAAAGCTAACTGCTACAGCCAGATGGCGCGATTCGCAATTGTTTCTTAATCCGAGCGCTAAGCATTTTCCTAGAGAGTCTGTCGATACTTGCGGGAGGGTACTCGGCGGACCCCCAGCCGTCACCCAGTTTCGGGTGTAAAAGTAATTCTGGGACACCCTGTATTATCTAAAAATTATGTTTAAACGGTAGCTTGACGGACAAAAAGCATTTGATTGTATTATGTATTGGTGAATTGGCAGTGCCAACTCTTGTCTGCAAAGATAAAAAAGCAAAGCAGACAGCGCCATCCATCATGCAAAATAGTAATAGGTAGGAACATTTCCTTTTCTCTCCACTGGGAAGTGTTTCCCGTTAACCCTTTGCGGTCGTATGTCTGTTTTCAGCAACTGCAATACCTGTATCGATCAGTGATAAGTTACTATTAATGAATTTCGTTCGCAAAAGTTACATATTTACATATAAATCTGATCTACCTGATGAATCTGCGTTTAAGGGTAGCTGACTGTTGAAAATCGCTCTGGAAATGCCCGACTTTAGGAGTTAATTTCATTCCTTAAACCCCTTTTTTCGCAAAAAAAAATGTTTCCCTTAATTTTTTAAGCCCTGCAACATATTTGAGTTTCATCAAAATAGGAGGAGAACACCTGGAAATACCTTCCTTGTAAGTACGATTATATTTTGGCGCATACTTATCCGATCATCATACCACATTTCACCGATATCATCAGTATTAGGCAAGTATCAGGTTCTGAAAGGTAGAATCCCAAAAAACACTTACGTGTAAAAAACTACGCCAAGTACAGGAGTGCTGTGAATTCCTCTAACAAAAAGTATTAAAATCATATTATTGAGGCCAAGTATATACGTTACTATGTGTTTGCCAATTATATGATCTAGCACTGGCCCATCATTTTAATTGTGTTTTCAAAATGTCCTATAACGTTTTCGCTACTCTCTTACATTACTATCCTATAAAATAATTTTTCGCAAAAATGCAAAACCACGTAAACTTTATTTAATTGTCGCGAGCAACATACATATTTTTTAAAATTTTGTGGCTCGAATTTACTCCTGTTTGGCAATTTTGCATATAATGAAAAACGATTTTGGGGTAGTTTACCCCCCTAAAAGACATTCGACAAATTTGAAAAAATCACATTATTCATCTCTCATTGTGAGGCAATTTTTCCAATTGGTTTCATTGTGAAAGATACCTCTTTTATATGTGAAATAATTAAATGAGCGTTTAGCACCCCAATGTTCGGGGACGGTTTTCACCCCCCAAAAATTCATTTTGGGCCGATAAGAAAAAACACGTGTCGCTTAGTTTTTCGAGTCTACAACATATGTGAAAACGAAAAAAATTGGAGGCAGTCACCTACCGAGGTTTCCTTGTTCGTGAAGTATTCAATAAGTAACTCTTTACGAGACAGTAACGGCTCATTTCCGATTTCAACAATCACTGTAAGTACACCAGGAGTCTAATAGATAATATAATAAATATCTAATCTTATGAATCACCGCACACTGAATTCAGCCCTCATTCCGTTTTAATGGTATCTCACATTTTCACTGTTAATTGTTTTTTATTAAACTTTTTTTATTTGGGTGAACTTTCAAGGGCGACGGCCATCTTAGGATGCCTAGCTGACCGGTCCTTCATTCGTCATTTTATTTTCACTCTTATTTATTTTATTGTGTATCGATTTTTTAAAATATTAACTAATTGTTTTTGGGACAGACTCACTTTTTGTAATCGTTTTTATAGTCATTTTTGACCGAAGGTGTTTTGGGTTTTTTGCGTTTTTCCGGAGTTGTACTTATACACGTTCGTTCGACAGGCTGGTTACCTATCCACTGTAGATACTAGTCTCACACTCTACTGACTGAATCACATCGCTCGTTCTAAGCATAGAAATATGTTCTCTACTAAAATTGTATATCGTGTAACGTATAGTATCGGTTATCATTTCCGAAATAGAATAACATAGCCAACAGTTAATAAAGTTGTAGATTCAGGACGTTACCCAGTGCACTGTCCGTGTCATCTATCCAGTGTAAGCGAAAAATCTAAGAGCATCAGCGAAAAATGACTATATAAGCAGTCAAAGTCATGATACTGATGCTCAGAAAATCGTTTAGCTTCACGTGTAAAAGATCAGACTGCACATTATCACTCGTGGCTCTAACCGTTAGAGTGTTAGATCCGGTGTAATATTCGTAATCTGCCCTAGGTACGGATTCGTTATTACATACCGTAGGGAATAAGTTGGATCGGTAACCGGTCAAAATTGAGCTGCATAGACTAGTCTTTTCCAAATCAAGTAATGCATATAGTAGATAATTTTCTGTTCCACCAAATTTCTTTTCGCCTTAACCTCACATACAGTCAGGTTTTATAATCCAATTTCACGATCTTTATCCCAGTATTTCTCATAACTAAAACACTGTACATAACAACAAGTAGTTGAATTTTACTAATTGAATATCTCTCCAAGTTGGAATAGCAAGGCGTGTTTCAACACCTTAAACGAGCAGCGAACCCACCATTGAGTGTATTCTTAACGCTCGAAATTCACTCAAACTTTATTGACGTTACTTCTGGTCGTTCCTTTTTTTTTGGTGACTTCTGAATTTTCGTTATCAAATTTAAAGCCCTCGCTACCTACTACGGCCTATAACAGTCGCATAGGAGATATATCAGTTTTTTTTTTTCATAGAATTTACTGTAGTGTTCTTGCCATATCTCCCATCGATAGCTGTCAGGTTGTATTAACATTACTGCCACGATAGTGTGTATTCCTGTGTATAATAGAGATTAATTATCCACAATAACTACGTACTTAAAATATTACAAAACAGTTTTCTCATACTTGTGGTACTAACTGACGTACCATAAAAAAAGCTTTACCATATTTGTAGTATACAAAAGCGTACGTATAATGGTACGGACATCCATAGATACAGAAAAGTGAAACCTATCATACAACTGATAAGAATGATTACAATTCTCTTCTCTCGATGTAGATATCAAATTATTGGTTTAGATCATTTTGGTAGTTCAATCTGAAATTTGCAAATATGATCTTCTGCAATTTTCGTATATCTTGTATAGTTTTCCATAGAAGTATTTTTTCTATATTTTAAAGCTATTCTCAATTAGAAAAACGATATATTTTATAAAAGGAATTTCAAGAATTTTCAATATATTATTGTATGCCTTTTTCTGGTAATTATCGTAAATAAATGCTGGATGCTACGTTATTGCCTTTGAATATCATCATTTTTGCATATCTTGGCTGAAATACATATACAGGTAGCCCTCCTTCAACACAGTACCGTATAACACAGTTTCGCTCTAAAACAATAAAAAAATTGCGAAAACCTTTGTACAACACCGTACTTCTACAGTACTGGATAACATGATTTTTGTTTAACATATTTAAAAACTAAATTGCCTTAAAATAATGATAAGACGGAATAATCATCTATAGTGTCTTTACATGAAAGAAGATAAATAAAATATAATTTACTCATTTATAACTTTATTAGCAAACCTGGCCAGTTTTGGAAACAGGAGTGATCAAATAATTGTGTTTCTTGTTGTCATAAAACTCTATAGCCCGTATTCACAAGTCGTTCTTAAGGCCATTCTACAATGCAACGGGATACGTATCGCGGAACGTATAAGCGGAGCGATATTCAACTTTATATTTCCCTAATTCCATTGGATCCTCCAATCAAGAAGGAGAAAATTGTTCTAAAACCGAGCAGGGCAATTGTTTTATTCACGTAATTCCGTTACAGATTACGGAACGGGGCATGCTCGATGCTGCTCATCATGTTCCGTACTCCGCATCTCATTACGTATTCACGTAAAAAAACAATTTACACATCTATACGGAAAAATATTGTATATAAAATTTGTACGGTTTTAAAGCATGCGTTAGATAATGCATAATTTCTGGTTATTGGTGAAGACGTTTCAGAGATTTCAAGGTCAATGTTATGTTTGTAAATGGAATGCTACATTTGTTATAACAAATTGTGAAAGAACGTGAAATTCGAATATTTGTTTCTTGCAACTTTTTTCGCGTAATATCAAGTTAGAAATTCAACCTTATCACAGATTTACGCAGGGCAGCGATATGTTTACGTGACAATCTTATTTAATATGAGTGACCTAATAGCTTATCGCAACTAACGTAAGTGTTCTAAGTGATATCCATTGACATTAACACAATGATGCAATCTATTAACTAATGAAGAACCTTGAACTTTGAATCATGTTCGCACTGAGTGTCATGCATGCTTCACGAATACGATGCTTCATATTCTCAGGTGTTGTCGGTGGTTCACCATACACTGTAACTTTTAATTTACTCCACAAAAAACAGTGTAAAGTAGTAAGGTTCGGTGAAGGTGAAGGCCACGGAAATTGTCCACCATGAACAATGCATCGATTGGGAAATTTTATATCGAGCACTTGCCTCAAACGACATGTGTAATGCGCAGGGGCAACCATCACGTTAGTACCAAATTTGTGTACGAATATTTAATAGTACATTTTCTAATAAAGATGGTAAAGTTTCACACCAAAAGTTAGCATATTTTTGTCGTGTCAGATGACCATCAATAAAATATGATCCAATCAATTGATTACCTAATATTTCACACCGCACATTAACGCTCCATTGACGCTGGTGGGCAACTTCTCTCATCCAGCGAGGATTTTCTGGTTGCCAATAGTACACATTTTTCAAATTAATCAGTGATTAGTCAACATTGCTTTAATAAACAAAAATTGTGCATTACATATCACATCGTTTTTAAACCATTGAAATTTTATATAAAAAATGTTTCCATATGATGCATTCTTTACAAGTCTTACAGGTGTGCAAATTGCGTGGACTACCCTGTATAATGAAATTAAAAATTTCAAAACTATTATTCTTGTTATCCCAGCTGTTAAATAATTTGATTTGGATTTGAGTTTCACAATGTAAAATCAAAATAATACGTACTGTCTTAAAGACTCCGTTTGCTCACGAAATGTTTCACATATTCCTTTACTTGTTGCTTCTAACTTAGCTGTACTGGCTTCCAGTTTCGTGTGTAAGGCAATTGAGTCCACATCCTACACACAATAAGTGAATATTAATTATAACAAGTAATTAAAATATCTATTGCATAAAGCACTAGGAATAAAGAGATTCGGTAGAATTTCGTGGAAGTACGTATAACGTAGCGGCGTGAGATGACCAGATTCACTATATAGCAGTGCACTCACTAAAGCGATAATTTCAGAAATTAAAAATTGTTTTTTAAAAATTACGGCAAGTTTAAAAAAATTCAACGGACTATTTCTATTTCAAGAATAAACCTCTTTGATTTAGGCTAAAGATCAAGTAAATGTGTCCACTCGTTCATCAGATATTTTTGTAAAAAGTTATCGACCGCTCATTTTTATTTCGCACCGCTCATGTACACAACACAATCGAACCCATTTTGTCCATTAATCTACCGTTCACATCGAACTGTCAGCTAGCATAAGGCTGCCTTCATGACAGTATACGTTTATATTATTAACTTTTAACTCGCACGCGGCCAGTAGAATTGACATCATTACAACGCCCGTAGATATTTGTCCGTGTGTCTGTATGTCTCCTGTGCTGCGATGTGGTTCCCTGTATTTTATATGTCAGACGTGGAATTCCAGGATCTCTCGTTGTTCATCTCCGTAGTTTCATGTGTCTACGTTTGAGACGCAAAAGTCTACTGTGCCTTCTCCAGCAGAAATTTAAACAGTGCTTTTATTTGGCCCCTTCTAGTTTGTCCCTATTCTATGGGTCGTTCTAAATTTCCTTATTGGTGCCTATAAAGGCTTCCAAATTAAGCCCTTACTAAATCAGATAACAAAATTGATACAAAATATTACTTTACACTTATTCAAATGATTTTATCTTGCACTTTTTGGATATTCGAATTGGATATTAGAAATTTATTTTTCAAGATTGATACATATTATTCGATGAAAACACATACAACATTTTTGTCACGGGTGGACATTCGAATCTGCAACTCTGCCGATTATTATGCTGCTGCGCCTTAAATCACTCGGCTATTCACATCTTAGAAGATATATTGTTTCATTCTTTATTTGAAGTTAAGAAGAAAGTAACTGAAGAAAGTAACATGACTATTGCAACGTACTTTCTTGACTCAACACCCATAGTTAAAGAAACGAGAACTATCTTCGAGAACTAACCTACGTCACCTTTAGTAGTATAAGTTTGGGGGTTCTGTACCAGGATTTCTGTAACCGACATTTACCGACAATCCAGAACCTTCAAAAGTAGGTGTCCGTGCTAAGTGTCCCTCGTGAGCTCTAAGATTTCCAGAAGTGACGCCACTGAGACTCCTATTTTCTAAGAATTTAGGGGAGATTCTAGGAATTTGATTTTGAATTCCATGCATTTTTTTCAGAAGCTTCAACGGTTTGTGTCTGTGCTAAATCGTGGAGGATAGTTCCCTGAGGCGGCGGCTCTTTCGCATGACGTTTTGAGGCAGCACCTTGCCTCCCACCCTAAAAAAGCTTCCAGAAGCTTCGATGAATCCCCTTCCTCCCTTCCCGACACACGTAGATTTCAGATGGCAGCCTTCAGCCGGCAGCCAATTTGACATTGAACGTTATCTCGCAGAATTGCGCATCGATGATGCAGCCCTCCGAAATGCAGCATCGATTCCAGGCAATATGGCGGTTCTCGTCGGCCATTCGATTCCAGGAAGCCTCTCTGCAGGTTCGTGCAGATTTCGAACGCCAGCCCCGTCCTGAAGCTTTCGATGACTCTCCCGACCCCTATGCACACTTCAGGCGGCAGTCGGACACTGTTTTGATTTTGTTATTCAAGGTATCGAATTACTCGCAGAAGATAAGTGACCCTTTGTGCGTTTCCGAAAGCGCGACGGAAACTTTTTGATGTTGAGTTCGAACTCAAAGTGCCCAATTCGGATAGGTGTCTTATCGCTCGAACCGATGCAAAAAAATTCTAGGAAAGCCTTGAAACCTTCGTATAAAAGGCACTTCGATGATGCGTAGTGATCATTGTTATTCAAACGCTCAAGTGTATAATAATACACCAATAGATGTCAACAAGATGGATTCTGCAAAGTGTAACAAGTTGACCGAGATTATGGAAGGAGCATATAAACTTCTAAAGAAGGGATCATCAACTGCAGAAATTGAAAAATGGACGAAATTTGGCACTCAAAATACCAGACTTTTGAATAACATTTTGAGAAACGTAACTCTTACTTACGATCGGAAAGAAAATCAAGATTTTAACAATGATTGGAATCCTCAAATCTCTTAACGAAAAATTTAAACAACAATTTCAAAAAAGAGGGGTAGGAAGAGCGAGAGAGAGGAGAAGTGACAGAGTGCGTTGGGATGACTTGGAATCTGCCTTTAAGGGAATAATAAGGACTGGAGTGATTGCAAACTTGCAACACAAGGACATGAAGCGTTTCTTGGATGATGCAAGCAAATTGTTCACTGCTAGAATGAAAAACTTGCTTCGAAAGAATGGAAATTTAAAAATGAACGTAGTCTTGTCTTGTAAATTCTAGACCACGAAAGATGGTGAGATTGTCGAGGAACTAAGGTTCTTCAATAATCCACTGATATCGGTGACTGGTTTAACACAAATGTGCAGGAAAAAATATTGAAAAAAATAGAAGACTTTCAAGAAAGGGAATCAGGCTGGTCGTTGTTGGATATTATCAAGAGACTCGGTCAAGTCTCGCGCCCAGTACAGGCAACTTTCCGTACAGGGCACGGCCCGCCGAAACTCTTTACTCAAAGCATTTCTTGTACCTGTGTTTCGCCTCAAATATTTTATGAATGACTATGTGCGAGAAAAAGTTATTGATACATTCACTACAGGAATCTAGGGTTCTGAATTGATTGCCACCAAGTTCAATACGATTAGTCTACGAGATCAGAGCGCATTCACATGGCGAGCGAGATGATTTTATTTCAGGTCCGTCGTCGTCCTGATCCTTGTCCTCGTCGACGTCCTCATCCTCGTCCTCGTCGTCGTGCCAGGAATTTCAAAGTACTTATTTTGAACGTACTAATAGTACTCTAATACTATATGTTTGTTATTAAGCTTTTACCGTGATTTTTTTGACGAATTGTAGTTAATATGCTCTAAATAGAAGTTGACATTGGTTTTGAGTTTGATGACTGGCATAATGAACGCAAATTTATATCAAGAAATGCACGGACCCGCCAAGTAGTACTCGATAAGGAATCACCTAAAGTTTGATTAATTATTAAATGACCATTGAATCATAATCAACTACGGGAAGCAGTAGCAATGTAAAAGGGTAGCGAAAACATTATAAGAAATTTTGAAAATACAATTAAAATGTTGGGCCACTGCTAGATCATATAATAGGCAAGCATGTAGTGACTTATATACTTGGCCTTAATAACATGATTTCAATACTTTTGTTAGGAGATTTTGTTTGAGAGATGATCTTTTGGTTTAACAGTAATAATATGCGGATAGTTACTGCTAAAATATGATCAGTAGCAACAGCTCCATCCAGCAATAGCAGCAGCAGCAGCAGTAGTAATAATAGTAGCAGTACTAGTTTAGTACTGTGTAGTGTAATGTGTAAAAAATAAACATTGTGACGTGGCACTTCGTGCACGTCACAAATGAGAGAGGGAATAGGCGAGGAAAGAGTTACACCGTGAGGTCCGCAAGGCAACGTAAAATAAGCGTCGAGCGTGGACTGAATTTAGTCTTTAGAATGTGTATTAATTCCCTTCGGGGTGTGTATTTTGTCTTTTATCAGCGGTGGTCGGTCCCGTAAGGGAACCGACAGGAAAAATTAGAAGGAACGAGGCCCGTGGTACACCACCGACGGCCCTGACTACAGCAGAGGGGCCCGGCCAATGCGACCAGCAGCACTGGCGTGACGTAGCCGGCAGAAGGAGGGCCAGCGCGACCGTAGAGCACCACTGAGTGAGGCCGCGTACGCAGAAGGATGCCGCGAGATAATCAAAGATTCTAGCTGCATCAGGGGGTTGCAGTGGTGGCCTGGAGCCGCACAGCGAGGGATAGGGTGCAGATGAGATTCCGGCCCCGAGAAAAGACACTCCACTCACCTAGAAGAGGAAGAGATGCACGGATCTATTTTTCTAGGATCAAGGAAACAATTGAAGATCGCGGGCGAATTAGGTCACGTAGGGGATAGCGCAGATTTGACTAGGCCTAAGGTAATATTCCTATGCGCCACTAGGACACGTTAGCGGGCGAACGTTCGGGTAGCATCACTTGCGGTGTAGCCGAGTGATTGTACGGTGCGTGTACCAAAACTTGTTGTGATAGTGAGAGAGTGAGAGATAGACCACAATGGATAAAGCAGACTTAGATGAGCTGGAGAGAGAGAGATTCGGGGTGAGTGACGCTACCGAGTCTTATAGATTTTGCAATTGATCAAGATTAGCGAGATCTTAGATTTCGCTGCTAGATCTTCGATCTAGACGGCATACGTCGCCTTCCGCTTACACGATCGTTAGGATTCTATGCTTGCCAACACGGTGGCGATCTGGAAGAACCATTAACTTGAATCGATGTTTAGTTTTCAGTTTTGTGCTTAATAATTCGTAGAGCAGGCTCAGAGAAAGTGCATGTAATACCGTTCTATTCAGTCCACCCTACGTGTAATCGTTTTGGTCGTGCGTCGTGTATCGTAAGTGCCGCGCAGTGGTACGCTTTTCTCCCGGCGATAGATTTGTAGATGCCCGAAAGGCAACCAGGGGATTGCGTATTTCCGGACTGATATTTTCAATAGATAAATAGGTCACCGGAACTGATTCCGGCCGCGGGATTATTAGTGGCGGGATAAGCTACGCGCGGTAGACGACCAGCGAAAGATCTAGATTCCCAGCGGGGAATCTACGTGTTCTGTGTGTCAGGTGTCTTGACAGGAGATCAGGCTCCCTTATTGTTACAGCGTTCGAATTTGTAAATATTGTGGAACCGACGAGTAGGGCACTAGGTCACTCGTCAGCTGATGTAAATATTACCGTTCCTATTCGTTGCAAGTGCAGCGCGTAACACGCGTGTTGTTGCCAGAAGCATTCAGCTTTCATAGAATTATCCTTTCTGGTTTTGCGTTGCGTAAGGGATTGTTATTCCTTATTACGGGAATACCCTATTATTGCTCTTCAATTATTTACTGATTTTGGAACCGTCGTTCCGTATACATTATTATTTTCGTTCGATTAATTGTTTTGGAACCGTTGTTCCATTCCCACCGTATTAATATTCACGTTATAGACTAGTTTGAAACCGTTGTTCTTTACCGTGTTCCGTTCTTCCCTAAGCATTTTTATATAATTTTTATATTCTTTCTTAATTTTCTTGCGTTCATAAAATCAGACCCGTCTGTGGGTTCCGTGCATTTAACCGAAGCCTCAGATGTAATTGATTTTAGAAAACCCTTTTCTTTTGTGTTGTCGAATTGTGACTCTAAATTTCAGCTTTAGTTATTGTCTCCCAGACCCAGGACCCCACCGCACTAGAGCTGGCCAGGATATCCTCTGTAGACAGCGGTGTACCTCTTGGTATGCCTGGCGCCCAGTAATTTAATAGTTTCAATAATTATTTTCAGCGGTGCCAATTATTTGTGCGTCATCGTAAAAAGTGTCATCACAATATATAATAATGTTTCTGTATAAACATTCTTCTTCTGAAAAATTATTCAATCCCCATACGTTTTTCATCCTCAGTGAAGCCTATAAATTCAACTTATTAATCTAACTGTTGTGCAAATCATCGAAACCTAAACATTTTACAAACAGTGTGTTTCCCCGTCTCCTCAACATGTTTTCCATAAGTCATATGTCGGGGTGCTTGACGTTGCCGAGTTTCTGTTCGCAGAAGCCACCTTGGATGGGATGATCCTGATAGTCCTTGTGTTTTTACGTCACCAGATCGGTGTTCTTCACTTGAAAGTGAAAATTGCAAATCTCAGTTGCCCGATTGAGTGTATAACCTTTTTCGAAAATGTGTTTAAATTTGTTTATTCGTACTTTATGTGCAACTTGAAACTTTGACTTGGTCTATTCGACACAGAAAAAAAATGTTGGAAAATTTTTTCACAGGAATCTCTCAAGATAAGTAGCGGAAGCTATAAGTTTTGAGTGCGAAATTTTGTTGTTCAATGGTGGTCTGATGTCTGCAAGATAACTTTTACGACTCTTACGATGAAGAAGTATGTTTAAGGAGTTCCATTTAAAAAATTTCTGAATTCTACCGAGTCCACCCTCAGACCTATCACCACGTTATTCTAAACACCCACATATTAGCCCACCATCGCTTTGGAGGTCGGCAATGGTATAGCGACACTCCCTATCGAGATTACTGTATCACTATGGCAGAGAGTAATAGAAATCTGAAAAGAAAAAACAGTGAAAACCACGATAGTATTGTTCTGGGAAGAAAGATTCAATGGGGAGATTTAAACGTTCACATTGAAAATAGTAAGTATATAACAATATTTAGTACAGGTAAAATGTATAATAACACAAAATCTCATCTTACTAACGAATAATGTCTTCGCTTGCTAGACGAGGCCAGCGATGGTGTTATACAATCAGAAGTATACAACACCGTTAGCAATGAAGTTGAAAAGGTAATCGAAATTGAGAGGGTAAAACGGTTTCTACAAGCTGATCATTACAATGATATCATGAATAACAATCAGAGCGAATTGTGGATTGATCTGGAGGGTATCATTGGTGAAGACACCACATTAGTACATCAGATAGGAGCAGTTATAGAAGATTCTACTATGTTGGCTGGAGGTAGAGTTAAAATCGTTGGTCAGTCAGCGAGGCACTTTCAAACATTGAGATTCGACCGCACGTGTACAACATTTAACATTCAGACTCCTAAAAAAAAAAATGTAAATCCGATGAACTGGTTGAAACAAACTTTTATGGATCTACATAAACATATGGTAGAAAATCACGGTGAACCTTCAGAGCTTGTAGGAATAACGTTTAATTCTCATGGATTTTCCCAAAACCGAGCAGCAGGACTTTTATTTCGTCCTGCGCAAGATTTTAATTTCGGGGGGAATTTCGGGGGGGGGGGGGGGGCACTGGCGCACAGACCATTTGAACACAAATGACTTTTTACTCCGAATTCCGTACACTTTTAAATAGATGGAATAGAATTAGATACGAACGACGTCTTATTATAGTATATTATATGTGGTTCAACATTAGTTTACGCTAGGTTTAGTTAGGTAAGGTTAGGATAGGGTGGAATGTTCAAATTTCGGAGACTGGGTAAGTTAGTGGATAAGTATATCGTCGGCGAGCGAGCGAAGCGAGTGAGTCCGACTGAAGAGAGCATTAAATGTGTGAAAAGGCTCCATCAGATAAACATAACTTACAATATCCTTAAATTACTGATGGAATATCGCTTAAAAGGCAGAAATTCCCATTTGTGTCTAATTGGGTTTGTGCGCAACTGGGAATCACCCGTAATTTCGAGCGTCTCTAGCCTCTGCTAAAAAAAGTTATTCAAAGTGGTCAGAATGTTGCTATTGATGAAACGTTCATGATAGCAGTTCAAAGAGTTCGAATATTACTAGTAAGGCCGAGCTACTGTAAACTCCTACGAGCGTTTCACACTAACAAGGAACATCACTTTAGTGTCCCCCTCCGATTTTGATGAAACTCAACTATGTTGTAGCGCATGAAAATCTAAGAGACACGTGTTTTTTTTATCGGTGGAAAAACGGTTTTAGGGGGTGAAATCAACCCCCAAAGTTGGGCATGTCGAGGGGTGGCATGTCGATTTCAATGAAACAAAAACTAAAATGTTTCTCATCGCGAGTAATGTAAAATGCCTCTAGACATTAAAAAATTATTGTCTCTTAAGGGGGTGAACCACCCCTTGATTATTACTTTTTTCACCCTATTTAAAAAACTTACGATTGGAATTTAATGAAACACATACCATTTGAAAGAGGAAATAAAATTAAAGTTTACATGTTTTTGCTTTGTTGCGAGAAGTCACGTTTAAGGGGGTAAACCACCCTCTACGTACCGATGCATGAATTCCCATATGGATTCCCATACTTCTCATAATTTAAAAATGTAAATTGATTTAAAATATTCTCGTTAGTGACAATCGATAAACAATAAGTGAATATTAAACATACCCCCTTAAACATGACTTCTCGCTCAAAAAAGCAAAAACATTGTAAACTTTAATTTTACTTCCTCTTTCAAATGGTGTGTGTTTCATTAAAATTCAATCGTAAGTTTTTTAAATAGGATGAAAAAAGTAATAATCAAGGGGTGGTTCACCCCCTTAAGAGACAATTTTTTTTAATGTCTAGGGGCATTTTACATAATTCGCGATGAGAAACATTTTAGTTTTTGTTTCATTGAAATCGGTCGATTCCTTCTAGTTAAAACTGCATTACCACCCCACGACATGCCCAACTTTGGGGGTTGATTTCACCCTCTAAAACCGTTTACCGCCGATAAAAAAAACACGTGTCTCTTAGATTTTTATGCGCTACAACATAATTGAGTTTCATAAAAATCAGAGGGGGACACTAAAGTGATGTTCCTTGTAAGTAAAAATTTATTGTTGTAATTACCAGTAATGGTAATTTGTCTTTATCGAACACTCGTTGTAGCCTTAACGCATTATAAGCGTGGTGATAGTTGTGTAGGATCGTTTGATAATGAATTTCGTAAATTAGCTCATTCTAGGCTAAATAACAAAATGCAACTTGAAGCTACACGGAAATTTATGACAGAGTCCGAAGTAAACATACCTTCCGACAATCGAGGTATGGTGCTGAGAGAACTTGCGGTTTTTCAAAAATTCTTTAATCCTCAAGGTTTAGCTATAGAGGTCTACGAGTCTAAAGAACTGGATGGTCGTAAAATGAAACGTGTGCATGACGGCCGTACTGAAGTTTCAAAGTACGATACGGATAAATCGGGTACCATGCATTTCATCCTTAACGAAAACCATTTTGACGTAACATTAAACATGACCGGTGCTACAACGGTGAAAAAATGTTGATACACTTGTCGGACTACAAACAACACAGATGCGAGGGAACATGTCTATTGTGCCAAGCATCCCCTCCTCGTAATAATAAGATGTTAGGTGTTAAATGTTAGGAGTGTCGGCGTACGTTTCATGGTAGCGATTGTCTTGCTATGCATTTCAAACGAAACTCATATACCAAGTCAAAATCTATATGTGACGCAATGTTCTAGAAAATTGTGAGTATTGCAGAATATCAATCATGGCTAAGAAAAGGTTTAAGTATAGATGCTACGAACGCTTTTGTCATACGTGTCGTGTGATTAAACCGTGAGCCATTGGTATTACATATCGCCTTTAAAGAAAAATATTCAATTAGCCAAGCAAAAAGAAAACGAATCTCTAAAAGAAAATCTTTTCGTGCTTTACGATTTTGAAACGATGAAAGTTGGTGAGCAGATAGGAAACCCGGATGTTAAAGTTCATGATGTTAATCTTTACGTAGTCCAAAAGGTATGTGAAGCATGTATAGTATACAATAACGACATGCCCTATTTCTGTAGCTATTACGGTATTCGTCAATTCGTTTTTGATCATGAATGTATAGCATACAATGCACGAGGGTTTGATGCTCAATTTGAACTGAAATATTATATATTGTAGAGATACTGAAAATAACTCCACAGATTATATTGAACGGTACTAATATCCTTGAGATGGGACCCGTCCATAATAACTCGTTTTTTAATAACTCCGGTCAAAACAACTCGATCACAACAAGTCTGATCAAAACAACTCGGTACCTAAACAACTCCGATGAAAACAACTCGGGTCGAAATAACTCGGTACAAAAATAACTCCGGTCAGTTGTTGGGATAGTCAGATGTTGCGGAACGGGGCCCTGGGGCGAAGCGCCGACGGGGGTTGGGGGCCCACTCACTCTTAAATACCAAATAATGTTACTCAAAATTATTTCTGTATATGTGTTGATCTATGATTGATTATTCGTAATCGGTGTCTGTCGGTAAGTCAGTTCTGTATTTCATATGTAGTTCCTGGTTTTCTGGCGCTGCGGTATTGTTGTTGTTTGCTGTGTGCTACTCACTACGTGTTGAATTTATTTCTGTTCTATTTGTTGCTTGGTGCTAGTCAAAAAATTTTTCATAATGCCGCCGAAGTTTGTTGTGAGCCAGAAAAATAAGAAGCATCTACTCAACAATGGGTTCACTTACGCTGTAAATCGTGTGGCCCCTGATAAAGTGATTTAGAGATGTACATCATATTATCGTAATAAATGTCTTGGTCGTTGCCATACGTCAAGTCAAGATGATGATGGTGTGTGTTCTTTTTTCGTTACGTTTTTTTAATGTTTAATTCCATTAAGTTTTTAATTTCTGTTCTTTCTTTTGGTTTTGGTGATGTTTTGAATGAGACTGCGCATAATCATCCGCCTGAGTTGGCTATTGCAGAAGCGAAAGCCGTTATGGGAAAAGTTCGCGAGAAAGCAGCGACATCGACGGAGTCAACACGTCGGGTTATTGCAAGTGTTTCGCGTGACGTTTCGGATGCTGTTGCTGGACAATTGCCTGCTGTTCGAAGTATTGCACGCACCATTCGTCGTGTTCGTCAAGTCGCAAAAAATATGCCTCCTGTGCCAACAACAGTTGCTGATTTGATAATACCTGATGATTACAAGGTTACGTCGAATAATAATTTATTCTTGTTATATGATTCGCGTACTTTGGATTTAAATTGCAACGATTCGTTTTTGATTTTTACGACTGGTGCAAATTTAAATGTGGTAAGTAACTGCGAAACCTGGTTCTCTGATGGAACTTTTCGTACTGTTCCCGAACTGTTCTACCAATTATATTCGATCCATGGATTGGTTAGAGGTCATGTTGTGCCATTAGTGTATGTTCTGATGACGGGAAAAACATGTAAAGTTTATCAGGCTGCGTTGCGTCAGTTATGCACTTTGGAGCCGCGTTTGTCTCCTCATGTGATTATCTGTGATTTTGAATCTGCGTATATGAAAGCTCTTGCAATCGTTTTTCCGCGTACCAGCATCAAATGATGTTACTTTCATTTTTCTCAGTGTATGTGGAGGCACATTCAGTCGTGTGGATTGCAACTGCACTACGGAAATGATGTGAATTATGAGTTGAATTTAAAAATGCTTCATGCAATTGCTTTTGTGCCTAATGATGATGTCGTGTTTGCGTTTGAGGAGCTATTAAAAACGCCGTTCTTTGTTCAGTATACAGATGAACTTGCTCCGTTACTTGATTACTATGAAGCCACTTGGGTTGGCGTAGAGCTTCGTCGTCGTGGTCGTCGTGCGCCGCGTTACGATATTGTTATTTGGAACCACTATGATAGTGTATTGTCTGATTTACATAAAACCAACAATCATGTTGAAAGCTGGCACAAGAACTTGAATGCCGATGCTACTGCTTGTCATTTGTGTTTGTGGGATTTTATTAAGTTGTTATGTGATGAACAGTCTAGTGCTGAGGTTAAGCTGGAGCAAATTTTTCGTGGCGATGACAGGCCTGTGAAAAAAGCTAAAATTGATAATCGTCATGGGTGATTGAAAGCTACTATCCAAAGCTATGATCGCGCTGATGTCATTAATTATTTGCGCAGTGTTGCGCACAATTCGTAATTAGTATGTCTTTATTGTGATACGTGGTAATAAACTTTTCTTTATCATTGATATTTCTTGTTTTTTTTTTCTATTTGAACCCGTTTCCTCATTATATCTCTTCCAATTTTCCTGTATTATTTTTTTGTTAATCATGTCACGCGGGGAATTTTTGCTTGCTATTTGGCTGGAGTTATTTTTGTACTGAGTTGTTTTGGCCGGAGTTATTTTTGTACCGAATTGTTTTGGCCGGAATTGTTTTGTCCGGAGGTGCTGTTATTTGAGTCGTTTTGGCCGAGTTATTTTGCCCTAAAGCCCCTTGAGATTTCTTTTGAAAAAGTTAGATTCTTAGATTCTTTATGTTATCTAAGTATGCGGCTATCCGGCCTTTCCAAAACTTTCAATCTTCCGAGTTCGTTAGTTAAAAGGTATTTTCCTCATCTGTTTAACAGACCTGAAAAGCAACACTACGTCGGGCTACTACCAGATGTATTATTTTATTCCCCTGATATGATGAAGATTGTGAGCGTACAAAATTTTTTACCTGGTACGATGAACTTGTCAAAAACGAATACGTGTTTGACTTTGTTACCGAGATTAACCGATATTATACAGGGTGCCATTTTTAACTTAAACACTGCAATATCTCGAAAACAAGAAGTTTTCGGAAAAAATGTTCGAGAAAAAGAGTGTCGAGCTCGAAGTGGGCTGTCTATTAAAATACCTGAGTTTTTGGCCTGGCGCCTTTGTTGGGCCATATGAGGGTTAAGTCCGTTTCTTTAAAAGACAACCCCTATTTTTATTACAAATTTGTGTTGCATGTAAAAAAAATAATCAAATTTTGTTCTTGATCATTATTCGATAAGCCCTCTGCAAAAGACGCAAAAGGCCCTTGAAGTTGAATTTTGAAATACGTTACAAATTCCGGTGTTTTTAGTGATACTAGTCATATCGATTGGCGATTTGATAATTTGACTAATTTGAAGGTATAGGATGTTAGTCCTGCTAATTAAGACAAGATCAATGAACTACCCAGCCAATACACAGTAGGATAGAAGCTAAAAAAAACTGGCCAAAATTCAAGATTTTGTCTGATCAGCAGTAGACTACTCGCCGTGTAGTTATTTTGCGTGCCTATCAATCGACTTCAAAATTTTCTCTCATCGCTCCAATGTTTCCTTTTACCATTTTCAGTACACTGAGGATGAGCCTCTGTTGGGAGAAGCCACGGATTATTTGCAGGCTATGCCGATGTATAGTATATATTGCAAACTATGCGGTAATCATTTACAAGTTATTTTACAATCATTATAATTTTCTTATAGAGATTAATTACTTTAGTGATGTTGCGTGTAATCTAGATTTAGGTATAAGAGCGAAATGTGAGTAGTATAGCAGGGCCGGTTCTGGATACAGATTCCTGCACCGACATAATACCGACATTCCAGAACCTTCGAAGCTGTCCGTGCTAAGTTGCCGTCGTGAGCTTTATGTTTTCCGGAAGTGACGTCATTAGAACCCCTCGATTCCAAGAATTTTCGCTCGATTCTAGGAATTACGCACGATCGAAAACCTTCTAGAACTTTCTAGAACATTCCGGAAGCTTCGACGGTTCGTGCCCGTGCTAAGTCGGGATGGATCGCTCCCAGAGCCGGCGGTCCTCTCGCGCGACATTTTGAGACAGCTGCTTGCCCCCCACCCAGGGAAGCCTTCCAGAAGCTTCGACGGGCCCCGTGCACGTTCGTACAGGTTTCGGACGGCAGCCCTCAGCCCGTTTGACC
>JARQTH010000447.1:1143982-1201435 GCA_030142595.1 Trachelus iudaicus | reverse complement strand
TGGATTTGTTCGTCTGTTCTTTCTGCTCTACTATTTCGCATGTTTGTTGCTTTATTCGTTTAACGGCCCAAATGGGCCCCCTTGCGTCTTGCTGGCATTGTTCAATGTAACACAAATAGACAAAATTGTTGTACTTACTGATGAAAAACGGTATACCGATAATATATTTGTTCTTGTAGTACTTTATCAACCTTTTCACAATCGTAAAACACGTATGTATTTCTTATAAATCAAAATTGACATTTCATGAGTCAAATGTCAAAATGACGTTAGAAACTTCAAAATGATGTGACAAACAAAAGCGAAGGTAGAAAACTCAGAGTTCTTCGAACTCAAGATTCGTAATTATTTTGAGATAAGCGTAAAAACATTTTTGTCAAAAAAATACAAAAAGTTTTTTTTTAGGGACACCTTAATCATCTAGCGGTATGAAATATACTTTACGACCTATTCTCATACCTACGAAATATACATAAAAAATTTCATAAAAATGGGTCGAGCCGTTTTGGAGGAGTGCGACCACAAACACCGTGACACGAGATTTTTATATATAAGAAAGATATAACACACGTGGTGGATCAATTAAAAGTAGGTATTAGATTAAAAAATGAATTATTAGGATATCCGCAGCACTTTGATTCGAGTCGTGAGTCGAATGAATAATTGGTAAAATTGTTGTTTTCAGGAAAATTGGGGAATATCGGGAAGAAAAATAAAGGGACTTTATTTAATATTATTTGGTCGAATTATTATTTAGTATGTATACAGTAGTAGCACATATGTTTATAAGTATGTGAACTAAGGCATTATTGGAATACGTCATATCAGTCATATTCGCACTGGTCTGTTGCATGGGAAAGGAAATTTTGCAGTTGAGCTACTCTTTTGAAGATGGCCTCCTGCAAATGCTTGTCTTATTCGCTGGATACGAGTTAAAAGGACGAGATATATTCGTATGTCTTTTCTCTTTGTAATTTAACAAAGGCCTCGATTAGTGGCTTTCATTGTTACCGCTCGAAAAAGGGTTTGTCGTGCTCGAAGCTTATAAACTTCTTGGAGAAGTCTTAATAGGATATTTCACGAAGGGCGTATGAGGGCGTTTGCTGCGCTATCGTTGTGCGCGCTACGATAGAGATACGGTGACACAGCGGGAGCTGAAATATGCTGAAAACAAGGGCTCCATAACAATGAGAAAGCGCGCATAAACTTGGAAAGTTTTATTGCGAGATGAAATTGATTTCAAACCAGAAGACTGAACGCACGCCTTATATATACATATACATATATAGAGGTATAAATATAACGAGAGGTGGTTTCCAGGACCTTTTTTTCTGGTGTATTGGCAGTTATGAGGACACTTGGTGCTTTTCAAGCTGGACCTGGCAAAAATTCTATAGACAACGTATACTTCCGGGACCACTTGGCGGCCCTTACAACGAATTTTTCAAAAAAATTTTGGTGCTAGACGCTCGGAGTTGTGATGGGCGAAAAAATGGCTACGTTAGGTTAGATTAGGCTAGAACTTCAATGCCACGTGTCTCAAAGTGTTAAGGTTTTTTAGAAAAAAAATACATCGGCTTACTGTTGTGAGTGCCGCATGTCCTGGAAACTGCCCTCTGACATATTTATATATGTATATACATATATATATATATAAGAAATCGTAAAACGTTAGATTGTTTCCCGGCAACCTCTAAAATCATTTCGGACCATGGATTGGCACATTAAGACGCTTTTATCGATAGTTAAGTTCGATTTTGTATCGATTATTTTTATTTGATTTTCCAGAGTATACGGAGCGTGGTCAATGGTGGTTTTGGAATTTTTATTCAATTTTTATACATATTATATGGACGAATCTCGTGATTTCTTTTGATCAAGTGATCAGAGATTAGTGAACTTGACAATTTGATTTTTTCAAGTCAATTCATTTTTCTTGATCATCTTGTGGATGGTATTTAATATCGTATAACGCTGTACGAATTAATATATATAATTAATATAAATAAATTAACTGCAATTGTAAATAAAAAAATACGATTAATAATACAAGGTTCGTCAATTATTCCTTTAGACAGTTGCTGCATCGTTTTAACTGATAGAAATTTAATCTTTCGTCCGATTAATTTCCTTTCTTTTTACCTTCTTACTTTTGCTCCTTTGCTCCAAGCATGAGAGATAGTCGCCGTCGACTCGTCCATAAGTTTCATCATTTGTCTTGCGAAGCTGCACATACTCGTTTGTCTATGATATAGCATATACCAGTAACACGTGCCATACAGACATACATTCCCTTCCGCTTGATGAAATCGTACTATCATAAAAAAAAGTTACGAAAGCTCAGACAATTTACTCTTACCTGACTCTGTTATTTTGAAACTTTCATTAAGTTCTAGTTCAAGTATAAACTACACGAATCATTAAGTACAGAGAAGACTAACGAAACTTAACCCAATTGCCCGTGGCTGCCATTGAAATAGAAGGAATCTTTACGTTATAAATACATTATATCTTTGAAGATATGTGGTTTTACGAGTGTCTGACTACTTGGACGTTCTACCTATTGAATAGATGTATGTTATATCTTTAAAAAAAGTATTAAATATCCATAAGAATAACAATTTTTGCAGTGTCTATACACAGGTCAGATTTATTAATTCGAATATCCTTTCTTAATTAATCGATAAGATAAAGATTACAACACTTAAAAATTGTTCATCGAACAGCTCATTTAACTACAGAGTCATCGGAGAATCCCAGGGTGATCCTTCAGGATCGGCTTTGAAAGTTTGATCGGTAAAATCATGAAAGAGGGTCCTTGGGGAGGCGGATGTTTTAGCAGAGTCAAGGCCCCGGGCGTCGCGACGCGAGTCGACTCGACGACTCTAATGGCGGGGGGGGGGGGGGCGTTCGATTAAATTGGCTGCCTTTAGAATTCCGCCAACGAAGAACCCAGCCTGAGGATTTGAAATAACTGCGTATACAAAGGAGACACCGATGGCAGATTCTCCTTCCTTGTCACTCTAGTTAGGTCGTCCTACTACGGTTCCCATCAGCAGCCCCCGCATAAAGGCTTTGTTATTGAATAACCAGACCGATTCTCTGCGGATGCTAAACCGTAATCGTTACTTTTGACTTACGTTTATCAATTTCAAAGAGATGCTGTTACATGGGGTTAGACGTTCCCATTAGCGTTGCGAGTACACTCGCTCGATCTGCCATCTAGACTTTTGCCGTACACTGGCCTGGTGTAACTAGAATTTGCAAATTCGTGGCGAAATTGTTATTCGTCGCACGGAGCCGAGTCTCCCTCCTTTCGCCATCAACCCTTTCCCGATTGCAAATCAGCACTGGAAAGTTGCGGATTTCCTATGTATTATAGAAATTGCAGCGGACTCCGTTTGGTCGGGTACGCGGAATTTAAATTTCCAATTTAATTCTTCGAAAGTATATGAGACCTTTCGAGAAAATACAAATTGAACGTACGAATACTTCTGGATTCGATTTCGCAATTTTATTTTACTCTTTGTTTCAAACGGTTTTGTATGCACGGTCATACACACGCATAATTCTCGGCTTTCGAACAGTTGGTATGTACAGAGAGATATTGTTAAACATGAAAAAATAAATTATGTATGTATATTTATACAGTGTACATAATAATATATTTTGAATAAAATTAATTATGGATATTAAATCTGCCGATAGTTTCGTACTGTGTACGTGCATCCACGGCACGAAACTAGCAACTACAGTGCTGTAGTGGCTATAATTGCTTACGACTTCCTCGAGAGACAGACGAAGGGTGAGAGGAGGGAGAAAGCGAGTGAGAGTCCGAGTGAAATTTGAGAAAGGGTCGATTGAATCTCAGGGCAATAGCCAAGTATACGGCGTCGGGACGCTAGACGTCGAGGCGCGTAACGTTCCTTTTAGTGCGAGAATATTAGGGATCCTAGGGGGTGATCCGAACGTTTACAGTAGCTATACGACCCGAAAAGCTTAACTGGCGAGCTACATGGGAGAATGACTCGGAGGACGTTCGCAAGTTAACCGTTATACCTTGAGATCTTGGAGGAGACTTGCGGGTAAGAGGCTATTAGCAAAAGAGTAAGAAGACAGAAGATAAGGGTGGACGAAAGTCGAAAGACTATGACCTAAAGTGGAAAGTGCAAGCGACAATGGGGGTGAATCGTGCGCTCCCCGATACTTTTTAACTTGTATAATATCGTTACGGCTTAATGGCCACTCCGGCCTTATTTACTCATGCTGCCACCTTTATTCACTTGGACAGATTCCTTGTGGCTTTAAGCTCACAATGAATGTCCTGTGTGAAATTATTTTCAAATTTTCCCTAATTCCCTAGCCAAATTCGTTTCTATGATTTACGATAAGTACTCGATAACTCTTACTGAAAAAAAAAAGAAAACCAAAGGTCACCGATCCTTTCGAATATATTGAACTCAAGAAAGCCCCATTAAGAGTGCCAGGAAGTATAGCCGTCCCAAACTGAAATAGAGTCTTGACCCAAGTAAGAGACAAAGTGCGATTGGAACCAAAGCAGGACTTAAGCTTCGATCCCTTTCCTTTACTAATTTCTTTAATGTACCTACCCCCTCGTTCCACCGCATCGTAAGCGTCCCGACGTTACTAAAGTTGGGCGTCCAGCAATCGGCGTAAAGGATCGAACTTCGACCCGGATGGGCAGCAGTTCAAGTACCTACTTTTCGAAATCGCAGTAAGATAGGAAGAGCTAGAGAAAGATAGAGGCAAGAGAACGAAGAGTAAAAGAGACTGAGATGGAAAATGAGACTAGACGAACATCGAAATAAGGAAGAAGCACAGGAGTAACAAAGAGAAAGGTAAAGTGACCCAAACTAAAGTGGAACGACTAATCGGTACTTTAACCCAAAAAATAAGAAAACCGCGTCTAAGAAACTTGTCTTTTAGAATGTCCGAAATTTTCTCCGTCTCTCTGTATTGTCTTGCTATGTCTTTGTCTTTGTTTGTCCGCATGTCTGTTGGCGAGACAAACAACTCCCGAGACGCTCTCTTGGGGAATATAGTTGCTGCAGACTAGAGACTATGAGGTTCCGTGTATTAACGTAAATTCGGGAAGCGATCCTCTCTATTTGGTAGTTCTCATCCGTATAAGGAAATTCGTAATCCGGTTCTCGGATAGGCAATATCGTACCCACTTTGCTTATACGCAACGGTTACGCTATCGATACTGGATACGTGCTGGTCTTATCTGATCTTATCTGAAAATTTGCTTATTGGTTATTATAAGGTGGCAATGGGATTTAATTAAGAGATATAGACAGTTGGAGAGACAAAGAAAATAATAGCCACGTGACTGCCGAGGGCACTATATACGATTCCCAAAGAAAATCCAGGACTCGTACTTGGGATTTTTCGACTTCGTTCGTTCTTTTAAGTCGCCTAATCGCGTTAGCTTTAATGGCCGAACCGCTCCTGTTTTATTCAGTTACCACAGGCCGGCAGAGATCCTTTGGATTAAGGGATACGAATGCATAGGATCTCTACCGTGGCCGCAGATCATATTTTTATCCCCAATTTTATCCAGTGTGTGGATAATTCTGCCTGATATCATTTTCAATGACTGATAAGAGAAAAAATGAACTTCTCATATTTTTTCACAGTCATATTGAACGGACGGTTGAAACTTCAGATTGTAATTTTTAGAATGGAATAATTTCAAAATTCTCGTTAATTCAGGACACTGTTGACTTTTATGTTTTATCGTATACTGGCATATACGATTTGTTATCGTATCTGATATTCTATATAAGCTACAGATAAATAAATAGCGTTTACGGATGTTATAAATTTCGATTTTATCGTCTCAATAATTCTAAATAATCTGAATACGCCAAATCCACCTGGTTAAATACGGTTTGTTAACGTAACAAACCCGAGTAAAATATTTGTTAAAAACATTCTTTTTTTCAAATTCCGACAACTAAGTACTGAACGAATGATCGTTAATTATACGATCGAACTACATGTCTGATGTAATTTCGTGAAAACGAGCCATAAAGTTTTCCGATTACAATGGAATCGTATATTGGCCACTGTAACTGCTGCTGCTTGGACGTCAGACGTCAGTAGATATTACCTTCACCCAGTCAGACTTGATATGTCATGCAACTAAGCCAGACTGGCCAAGTATAAAGATACAAAATCTGTGATGCATTATTTATGTAATTTGAATGCAACTAATGCTGTCTATTTACTATGAATTCTTGTGCAATCCCAAGAAATTCCACTCCACTGCCATAACAGTTGGCTCCGGATAATACCTGCGTCATTCAGTGGTTACTTCGTTAGTTTAATTTTCTCGCGGTTGGCAGGCCGTAATACCGTTTCGCCTACCTAAAACTACGAAAGCAATTAAAGTGTCACTAGCCACTGTTACGGGAGCGTAGCACGTATAAACGCATTAAGTAAATAGTATGCGTCGCTGCTAAGATTACATTGAATCTGTGGTATTAGAGCAAAAACAAACACGACGTCGTTCCAGCTCGATTCACCATGGCACAACGGAGCGTCAGTCGAAACGTGCGGTGCGCGTCAATACGTAAAATTTGAAACCGCAGCGAATCAATATCACAGCCGAAAGCGTATTTGCGTGATTTTCAATAGCGCATAATAAAAAAAAGCGATATTTTTCAATTCCAATTCGAAATCGCAAAGTGGTTTCGTGTATTCGAATTTTTTTCAAAGCTCGCAAACGCGTGTTCACTGCATCGCAGTTTCACGTTTATAAAATAAAAAAAGTAAGTAAAGGAGAAAATTTATGAAAATATATTTTTTTAATTTAACGAGTCACGGTACTGTTTATAATTCTTTCCAGTATAAACGCCCTTAATTTTCAATTATGGCTAGCCAATTGGAAAAGCCGGATTCGAACGGGTCTTCTGTATATAGTATAAAAGGGTGCAAAAGCTTCAGGCCGTTCTCATAGCTATTTGGCAGCTGTGTGTAGGTAAGCCGGTCTCGGTTAAGAGGCTATTAATGGCGGCAGGATCAGCGTTAGAAAGCAGGAAGAGAAGAGCAAGCTTGTAGCAAGGGGTGTAGAAGAAAAGGAAGTGAGCGCGGAAAAAAAAGAGGGGAAAAAAAAAGACTGTTTCCCTTCCTCTTTAAGTTAGCTACATAACCTCGTTACCTTAACGGGTACTTGCCGGTCGTTACTCTATCGAGTTCTTGTAGTTCCTGTCATAAATCGAAGAGGCGCTAACGTCGACTTGAACCCCTACTTCAACCGAGACCACCATAACCTACCTATTGAAACAGTCTATGCTCGATCGTGAATTTCTCTCATAATTATTCCTTCGTAGCTTCCAGCGGCATTCACCAATGAGTTTTCATATGAAAACTTAAGTGAGTATTTATACGGATTTCGCCCAACACTGTTCGGATTCGGTGTATAAACTTTGTAGGTCCTCACACTGAGTTGAATAAGGCTTGTCTCGCAAGGTACATCGCCATCTATTGTCGAACTTCCAACCTTGATTATTAGCACCAGTTACTGGCACATGTCCCCCATTGGGGATACAGGAAAGGAAGGAAGGAATTATTCCTTCGTGTGGTGTTAGGTTTCGTGTTCTGTTTTAACCTCACCCCACATAAACACATTTACTCCTTTAACTTTCCCGATAACATCCCTCACAATACTTCGTAATCCATATTTATAAAAAACAAAGTCACTCCTTGCCAGCCTCTTAATCATCAATCTTTTAACTATCCGATTGAAACTCTTTACAGTATCTTCCGATTCATGCCCTTAAATTCCGTTATCCCTAAAATATACAAAGTGGACATCCTTTAGCGTAAGTGAATTAGTAGCCTGAGAATTGTATACGAGGCTCTTCAAGAAAATACACTCTTCAACGAAGATTTCAATTATTTTAAATCCACCGATATTTTCGTGGAACTCACATAAAATATAAATTTGTTCAGAGACGATTCTCTAGAATCTTAACACCGGACGACTGTAGCCCAGTGGTTAAGATACTCGATTCACGGCCGAAAGTTACCGAGTTCGCGTCCAGCTAGCAGTAGCATATTTTACTCACCGATGGTTTTCCATAAGAAAATTCAAGTGACTAATAAGTTACATACAAAATAAAGGAGGGCCTGTTTTGTAAGATACATCGCCGCCATCTAGTATGAACTTTCAAATCTGATTATACAGGACCCAGGTTACTGGCATATGTCCCGTACTGGGCATACATATATCATAGTCGTCAAGGGAAGGCAGGAATTATTTATTCGTGTGGTTACCCTTTTGCACGTACAGTCACGACCGTTCGTTTCGTACACTTGTCACGAGCATCACTTAACATATTTTCGTACGGTTAAACCCTCGTGCGACCCTTTGGTCTGTCAACCTCTCAGTGTCGCAGACTCGACTCGACCTTAGCAGTAACTATACCGACCCACAGTGGCGGCTCGCGTATAGGCACTGTGGAACTGGAACTCCCCCTATTTCCACTTGATATTATCGATAACGGCTAAAAATGTTCTGGAGCAACACCCCCACTAATTTTAGCTACGAACCGCCACTGTCGACCCATAAAGTTATTTGAGGAGTTTTCAGTGTTAGAGGAAACCACAGTGACACGCGAATGGATATGATTTATTTTCAATTGTACAAATCTTAAGTGTTGAATGGTAACGCCATTTTATGTCAGTCTTATCAAGCGAGCATTGCATGTGAAAGTCCAACGAAAAAAATTCAATAACCAACCAAGCCAATGCTATGCACAGTCAGTACTCTGCATATATGTAAATTGAAAAATTATCCTACGACTCCACGCCACTGCATGCAATCTGCTGTCAAAGAATTGTACGACTGGGATTTATAATAATTCGAGGAAATAAATTTTACGGTAAATATTTATTTTCGCACATAATATACATACGTTTAATAAAAGTTCAATGAAAAGGATGACTTAACCTTCAAATTGAGTATGTAATTCTACATGCGTGCTCACAGTTAAACTGGCGGTCAAGTAGCTCACGGGAAGTGAAAATTTGTTCAATATTTTGCCTGCTTGTATCTGCTGATTGTCAATATTCTTGAAATTGTTTCTGAAGTATCCTGTAGAAATTTCGTATGCGCGAAGAGCACAAGTTTTGTTCCCTGACGAATTTGACGCGAATGATAACACTGATCTGAGCACAAAGACATAGCTAGGCTGTTTCCATAACCTTACTCATCTACTTCCCCTTTGTATCACTAGCGAGTTCTCAAGTGGTATTATCACACCAAGCGCCATGGCTCTTGAAGATAAATGAATTTCGAGACAATGGAGTTGACATAACGTGAAAATCTATATGTCGCACAATAAACTCCGGGAACGAAGTCAACGCGCGGAGAAGTCTTTACTGACGTGGTAATAGCATTTTCAAAATGGCTGCTTGGATACAATATGACGAGCATGTCAAATTTAAATATGAAAATGCCAATATTGATCTTGACTGGTTTTTAATAAATTTATAATATGATTATATAATGACTATAATCCTAATTAAAATAAATCTATAATATTCTTTTTAAATTATAATCGTTAAGTTATTATACGCGCACACTTTTTTTTTTATACACCATTTAGGAATTCACTGTCACCAATTTCAAGAGAAAACTCTCTTGGTTCTTGTCTGACTAATTACGCCTGTACTACTTCCAGCGGTTAAGCACTTTGCCTTGAAAATATTTATCGTATAAATGGACTTTGCTGACACTCGCCCTCTTTGACGGGAATTAAAAAAAGGAAGGAGGATGAATACCCTTAAAAAAATTAAATCAAGTAACGATAGTCAGCGGGAAGACACTGATTTTCTTATCAGTAATATTCAAATTTCTGTTTCAAATTCAAACAAAATATATCAAATATAGGATATACCATATGGAAGTCCTACTTATTTGATAAACATGGCTACAATATCAACATCCAAAATAAATAGTTGAAATATGACGTATGCTATCATAAATTTATAGTGTAGTACATCAACAATGTATAATATCTAGTTAATAATTTAAAGTCTCTACAAAACATAATTCAAATGCAGTTCACGTTTATCGGAAAGTTTACCAACAGGTAAGCTTAAATTGCCGGATCCTATATTCATCCTAGACTCGTTCTCTATATAAAGTCAAATTTTTGTAATCTTTTCACAAAAAGCATTTTCATTATAATCAAACTCTTATATACTTGCTATATACACATAATCCATACTACGACAGTATCAAAGACCAATAATCTGTAGTATTAACATTAAAGCTGTATATCTATCATACCCACGATGTGAATAAATTAAGCGTTTAAAAGATTTGCAAGACTCGCAACATACTCATCCCATACTTAATATACTGATTTTTATTTATTATAATAACAAGCTCATAAATTACCCATATCATATATGTTTACTCAATTTTTCGTTATAAGAAATGTATCAGGCATGCCAGAGGCATGATAATAAATAATTAAACAATTTTATTATAATAATTGACTCTGATAATATTTTCATAGTCAATCCACATAGTGAAACGCTAGTCTGCAAAGTAGCAACTAGATAATTGAATCTACCTATGTTCCTAAGACTTCTGAATATTTCAGGAGTTCACGAGTTCCCCATTGAAATTTTACCAGGAAAGTTCTTGCTACGCATTTGAAGGTGTCCTCGAACCGTCTACCATACACATATATTAAAGTTTTTCCTTCTTTACTCTGTCTCCGGTTTCTGACATTTCTTCAGTCAAAATGTAGACAGTGTTTCATCCAATAATATATATGAATATATGTATATATGTTTCGAAATAGAATAAAAGAAAACGCGTACAATTTTTTTTTCTTCCCGCCATAAGAACTACTAACTCCTACGTGACGTACGTCAGAACTTACAATGTGCGCTCCCTTGAAATTTAATTTTTTGCTCCAGCTACCTGTTCAATTGTTGCGATGACAAAGAAGAGAAGACCAGACAGCCAGATTGTCTTTTCTCTGAACTCTAAACGAAAATCAAAATAATTCAAGTACGCGTCTTGGTATTAGAAGTCAACGTAGCTTTTAAGAAAATTCCAAAGACTGTCTAGACTCGAAGCTTAAGCGTATTATTAGCCGTTTTGGCGGAAAGTATGAATATTACTATACACGGTATACACTTACTCCCGGGTATGTCGGAAAGTTATGGAATGGCTTGGCCTGTAATTTACCAGCTAAGTGTTTGCTTTACTGGTATGTAAAGTTAACTAATTAAACACTTAACTAAAGTTCCGAACAAATTAAACGAATGCCAGGACTAGCTGAATCATTAAATATTTGCCAACTTTTATATTAGATTTTCAGTCGAATTTTCGATATGCGGTCAAACGTCAAAGTGGAAATTGTTGAAATGACCTTTCTTGGATTTAGCTGGTTTCTGGATAAATTTACTGACTCCACGATGCAATGCAATTCCAATTGGCTGGACGTTAAGCCAGTCTCGTTTTGTCCGGACTTCACGATGCGGCATGGCGAAAATAACCACTCTCGTCGACAATAAAAACGACCACGAATCTAATCGGACCAATTGATCGTTTCCAATGTTGGGGAAAATGTCGAAACCTGCGGTTGGATAAGCCCGATCGTTTTTATCAATTGTATGACGTAGTGATTTTTGTCGTTTGTCGCAACGAGTAAATTAAAAAATAATTCCTTCGTCGTATGCGATAGTATAGTAAACGGGAGTTGTACAAAAAATTGTGGTTCATCGATACGGTATTGTTTGACATGAAATCGAATTAATTTGTCGAATTTAGTACTTTGTATAGGATTTTTTTGTTTCACGCGCCGCGTAACAGCTGCAGTAGCTTATATGAAATTTTCGGTTAAATCGGAAAATTCAAATTCATAGAAATACCCGGTCCGGTTTGGATAATAAATTAGTGAATTATTTCATATTTGTTTAAAACGTGTTTTCATGGAAGTGAGATCGTTTTCATTCGCAAGCTGTTACGAGTGTAGCATCTGCTGCTAAACGCTATAAACAGCTTTACTCTCGTCGTAATGGCGAGGTGGAGTTTAACTTTGGAATAGGGTGTGCTACAGTCTTGGTAATAGAATGTAAGCGTTATAATAGAGCTGGAAACCTGGAAAGGAATATAATGCCGAATCATCATTACTAGTAACTTTCAGATTGTATTTTGAATATTTAGTTGTGCGCAGGCGCATCCCTCGCAGTTTGCACTGACAACCATTTTATGCATTTGTTGAAATGCACTACTGTGAGTAAACAGTCGTATTTTGAAAAGTATTAAACTGAAATTGTGTTATCTCCCCGAGTAACAAAACTTATCACCACACCATCGTATTTCTTGCTTTTAGGTAAAGTTTCAACAATTTATTCGATTCAACGTTTTTTTTCTTCAAAATGTCAGGGATAAATTGAATCGTAAGAATAAAACAAAAATTTGTTTAATTTTATAACATTTTTATTAATGAAGACTACAAAGAAGCTATGTACCAGATTGCAAAAATTTTGTGAACGAATGTCAAACGTAAATTTGTATTTATGAAAAAATCGCACGAGCATGTGATTTAGTAAGCTGCTACTTACCGCGAAGAAACGCGATGGTGTATGGTGATAAGTTTTTACGTTGGTTAAGGTTTATATTTATCTTTTATATTTATACGGTGTTTTACCGGGGTAACTGTTTTTCTTATTTAGTTGAATTCCGATTATGTAGAATTTTCTATTTTATGAGTTTCATTTGCGTCTTTTACCTCGATTCAATAATAAAGGCCATTTGACGAGTAATAGCGGGGACCATTTCTATAGAGTAACAGGACTAAAAAAAAATATCGACCGAAAATGGATTCTTGATTGAATCGTACGAGGAGCACGTGTGTCCCGTTTCGGCTATTGCCACTTACACGAAATTGAATTTTATCTCTAAGCGACACTTCAACAAAGAAACCGAATGTCGAATATCGTCTTCATCCTTATCTACCTTTCCGCAGTGTTATTTAGTAAGACTCATTACATCTTATAACATGCATATGTCACAGTACTATAGTCGTTAAACGATCCTGTATACGATGCCGAACATAACCAATAACAACGTAACGATCAATTACATACCTTCAAAGAATCCTCTTGAAATTCGAATATCTTCCACAACATTACTTCCACATACTAAAATTCCCAATAATTTTCCCTCAGTGCGTCAGTCTCGAATCAAAAGTACCTTCAACAAGAAAAAAAACACGAAACCACCCGAACACTTATCTACTGATAAGAACATTTTAACATGTAAAAAGCATAGAAACAATAAAGCAATATAACCAATAAAACAACCGCACACTGCGTTACATTTTTCCTTTTCGAAATTATCCACAAAACAAACAGGCTTCTGAGTCCCACATGTCTATTACAGCCAAGTCAATCCAGGTTTAAAAAACAGTCTCTTGTACTTAAGGTTATTGAAATATTGTGCAATGCTCGTTCGTCGCCACAGACAATGCGTAAGCCGCGTTCACAATGCACGATCGATCGCATAACAGTAATAACGTGTACTGCTAATCACTTTTAAGCGAAGCTTTGTATGGATTTGGTTACATAACTACCCACTAGCCACCATAGAGGAATGGCACAGCCGTCCAGACAGGCTTTGTGGATAGTACTGGCAGCAAGAATTACTTCACGTTCCCGGGCATTGCTCATTGCCAATACGTTAGCTAAAGGATCAATTACGCGCACATAGGTATCTATCCTAACCTATAAACTTATTTGCCGACCTACGTGGATATATGCTCGCAAAGAATGTCCGTTGCCTAATTGAATGCGTCTTGGAATTGAATGTGAATGGAACTTAACGAGACAGCTAGCGCCCTCCCGGTAACGTTTCTACCTCGCTGTCACTGGGGTTTCCACTTTACCTCTTGTACTCGAAATCCACTCTGGTCTGCTTCGCTTTATATTTTACTTCACTCTCATGCCTCTCCCTACATTTCTCGTTCATTGTTGTTTAATAGTGGCGATTAACGATAACTACCGCGTTCACTTTTTTCCCCTCTTTATTTCTATTATTTCCTTTTTTGGTTTCTTTTTTAACACAGATCTCGTAGCCGCGCCGATCTATATCCCACGTAACCGTCGCTAACAGAAAACTGCGAATTTGACTTCTGAACGATCGGAGGGACGATTGTCTACGCTATGCGTGTTCCGTGTATTTCAAATGACCCCATCATGCTTGAGGCTTTCTCGCCCTGCGTTTCGGACGTTAGTCAAACTACGGCGGACCTTTTGGAATTCTTGAAATATTCTGTATGAGTTCGGGCCAGATACGTGACTGTTTGTTTGGCTTGGGGTGGTATAAGAGAAACGTTGACACTGAGAAATATACTTATGGAATTCAGGATAAGGGTTTTCTATATTTTTCACGCTTTCTCCGTTTGCTTCAGGGAAATAAAACATTTTTTAAATTAATATCCACGACATTTACACAATCTTCAATTTTCTATTGTTTAATAATTCAATCATTAATTTCCATTTTCAATGTTTCCTCGTGTTTCACAATTTTCCACGCTACCCCCAAACAATGACTAAAGGACCACACAAAAAATATTTTCCAAAATGACTTGAACAACCAAGCCATGAAATTTACGCTCTTCGTAAATTTCTCTTAAATTAAATTTACTTCGCTCTTTGAATACAAAGCAAATTTTACGTTACGTCACATTCGGCCACCAATAAAATCCAACTGGTCGTCCCTCGTCTTTCATCCCTTCACCCTGTATCTCTATATCGTTAACCGACCCCATGCGCCCTTTACCCCTTTTCGTACGCCTCCCTCACGTTCTTCTCCACATCTCTGCCACCGCAGTTGTCACAAGCAGACTTCTCATACATATTATGGCTCTTTATGCTGTCAGCTGTAGCTCAGCCCCCCTACGTACAGACTTTAGAGGGTAGAAAAATGTTTCGCGGAAAGTGCTTCCCGCCTAGCTGAACCTTCTGCCTTTACTCCTATCCCTACCCCTAAGCTTCACTAGCAATCTCACAGGTGCATTTGCATCTGCATCCTCCTTTACCTTTAACCCAAAAAATGTATTTCTGCCTTCGTCCAATATGCAGTCTACCTATTGCTCTGTCTACAAATTCCTGTAAAACTACCTAGTCGCTTATCTATCCATGCATTCACATATCAATCATACTTGCAGGATGCGCACCAATATGCCTATCTACTATCATATATATGTATAGGCTATATATATATGTGTGATACGTGATACGTTTTCTCAGGCATTTGCATGTCCAAATGATATCTACACGCATGAGTATCTGAACGGCGATCTCCGTTTGCCAGTTGGGAATTTCATACTCAAAAAATCGAAGGGTAAAAAAATCAAGGTCTTGTATTACACGGGTATATGAATATATGTATACATGTAGCGCAGGGGTTGAAGAGAATCCTCGAGGATGCTTTCAGGATGGAAGGAACACGCGTAAAGACTGAAAATCCTTAGGAGAGAGAGAACGGCAGGTGCTTTATTTGGTTTATAAGCAGACTTTGTGCGTAACGTTGAAACAGAGAGTTGCGATCAATGACGGCTGATTTAAATAAAGCAATCTGCATAAATTATAAAAATAGCGTAAGTTTGAGTAAAAAAAAAAGTTTGTATCAATTTGTGTGTAATATGAATTTCACAATGATTTGACATACTGTGAAATACGTTATTATTGTCAAAATACCTGTTCTGTAGAGTGAGAGAGATTATTTTTTCAAAATCATAATTCCAGACTGTATAATTAATTTTGTATAATATAAGGTTAGAAAAAATTCATCCACAGAGATCCACTAGATGGCATCCTCATATTATGTAAGCAACAACGTCATTACGGTAAATTAATATATAAGATTAATATAACGTGTATTATATTGTCTTTGACGCGAAGCAGAGAAGGAATGAAGTTGGGTAGAGAAATTTGCATGTATATCAAAGAGAAACCTGACGTACCCTATGTTATTTCTGTAATAGAAATAGTGCAAGAGACAGTCACTGTGTCGCCTTGGTCGCGGTTATTGTTACGGCTATGCGGTGACTATGTCTTGTATACATATACGGTGAATCGGAGTAAAAGGGCCGTAGCTATTAACAGGGACGTAACAAGAGAAAGTCTGACTAATATAAATGACTCGGTCGTTATTAAGATGCTTCGCGAGGAATCCATTTATATGTGTTAAGACGCCTCGCTTTCTCACTGAAAGTTTTAATGATCGCGAAAAGACTCGAAAGTTTAAATCTTGGCCAAGTTTTGAGTTGGTGGGAGTAGACGAGGTGGGGGAGAACTGCTGGTCGTGGTTATAGCGTTTTATGATGTGTACCTGAGGAGGAGTTGGCTCGAAAGTCTAATTTGAGTTTGAATAATACAATTGTACAATATGTAGTACGGCTTACTTGGCCATGGTTAAATTTTGGCTGTAGTGAAAAATTCTTGGCGATACAGTAGATTTTACTACAGGACGGTGAAAATGAGCTTGAGAAAAAGAACTTTGTTTAAATTTACTGCTTGCGCATTTGCGCTTCTCTCTCTCCCCCGCCCCCTCTCTCTCCCTCTTGTTTCATCCTTCTTGCTCATTTTCATCCCCCTCTCAACCACTTGAATCCTATTCTCGCGAAACGCTGCAGCTGATAAATTTTGCTTCTGAATTATCGTCGGCCCATTACGTTCGTTTGTTACTTTGCGAATAGCTCGCCAATGGATAACCAGCCATTAATTGACGGCATTGTGTCTCCCGTTAATGAACAGTCTACGTGCTGTTTTTACTATGAAATAGGTCGTGTCTTTTTGTGGGCAACTCGGTTTATGAACTTGAGTTGCATGGCACGTTAGTATGGGTTTTTCACACTTTTTTTTTCATTATATCACCAAAAACCAGTAGAACCAAGTCGGTGCGAAGTCAAGAGTGAAAAATGAAATATGGTTGTGTCAAAAATTCGTGATCAATCGTAATGCATGTTTCGAATAAGGTTTTCTCAAAAATCGCTTTTTATAATTAAATTACAACTATACCTATATAGGTTCTATTAGCATTACAGCCCTCGTTAGTACAACAAAATTGACTAAGGCTATACTGCTGATAGAATAACGATTATAATAACAAAGACAGTATTTCGGTAAAGACTCGAAGCAATTACTTTTGGTTTTCTGAAAGGTACTATAAATAACGCATTGGATAACCGAAACAAGTGCAAAATAAATTCGCCGAAAGAAAATCAAAGAGATGAAAGGTACCTTAGGTAGATTTTTCTTCCTTCCTATCCAGCGTTTTTTCCCTCCATTCCTTTTTTACTGTGGGTCCCCATGTCTTCTTTACACATAAAATCGATTACACCGTCCAAGCAGTATTTGGTCCAAGTGATCGGCGTTGGATAATAATAAGAATTGAAAAAAAATATCTCAAGCTCAAACCATTCCCGCGTATATTTTTCCACGTGTACGATTTACTTTCCATTCCTACTTTTCCATTCATTTTTTTTTTCTATTCTTTCACCTCATACATTGCCATCCCGTCTCTTGACTACGCTCGAATATTGGAATTGACCTGCATTTGTTTTTCCGCCTAGTAATTTATGATCTCCAGCCGAAGAACCACTTTGCGAAATTGAACGCGTAATTTCCCACCACAACAGATCACTCTCAGTCCTTAGTGCGCCGCCAATATTTTTCTTCCTTTAGGGTAGAACGAAAGCGGCATAAATTTCTCGATAGCCGCGAAGACGTATATCGGCTTTGAAACGAGACCTTCACCTACCCGCATCGTTAGGCCGGGCAGAAGGATTCAATTTCCCAACCAGCATAGCAGCCATCGGAGCCATCAGCTTCGCATAATCTTTTTCCTTCTCTGCTCCCTTTATATTTCCCAGCCTTTACTCTAACCCACCTCCACCCTCCCATACGATCACTCGTCCTTCTGTCTTTTCCAACCTTCAACGATGCGAGTTCCGCAAACGAATTTAAGGGCAAATGCCAAATGACAGATAAAAATGAAAAAACTTCAAAAAGATTTAGTCACAGCGAGTACGAACATATGTAATTCTACAGTGCAACGTATGCAATTCTAAACGTGGAAATAAGTTCTTTGGAAAACATTAGAATACGTGCCGGATGGACGTGTTCATCCGATTTTCTCGTTATAGCACTGTCATACAAGAACAAAGATGGATGAAGTTCAAGTAGAGCTATATGTAACAAAACAGCCAAGGGACTGGAAAGAACAATGGAGAGAGAGAGAGAGAGAGAGAGAGAGAGAGAGAGAGAGAACTGGATATGTCACGAAGCCATTATGTCGTACCACTTTTACAAATCCTTTAAACTCTACAAGATTACGGTCGAAGGATTCTCGGTAAGGTCCATAGCTGAACTCATCCATTGGTCTGATATAACCTGTTCTATCCGTGCTAGTCGTAAACCCATCCTAAAAGTAACTCAAGGAAGAAGCTATAACTAAGTATATAGATATATTAAAAGCCAACATATAATTAGAGTAAATGTATATACTGTTAGAAATTTCTGTTTGAAAATTAATAAAACGTGTATAAAATGTTCTTTATTAATATGCAAGAATATAACGTTACCGGTATATGAAAAAGAAAGAAATATTTTTCCAATAATTATATATGCAAGTACATTAAATTTACACTACGCTGGGTAAACATTCGAAAACAAAAATGAACAATTTAATAACTGTAGTATATTGTATTAAGAGAACAGTAGATACGTCCATAATCTGGACACAATCCTTGATATTATTTTTTAAATTTATTTTGCAATAACCTCCATCTTTCTTCCTTTTCGTAAATCGTTAGCGTATACGGAAACAAATGGAAAATATTAAAGTCATCTACTATCATTCGTTACTCGATGTATGAGGCATACTCCGCGAAGTCGACGACTTTTTAAAACTTTTCAGATACTTTCCATTATTAATTTTTAATTGCATATTGTGTGAATGTCATATTTTCATGGATGTTTCACAAATTTAATATACATCCTTTATACAGATGTTAACTAATAAAAAAATATGAAAAAGATTTTTCCAATCGTGGCATGAAGTTATCAAAGATAGATTCGTCAGTATTCATTTGACTTGTATCAAAATTTGAAAAGAAACTTATGAATTGTTGTCATAATTATAAATAATATAACATATCACATCGATCTTTGTAATTTCAATACCAAATATATTAATTTTAGAATGCAATGACAAAGTTGAATAATACATTTTTAATTTTCCGTAGATCGTATTAAATATCAAGATTCCTGCATAATACGTGCAAATTTACCACACTGTTGTACAGCTATCGTAAATTTTATAACAACATTAAAAAGAATTTCCGATAATTTGCAGTAGTTATAAAAACCACCTCCATTGATTTTCAATCGAATTACATGAAAAATATAAAAAAAGTTTATAGACCTTTACAAAGTCCATTATTTTAATACACGACTCTGTTAATTTTCCATGTCATCTACGTCAATTTCAGACACTGGGCATTGAATTCAAAACTAAATTATTACATTTCCAATGCAAGGTACACGAATTCTATTTCGATATACCTAGTTTTTATATTTCATATGCTTTTGTTTATTAAACATGTAAATTTTCTAATATTTTGAACACTGTATAATCATAAAAAATATTCAAATCCAAAGATACGTTTACAGTGAAAAAAAAGAAGCACAAAGAAAAAGTAGCATCGAGCATATGAAGAAAGCTGGTGCAGAAGGAGTTTGTGGTAATCGTGAAGTTTTTGGTGGGAGAATGTGAAGTATAGGTTAGGCTGATATATAAGAAAGAGAGAGAAGGGCGGGGGGGGGGAGGTTGTGCAGTATAAAAGAGACGATTCTTGGTGGGTATCAGGGAGTCGTGGAGGGGATGATCTGTTACGTAGGAGCAAAAGGGCGAAAAAGGGGCTAAAGGGGCAAAGGAACGACGTAGCAAAGGATGTAAGCTTCTAACCAGGCAGACAATTCTATTCCCGGAGCAGACTCGCCTGCCAGCGTCAGCGCGAATTGATGTTTGCCTCCATTCAAGCGGGAAGCGCCTCCCTTCGTTTTTATACCATTAGGGGAACGCCTCGTGGTTCCGTTATGTTGGAAGGTAGCAACGTTCTGACATTATGGGATGGAATCCACTGTCATCTCGCGCTTGCTATTCTTTTTATATTATTATCAGTCCCTCCTGTAATGGAATATTTACGGGGAAATTCAATGCCTCTATATGTATACCTTTACTCGATAGCGCGACGACTTCCTTTTCGGATAGCCCAACCGGTAATGACTCTGGTGGTTACTTAAGATAATCGCTATATTCACTACGTCACTTCCGTGGGACTCGATCAATTTTCATATTTGTATTTATAGACTGATAGCTTTTTAAGCTCAGGATGGTTAACTCGTGTTTTTCCGCATAGACTCTTTGCTTAAGATGATTCTTCCTTTTCTTTTTTTTCACCTTTCATTTCTTTACCTTGGCTACCTCTGATTCAGAGCTTTTAAAATTTATTTTTCAATTTTATACAACATCCGACAGTATCGTGATTACGGCGAATGTTATCGTTATTAATTGAATTTGTTGATATTAATTTTTGTCATCTTTTCTTATTTGCCGAGGTCGTTGTTGTTGTTATTATTAGCCTTTTTCGCTCGTTCTCTTGTGGCCATGAGGGATCCTCGTGTCCTTTGTGTTCTTTTATGGTTTTATAGCTGGTATTTCTCGTTGCTTTTCTTTATTATTTTTCCACAGCCTTCTAGACCCTCGTATTGTAGGCGCCGTCTTTTCAACATCGTGCGTAAATATTCAACTAAAAAGTCGCCTGTGGCTGTACCACCGGTAGGTAAGTAGGTGGATAGATACTTACGAAATTTGTATTTCCGCGCAGCATGAAAATAAGCCCGAGCACTCTGAGAATAATCGTGGAATTTACATGGTGCTTCGTTCTTTCAGAAGGTCTTGGTAAACGTTGAGGGGAGTGTCAAGGGGCAAGGGATTATCCGGAGGAGAAATCTTGTATCTATAGAAAATTGCTATTTGCGGCTGTACTTGAAATTACTGTCAAACAATGATGATAGAGACTTTACGTTGAGAGAGGTTTATGGTGCCTTGAGTTATGAATTTAAAGAATTTGTATATGCAGAGATATAAAAATTAGAATTAGAGATAAAAATATGAATTCAGGGTAAGAGAAGAAGGTGTAAGAAATGCATAAATATAATATACAGGAAGTCTTCGACTTGCGTGGATTCGAATTGAGCGGTCTAGATTTTAAAAATTAATTTTCCTTTGAAACGAATATATCAGCACGCGATGCAATTATTTGATTATTATTAAGATAATTAAATTTACTTCTAAGGAGATTTTTATTATTAGGATTGTTTATGTGACCCGCTACTCGACTTAACGGCGGATGCGAGACAAGGGTTCTTTTCTGAGGGTCTTTGTCTTACGTAGCCACAGACGAGAGATGATTTTAGAGACGCAGTCTCAATTTGGGGTCAAGTGCATAAAGTTCACTGATATAGTCACCGTGTGGATTCGTTTACGTGGCTTCCTCTACGCTACGATTAACATTAACATTATTCTAATAAATCTACAAGAGGAACCTATAAACCCAGCGCTCTAATGAATTTTTTGGATCCTGAATTGTCCTCGTGTCCATTCTGACATATACTATATGGGAAAAACTTTACATTTAAGTACCATTTAACCTACGTGGACATTAAAACCGTGCAGAAAACTTTGCCACGAATTAATCACGTAAGTCGAGGATTTACTGTGAATTTACCCTGACCTTGAACTTTTCAAGTTTTCTGAAGGATTATTGAAGAATTAAATGGCTTTATTGTATCTGATGCTAACATTTTAAAACAGTACTATGAATTGAGCTGCAAAGTACAGAGGAAGAATAGAATAAAGTAAAGTTCACACTTGATATCGTGTAATCGCGGGAGTGCTGAAAAATATTGAAAATTTGTGTATATAGATATAGTAGTATAATAGCATCAGTAAATATAACGAATGAATTTCTATGGATGCTCGTAAAAAGAGGCAGACTCAAAAATATTCTTACGAATCGATATGCAATATAGATGAATTCAGCTTTAATCGAGTAAAGGAAGCAGAAATAGAATCCAACGTCGTATCCCAGCTTTCAGGTGCAAAGTTATGGAGTAAGGGAGACATAACGGAATCTACGAATTCCATAGAAGTAGCATGAAACAAGGGTAAAAAAATTTCTTGCAAGCTCATAAGCTAAAATAAGGATTATATGTACAACTCGCTGTTAATAATTAACAAAAGATATATTAACGGTAACTTTCACTGTACAAATTTTCATAAGTTTGCTACAGATTTAATATACAAAGGTATTTGAAAGTTGTGAATTGGATATATTAAAATTAAAATCACAAAATTTTATTGAATTTACGATATATTAGCAGAATTATAGGACATCTGATAGAAATACAGCGAAATCTATGTATATTACAATATTAATATAAGCGGTTACAAATGTTCGATCGAAGCGCCTCAGTGGCCGCAGTTCGCACTGACCGTTGTCAGTGTTACTACATTTTTAATACAGCGTGTTCCGCGGCCAGTGTAGTGTCATTGCGAATACAAAAACGTGCGTGTCATTTAAATGATTTATCTAGTCTAAAATTGAAACAATACAAAAATTCAGCATTGAAACCAGAAGTTCAATGAATGGAAGAAGGCAAGACACAAAGGTAAGTCATTACAATTACTTTTCAACGGGATACTTCTATCGGAGTAACCTATAAATGTCTGGCGCGATCTCACAATCAGTCAATGTGCACATCGAAGCTTTGGTGTAAAATTTGGAGCATTTTTCGTTTCGCCGCTGAAAGGGACTAGTCAAATTCCGGTGGAATAAGAATCGGACTGTTTATTGCAAAAATGTGTCAAAAACGCATGTGCGACGTTTACGTATACATATGTTTCAAAAGGTTTTTTACGCCAAAGAAACAGTGACACCGTCAAAACAAAACGTAATTTTGAATGCACATCTGGTATTTTTCTGCAACTATTTATTAATTTTAACGTACAGTGTACATTAAATTTCAAGTATCGTATGTGCAAACCACTTTTACATGAATTTCAATTGAATTTCATACAGATACTTTTTACAGTGTAATCTTAAAAAAACATTTACTCATAAATCCATAGGGAATTGACAAAGCCCTTATTAAAAGTCAGTTTAAGGACCTAACGATATTTACATAAGTGACTAATGGGTTTTTTCTTGAACAACTACGGAAGAAATGTCAGACAAAGAAGCAACCATAAGGGAGTAGGCGCGTGACGCTTCCATTTCCTTGCTTTAACGGGAGTAAACAATGGAAGGAAACATCGATCCGTTACTGTTCTGCGATACACGAATAAGATGAAAAATCTTTGTGTCTGTCACAATGGCCAGCTTCCCTAATTGGAAGAGATCTGCTTTCGGGAATCACGTATAGTAACATAACTCTTTAGGATAGGAACGACAAAATTGGAAAAGATACCTTAACCTAGAAAATTAGAAAATTGACAAATTTTAATACTTACCTACATAAGTTTGCAACTGCATGTGGTTTATTGGTTTATAAAAGATTGTTTTATGAAAATACAGGAAATATTTGAAAACGGTTCGTCTAGCGGTAACCAGGCAGGCTGGCAACTGCGTAAAATTCTCTAGCCGGCGCATTTCGCTTCGATTTTAAAGCGCGGCTGGTTCACGAGCAGGGAGGCAAATCATGAATATATTCAAGAGGTACGAAATTCCTAGAGGGTAGTTTGCGAAACCGTCCAAGCTCTGCTGCTTCGGTTCGACCTGGTCCAGCAAAGGCTGAACTTGCGGCGAGTGAATATACGGTATGAGACGGGAAGAGTGAGGTTAGGTAATCCTTTTTCAGTAAACAATTTACGTTGGGCGTCCCGAAGACATATTGTCTAATTTCGTTAGGACGACACACGACATCCTGAAGTTACCGGCTATCCTCTTGACCCGCTATCGGCCCGTTTGCAAAGCGGACATTAATTTCGTTTTTTCATTAATTCGCGAGAAAAAAAACAAAAAAGCGGAAGAAAAATGGCGTAATACGAATTCTTTGATATACTATACTATCTACTGATTCTACCCCTGTATGAATATGATACTCTTATATATTTTATTTAAAAATCGCACTATTCTCGTGTAAAATATAATACAGGATTATTCAAGCCAAATCCACAAATCTTTTTCAAATCCTCTTAATTTGATTTCTATAATAGTGCATACATTATAATTATTAAACATACGTTATAATAAGCACACATTAAATTCATAGAATTGATTCTCACGCGAATAAAATAAAAATAGATGTCCTATTTACTATATAGCATATATCTAATTCCTTTAGATAACGTATCTCAACAGTCGACATTTTTCAGCGTCAACACGTAATATACATTGAATCGAACCAAAGCGGCGTTTCCCGGTCGTATATCTAAACTAGCTTAAAGAGAACCCACCTCAGACAGATCGGCGCGTAACGATAACAAAATCAGATTAGAAACGGAGACGCAAATTAAACGGGACACGTATCCCGTATAAGGTATCCAGGATGGCGGATAAAGAACGGCTGTTTTGAATCCTCGTGCGTTTTGAATTGTGCGTCACGAATTCATCCAATCCAGGTTGTAGCTGATAGCATCCCGGCTTATCCCCAGTTAACGAGTTACGCGTTCACGAAAGGAATGAAGTAGATGGGGGAAAAAGGGTGGAGGGGGGGGGGGGTGTGAGGAGGCTGGAGAGAAAGTAGGGAGAACGTGTTGAAGAAGAGGAATGAAAGGGGGAGGAAGAAAAAAAGGAGTAAAAACAAGTTCGCAGATGAAAAAGACGCGGGGGACGTCGACAGATCCCAGGCGATTATGCGACGCCGTGGACCGTATAAAAGCCGCGTATACAGCGGATCTTCATAGGAAATTGAATTTACAATTTCACCCCTTAAATGTCACTTTTGTCAGATAAAAGCTGCCAGGTATAATGGGCCGACATGTCAACAGCTAGGCGCTCGCTATTCTCTGACGTTCACAATGCGAACCTGCCTTGAGCGCCCAGCATCCACGAGTCCTCCATCCTATATCTATACATGTCCCCACTGTATCTCTACCGACTGATCCTCGAGAATTGCCGTGAGATTAATTCTTTCAATTACACCCCTTCCCGCCTCAGTCCATTCACTTTTTATATTCTTCTCACTTCTTTACCTCCAATCTCGCAGTTCCAACCTATTTTCTATCCACCATATATAAGCAACTTTACCTAGATTCCTTATATCCACATTTCATCCCTTTGGATCCTCAAGTTGACCCAGAATTTTACCTCGTGAAATACTTGAACTTCGCGGCAGACTACCCTATTAATTAACTCCCTTACTAAATTCCAGTTGACTTTAATGACAAGAACGCAGATGGTACTTTGGATATTCTGTGAACTTTTCACCACTCTTACGACTCCCTTTGTGACTCATCTACGAATATTGGTTAACACGTATTTTTATTCGTATCACGTACGTTACGACAAGGGAAAATTATTCTGTCCCTTTTTTTTTCAAGCATCCTTTCGCTTCGTTACTATCATTATTACCCACGAGTCTGCTTTGCGTCTCGCAGAGCATTAACAAACAGAGAATACAATCGTTTCGTGAAATACATAGAATCGCATAGCGTGTTTGCTGGAGATGAAAGCAATTGAAAATATCCATTATCGTACCTGGAAAAATCGTCGATACATTTTCTGTGCATTTGATGCAATAATGACGATAATATTTTTCTCTATGACGTCACGTACCAAAACCTTGCGTCTAGATATCTGCTTCTTGACGGCGTATCGCGCAAAGCGAAAGCAAAGCGTAAAATAAGCCATAGCCCGGACTCTTCTAGTTGCTGAAATAAGGTATAAAAATAAGCTAGGATAATACTGACAAATATAGCAATTAGCGAGAGTGTACTGAAGAACGAGAAAGCGTTTATACGATAATGTGATACAGCAAGAGCACCTTCTAGAATCCTAGTAAAATATCATTACAATTAGAGACGCTATCGTCGGCTTAAAGTGATGAAATTTTATTACTTTTCCTTTAATCTTCATTATATATTTTATTATCAACCTTTAAGTCAATTACACACAGTTCAGATACCAGTAGTTGAACTGAGTAACCGGCGGATATTTTTTCCCCCAAGATCCAGGACTGTCTACGTACTCACTGGACCAAATTCAGGCCTTGCTAGAAGTTTGACAGAAGCTCGATTTTCATAACGAAACTTTTACTAGGGCAATTATAGGTTTTATGAGTAATTTGAAAAATTATTCGAATATCCATATAGACTGATAAGTATTCTATCGTCAAATGGTAAAACGATTTTAGGAAATTTCAACCAGTCAAATCGAATATTGATACGTTTACGCAATGCCGTACTTCCAAGTACCATATATGCTATCGTACCATGTAAAAGAGGACAATACCAACCGTAGAAATAAGACATTTATAGGTACACTCTGTTACGTACAGCGAAGTGTACGAGTGCTAAAAGTGTAAAATAAAATGTGACGTTTTTCCGATCAACGAATTATATAGGGTGTAAAGGTATCTAGATGTCTGTTTTATTTCATAGGATTAGAGTACAGAAGTAACGTAGCGCAATCATTGTCCGTTACCCGGTATATCTCTGACGTAGACAAAAAGTGTATTTGGAACAGTGGAAAATGAAACGATCATCTGCAGATCTGGTATCGGATATTACGATTATGAGAAAGCCATTACGTAACGACGTCTATGAATATTACGTTGAACTGCCGTATCCATTGGTTTAGCCTAGCGTCACGCTGGGCGTGAAAACATTCGAATAAACAGGCAGGTTGAACGCGCCAGTGGAAAAGCATCGTGTTTTAACGTATAACGGTATCACTGTAGATATACATCGATAAAGGCTACAGTACTTCGGTATAGAAACGTGCGCATTGGTATTACTGGTTTTTGATAATAATTTTCTTTTACGACTATTTGGTTTCAACTGAATCAAGGACGACAATATGAATATTGCGGGAGCGAGTTGTTCTTTTAAATAATAATGAATGACCACTGAATTCTTTTCTTTGGCCGCTTTACATGGTCTGGTTAACAATCGTTGTATTCACTGCTGCTCTTTGCATTGTCGGAATACTTTAGCAATTGGAAATACGAAGTATCTCCCAGTCTCTTTCTGTCCTCTGGGAACCATTTTCTGCGGGGCTGCCTCCTCGTGCAAGGTCGAGCATTCCGAAAAAGGGATTGCTTTTTTGCCGGAGGGATTTATTCGCGGAGAGTTTAATTTGCAGTAGTGCAATTTAACCCGGCTGCTTATTAAACGGTGGTTTAACGGTTCACCGTGGGTTCTATTCGGTTGAGATTTAGGTTAGGTTATGTCAGGTCGTCTTGGGTATTTCTTGTGAATAGGCCGAATGACGTATCATGGGCAATTTGCTGTTTTGATAATACCACGTGACAGTTGACACATGACTCGGGGGGAGGGGGAGGGGGGTTATCGGAAATATAAAAATCAGATACGCACTGTGAAAGGGTTGTAAAAAAAAGATCTTTTCTTCTTGGCTTTTTTTTTTCTTTCTATGAAATGAATTGACAAAGTTGGATATTGAAAAATTCATTATTTGTATTTTATAGAATAAGTCGCGAAGTCAGAGAGAAAGAGCTAGGACATTGTATGGAGAATTTTTAGAAAAAAAATTTTAAACCGGTCATTCGATCGGTCGCGGTACGGTTAATGCTAATTAATAATATTTTTGTTATTTTTAATTTAGCTCAAAAATTTATTAGAATTAGATACCAATAGTCGTATACGATTAGAGCGTTCATAGGTATTTGGCTTTTAGAAGCATTTGCGATTTAAAAAAATATAACTGGCATCGCTGTATGCACTTTAAAGTGTTATTACAGTATTGTGGTGTATGGGATTTTCGTGATAATAACGGGTACTGATACAATATAATATGTCAAGCAAAAGCAGATATTCGAATTTACATTCCCTGTATTCAAGGAGTCTCAAAGGACAATCGCGTAAGGCATAAACGACTGTCTTTTGCAAATTCGTCAGAGATTATTCGTCCTTTTCAATCACGATCCTACTTTTTTTTTCATCTCGCTTTTAACCTCGCCCGCTTTTCATCTCTTTTACTGACTCATGGAAATAAATCGATGAAGTTCTAATAGCATATGCTACTGCTCTTCCTCTGTGACTGTATAATGTATAAATACCGTAGCTAAGTTTCTAGTACCAATACCTTTTGCGAAATAGAATGCTTTTTCGTAAATCCAAAACCTGCCCAGCTCTCCATTGGGCCAGTAAGACTCAGCTGCGACCTTTATGGACCTTTGATCTTCACAATGTCATTTCTAGTAGGGAAGCTATATCGAGTTATTCCGTAGAAACGCACCACCTGAAGTTAGCGCAACCATTTGAGTCTTATGGTAAAGCCACATTCAGGTGGTGCGTTTGGGCTGAATAACCTGATATACCTGGTGCTACTATAGCTGCGTAATCGTTAAGTCGGATATGGTCTCGTGATTTCGTTTCCCATTTGAAAAGCATTGACTCGGGACTCAAATATTACGTTATACTCACTCATATAAATTCATTATCCCTTTGAAACGAAGTAATTAGACAATTTTCATTTAACAGTACCGAGCAGATTAATGCGTATGCGTAAAAGGGTACGTATATAGATATACAGGTACACAGTAGTCACGTAATGTCATTTATCATCAGTCCACAATACCGAAATCCTAATACGTAGTAGAAAAGCTTCGCGTATAAAGGCAAGAGTGTATATATAAATCTTTGGTAAAGCAGAGCTTAATTTTATCACTGCCGTGCCCCCGAGGGACTTTAAAAGGACTGGCTAAATTAAAAGAAAGGATCTGAATGAGAGCGGGTGCTGAAAGTAATCACTTTATCTGTAGCCGCCAGTCCGCTCGTTGCTAATCTCGGGTCTCCGTTGAGGTTGAATCGGCCGGGTGTCTGCAAGGATCTCATTTTCATAGCTGCTATCGCATTTGTCAAACTAACACACGGTCTATCTTGTTCCCTGCGTCCTAAGCTCGCCAGTTCCAACGATAAGGGACATAAAACGACGTCATTTGGTTGCGTTCACAAGCGGACTACGAAGACTGGTCTGATTTCACGGGGTGTATGGCTGAACTAAGTGAATAAACGCAGATGGATTTAAATTCTATGAAAATTTTCATCAGTTCAAGCGACTCTGTGGGCGGAAATTTTTTTAATACTTTTTTTGAGGTTATGGCGGCTGTTTACTCTTGGTGAAAATTCTTTAAGGCTGACGTCCATTACGGGCGACACTGTTAACCCGTGCTTAAATAATTGTTGGTATACAGTTTGATGGATTGGCTGATCGTAGTGATAGCACAGTGGCTGCTCAGCTGTGGGATGTAGTGATGTCAGCCATTATCGTGTGGACCTTAAGGAGTGTTTTTATAGGGCGATGGGAATATTGTATTCTTCTTCAATATGATTGGTGGCATTGGAGCGGTAGTGCTTAGTTGGAATTAAATGGCGTATCATTGGAAGAATATTTGCTTTTTAATTTGCTCAATAAGGAGCACATCGCTTGACGAATAAGTCGAGGATTATTATTGTGGCAATGCGAACTGGGCTCGATTGTTTCGTGAGCGAATTATTATTACTGATAATAATGAATGACGGGTCGATACTGTTTTTAGTGAGTAATAGAGAATTTTCATGGAGATTTGATTTGTCGTTTAATATTATACCGCGATTGAGGAAGCAGGAAATTGGTAGATTTTTTAGATTTTTTTTGGAATAAAATATTTTTATCAACAATTGTATGTTTTCTGAATGAGTTTAACATTTGAAAAGTATCGTGCACTAAATACGTGCGATTCGTGTTTACAGATTCTTAAAGTAGTATGGTAGAATTATGCTAGATGGTTGACCCTACATTTTTTTACCTATCATTTTTTTAAATGCCTAATCGGAAGAGCTCAATCAGCTGCATCTTCTGGCTCAAAACAAAACTTGTTTACCGTCAAGTTAAAGAGATATTATAGGTATTAAAGTTGGGTAAAATAAAGGTGGTAGGGGCAAAGCGGTTTTATTTAGTCAGATGTCCTTAATTTTCGCAAAAGTTAACAAGTTAATCTATGCATTAGAACATATTTCCAGGTAGCTTGATATTTGAGGCGTTTACTGTAAAAAAAAATAAACATTTACCACGTATTACTTACTGAGAAATTGCCGTTAAACGAAATGCATGCAGCGGCTGTCTCTCTCTTTCGCGTGTTATCTTTCCCACCCATAAACGCTAGAAAAAAAAATGACATTCCAGATTTGGGCGTTCATTAAACATTCCGATTTATTTATAAGTATAATTATTACCTTCTAGTATTAAATTCACATTATTAATATATTCATCTATTTATTTTATGAAATTTAACAAATTATATATGGCTATTGATTTGACTTCAGCCAAACTCTAACATACTACCTTGATATATTTCGCATCTACCGTAAAATTCACTCTTTTCTTCCTTAAAAAAATCATCCAAAGAAATTCAATTTCGACGAAACCTCACCCCAACCCAATCTTAGGAATTCCGATTGAAAAGTCCATATACGTAAAGTGGAGCGTGCACGCAAAAAACTTGTCGAAAATAAGAAATGCACGTGTTATACAACGCATCCCTCAATTACGTCACATTCCCAACTAATAACGTGGATAATTCGTTTCAATAAAGCTCGAGATTGGGAACCATTTATCTAACAAGAGTGAGATAGATCCGCGCTGGAACGGGTCTCAGTGATTCACGTGTTCCCCACAATGCCTTGCACGAGGGAGCCTTTACGTTCTCTTGAATCAAAGAATTTGTTAAAAAAAAACACACACACACACACATACGAAGATCAAATGGAAGTACCACAGGAAAACGTAAAAGAAAAAATAATGAAATAAAAACCAGCTCCTCTATAGACATACACGTGATAAGTACTTTTCAAACTACATTGAAACATGACATAACCTCACAATTAGATTGCGGTCAGACACGGTCTGCCAGCTGAACGGACGTTCAGCTAGTCCACGTGATTCCTAGTGATTCGCCGAAATAAACCGTCTCGCTGGTTCGAGGACATTATACATCATCTGGGACGTATCCGATTATTGGTACGCGCCGCCGCTATTTGCGACACAATACGAAATGATGTAGAACTTTCTTGGATAGGATTTATGAAGCAATACCAGAACTTGGCGCTGACCCAACCAGCCAACAAGTCTCTTGACACCGAATAAACAAATGCTGAAAAATGCAAGAAGGAATGAATCATTTGTTAGGAATACCCTTCTGCGTCACGATCCCGCTCCTTGCATTTATACTTTGGCGAACACGTAACCGTCGAGCGCACACTTGCATGCATATATCCGCCTATCTAAATTCTCTACCCAGTCAGTGTGTGCCCACTGTATACCTATGTATTTACATACTATATATGCTTTATCTCATATACATACGTGCCTGTCTAGTCTCGATACCTCTTCCTGTTCCCACTTTATAAATATACTGCATGTATATGCATAACATAGTACACTCCCTCACATAACCTATAAACGCGTATAGGTATGTAATCTGGCGCAGTGGTTCGCAGCACGAGATTGCTGAATACCAAAGAGCAGTACGCACACATATATACAGACGTATATATAAAGGAAACAGTTGGATCGCAGTAACGAGCAAAACTTTCTTCAAAATGCCGACAATTTGAATTTCCCGCCGTTTACCGTAGACCATAACCTTCAAATACGTATAATCAGATGCTAAGTCAACGTCGACTCAATAACCTTGCGTGATAAGTAAATTCTAATCCTCTGAGAATCCTCTCACCATTATCCAGGATTTAGTCGACTAATATTATATCTATTATTAGAAGGGCCAGACCGTCGACGAATTTCCATTGGCTGCAGTTATCGACCACACAAGATTTCATCCATTGCCTATTGACACGGACATCTTACTAATTGAAGTGCTTTAACGTCACTGTACTAGTCTGGAAATGGATTATCCGGTTTCGCGATTAAAAGCATCCTCTCCTCTCCCTCTCTCCCTATACTCCATCTAGCGAATTCACCCTGATGATATCCCTTAACGGTTTACATCCTCCTCTTACGGATCCTCTGACGTTTTGACGTCAACCACTCTCCCCACGTTACACGAGTACGTCGTTTCCTGCTAATAGAAGTAATACTAGTGCGAAGGATCTCGTTTGGTTGAATTTTCATGACAAATTTTGGATATTCTACATCCTGTTTAGATACTGACGCACGCTACAACGACTTCGTACACTCATTTAGGTTTTGGATGGAATTTCACTTTCGCGAATTACGTTTGCGTGGAGTCCGTGCGAATCTTGCGGGTTAGTGACTTACCCCGATCCGTACGTATCTATACCACAGTTCCTACCCATTACGTCTCAAGAGTTTTCTACGTGAGCTTGCTCGTTTCGATTTTCTCAACTGCTATAAACAAAACGAAGAAAGAGTATGGCAGAGAGATGGAGCCACCGTCGCGAGCCTTAAATTTTCCTTTTGCAATTTTACGCGATATGAATCTTATGAGGATACGACCTTGGAAATAATTTATGCAATTCTTTACATATTAATCCCTACAAAATCTCTTAGACGCGGAATCTTATTTATTTAAAAAAGAACTTTTCTTTTCCGTTCTGCACTTTTGCCAAGGCCATACATCTGCTTGGTGATAACGTCATCGAAAGATATTTGGCATATGTTTATATCGAAAATCACCGTTTTTCTGGTATTACAAAATATATGGAATTTATATATGTATATTTATACTAAAGAAAAATCGTTGACAAATGGTGCTTTATTCTTCAATTAATCCGATTTACCAGAGGCTTGTCAGACGTTACCCTCGCATTACCCTTAAATTCCCGAAGGCAGTCTCATACGATGATATCCATGCGAGTGGTTCGACGGTTCGATTACCATCTCTTATGCTAGTGGGTATCATGCATGTAATATCTATATGCATACTGTATAACTGTATATAAAAATATACATATAAGGGTATATATAAATATATATATTTTTTGACGGACGCATACGTTTACCTAAAACCGTTATACCCTCTGGTTCCATAAGCCCGTATCCTCTTTTCCCTAGAAAGCAGAATATCATATGAAAGACAAATTGTTGCGATTTTCCACTGTACGCGGCACAATTGAGGGGATGGTTTTTATAGGCGAATACGAGCGAAGAAAATCCACTAGTTTCTTTCAATGCATATGGGTAGTATATTTTCTATAGTATATTTTTATATAGTATATGCGTATATACAGATTACAGATGAGCAAGCTACATGCCTTACGTCTTCGGCTAGGCTCTTCCTATGTATTTTAGAAAATATACATGCCTTGCGAAACGCATGGCATATAGGTCGTTTCAAACTATTTGTTTATGGTGGATAAGAAAACTCATACCGAGTCGACTAGTTTTATGTCGAATATGTGACACACGAATACGTGACCCTTGACACATGAACAAGACTTTTGCTATAGTATCTCTATAGGGTACAGAAATTACGTTGTACTGATGAGAATGTACTGTGTCTGCTTTTAGTAGCTATTATGGATGGGAATTGGTCATTAACGCGGTGTAAAAAGAGGATTGATGCGTTGTTTTAACGGGGAAACGGGCGCGAGCTCCGAGAATTACGTTATTGTCTCAGTTGGATATTTGATTTTGAAGAAATTTGCGGGTCTTTGTCGTCGTACCCGTTAGAGTAGAAATTTAGGTATTTTTTTTTTGTCAAGGTACCAATTCCATTTTCACAATGGGAATACGGGAGATATTTGGAAATTGAAAAATTTTTTATATTCAAATTTATTGTCATCCGTATCGTTGCTGATTTTATTGAGAATGTTGAATTTTCGCAAATAGTCTCTTATACCTATTTTACATCTATAACTTTTACAAATAGGTACCTTTGTATATCTATTAATGATAGATATATACACGTGTGAAACGATAAAATATTATTTCTTATAATTTTTGCAAATTCGTATCGCACTGGTATGGCAGTTCATCATTTTTCGCGTTTGTTGCAGTCGCAAGAGTCTACGTAGAGCATGAAATTTGTTTTTAATAAAAAAAAAATCAATTCACCAATGCTTGCATTCGTAAGCTCGACGGCTGGACGTTTTCAAAGAAATTTCTGATAACCTCCTTACAGGCAGACACGTCAGAAGTATCGGGAAGTTGTGACGGCTCTGGAAAACCGGTACCGCACACAATTTCAATGTCGCCCGAAGAATTGCAATGTCTGTCCAAGAAAATAAAGCGTCACGCTATTTCTTGTATAAGCCGAGACATGTCGATTATCGATTATATTTATACTGTGTTATTCGCGAGACTTGCCGGTGCCCACATCAAAAGCCATTACAGCCGTATCGAGTACCTAAGCTATAAGCTTATATATGCATAATTTGATTTTGTACAATAAAAATTATGATTCTGCCTTAATTCTGGAGTTTTTGTTTTGCAAATTTTTTAATTCACAAAAATGATAATACACAAGACGCTCTTCACTATATCAGTAAAGACATTATCGCCTGATGCCAATATTCTAAATAGATAAATTGCGTTTAATTGCAAGGATAAATATTCGAAATTCTAAATAGCCGTGACAATAAATTAATTTCTAAATACAATATCAAACCGTGATACAATTGATTCAGCATAGTAATCCCACTCCTATGTTACGTAACCGCGATTATAACGGAAAGCATCGTGAATTAATAACTGTGACATCCATGTACTACAGTGCATTAAACATAACTCTATTCGTTTCGTTTTCGATCTTATTACCATATTGCTTTCCGTTTGGCAAAGTCCCGTTCATCATGCTTTCCCGACTGTTCATAAAAACTGTTCCATCCGTCTACGAAAAGCAGAGAAGCATGAAAACTCAATATTGTCTGGGAAAATAGAATATTATTATACTAATATAATATATAATATTATTATTATTAATAATTTATTACTCATATGAAAAAAAGATCCCAGTTCTAGTTACCTCTTAACGAAGAGTCCTCCACGTTGTAATTTCGTTGTAAGAAAAAAAAAAAAAAAAAGACGAAAACACACACAGTGTCCTATATTAATTTTATAATTAGAAAGAAAAAGAGTTTCTACCGTATTTAGTTTCTTGCAGCATCCGTTAAATATGATCTGTCCCGCCGGACCGTTTCTTTTAATCAGCAAGCACATATTTTAACCGTGTGACATTTTATATCGTTTCTATAGCTGACGATATCATTGATTTCCTTGGTATTTTCTCGGTGTCCGGTTTACTGCACTGTATTAGGTAAAGCTGGTCTGCTTCGACGTAACACAGTCATTATTACGTCGTACCGAGAAAAAGTACGACAGATGCAACGTCTCCGGGGACCATTAAAGTTCTCCGTGTCGTTAAGAACGAATTAGAAGGAATTCCTCGTTTTTCCTGTCTTCTCGTAAAGTTTCACAGTGTGGACGTTGGCGCTATCCAATTCCGGAAGATCATCCGTCGGCTCCTTCCGAGATAATGTTTACCCTTTATGGAGTTTCTTCCAGGGACAATACAGTCTTACCCATTTTATTGACTATTGTAGACAGCTTATGCATAGCAGGAAGTCTCGACTTAGGTAACCATCCACTGTGCGATTACCGCATATCGTTACCACGCTAAAAAGTTTTCTTCGGAGAATCGTCTAAAATGTTTCCAAAGCCAACTACAATTGTCGTACCCTGCAAAGATATTACGTTACCACCTAAAGAATTATATTTTTTTGTAGCTTTTATGAAAATCATACAAATGTAGGTAATCAGGCAGAATATTAGGTGATAAACATACACACGACGTCCCATTTGATTATTACGGTGAAAGCGTCTTCCGCTGGTACGTTCGCACTGAATAATTTTCTGTTTATATAAATCTATAGAATATATATGATAAAGTAGACGTATATACAGGTGGAACGGTCTGGAGTGAAAGGTCGAAATGAATTAAGAGACTTTTTAATGGCGCGTCTAGCTCCGAACGGTAGCTTTGCAAGTTTACGGATTACGAAGACGGTACGTATAGGAGCTTGTGTATCTATGGATAACGAGCTTCCTCTCTTGCTGTGCTGCCTGTTACCGCTAATGAGCTACCGTTCTGTTATTTGGTGCTCGCTATAAAGAAAACATACGGTGTACCAACTGGCAACGCGAAGCTGCGACGTGCTTTATATTGGCGCTCATTGAAAGCCGAAGGTGAACGGCCAGGTATACGTTTGGTCCATGTCTGTTATATATGCACTGTATACTAGGTACGATATGCAATAGCCACATATATGCATATGTGTATAAGTGCATCTATCTCACCTTGTGTTTTTTTTTAAATTTATTCAGTCAATTCTCTACGAGAGAGATCCTGCTTGAATTTCGATATTCGATTGCGTCTTGACATGCGGAAATTTTTTATAAAGATGCTGTTACCATTTTTTTTTGTCAAAGATACTTCTTTCATGTACACTCGGTGTCATTGGTGCCTCAGTTTACCGACTGAGTTTGCTCCCGTTTAAATGACACGAGTGCCACAGAGAGAAAAATATGTTTTGTGGGCTCGAGGGCAATATTGACGCCGAGTGTACACGTTTACGCGCGAGAAAGGCAACCATTTGAATTATACGTGCCAATTTTACTTGAGCATGAAAAAGCCTCGTCGAATGAAATCACGCGTGAGCCTTGTAAGGCTGTTCAGCCGGGAATTCTTTGAACTGAAATAAATGAAATTCCATGCTGGCATTCTTCAGCTGTGAAATTACGTCTACTCGGCAGCAACATGGATCGAAGACGTAATCATAGCGCTCTTGCGTAAATCTCTTCTCGGTGCGTTATTTTAGACGGGTCAAAGAGGTATCCCGAAATTCTCTGTTTGGCAAGGGGCGGCTATGGCCTTGTTACAGGGGGTGCGTAACCCCTCGTTGTTACCTGGCATTGCGCCATGGACTTTATTATTAACTGGTACGGTAAGAACGGTTTGTACTCGCTGACTGCGGCTGGAGAGAAGCCGGCAACTAATTAGATACGTGCGGGAGTACAGCCATTGAAATTGCCTGCTAACGAGAATCTAATATTAGCCGTTCCGTTCTTTCGAGTTTCTCGTAAATTATGGTAATTGTGTTTGTATATTGGCGTTCAGGGAAATTATTTTCTTTCACTTATAATTGCGAGATACGTTATAGACATGTACACTGCCGTTGAAAAGTATACGAAAAAAAAGGTCTGCAACTGCACTCAAACCTTTTTGCATCAGGCTTTCTCGGGGGCATTCGATTAAATTATTTTCACTCTTTGTGTATAGAAAAACGTATGTTACCTTCTCCTTTGTCCAGGTTGTGCTGTCAAAGACACTGAAAATATCGCGGTACACTGTCCGCGATTGTATGACTGCCTTCTGGAGAACCGGCTCTGATAAGGAGAAAAGACACGGTGGAAGGCCTCGAGTCATTTTTAAAGCAGAGGACCGGTCAGTAGCGATAACGTCCAAAATTAATGGGAAGCTCACTGCATCGGCAATTCAAACGCGGTTCAATGAAATTTTGTGAAAAACAGATTCGCTGACTACTGTTGAAGATCGTTTGCACGGAGATGGCCTTTGGGACGGAATTTCTACTGAGAAATCAATTTTACTTCGCGGAAATAGGAAGAGGAAACTTCAATGGGCTCAAATGCTGGATCACTCGAGATTAAAAACGGACTTTATGGGCTGACGCTTTACTTTCATTTTTTCCCAATTTAAACCCTCGGCCGGAAACTATTCGACGGCAGAGTATCTGAGACTAAAGTGCTGCCTGTCGAAACGAGTATTAATAAAAACACATTACACTTCATTCTTTTCTTTTCTTATGGCTTTATCTCCAATGGGCGAACACGTGCCAGATATAGATATGCTAAATCGGTGAAAAAAAAATCAGACCCAGCCATGAACTGGATAGTGTCGAGTTCATAATACTAATTCTCACTACTGCCATCTAGATTCTCGTCCGTGCAACTAGTCAATGCGATATAGTCAAACTGTTGACCGGGCAGTGGCTGTCGACAATCGCAGTAGACGCCGCCGTGGAATTTCAGGACGGAAAATTAACGAGGGGATAACGTCGACGACAGGCGAGGATGCTGCGAAAATGGCGAAAGCGCAGTTTCACCGAGAACAATTTTACGGGAACGCGTGGGGTAAGTCCCGCTGGGAAAGTATAGAGATTTCTCGTGGATTTATGGCCGTTCAGCATTACCGTGCAGATTACTCATAGAGATCGAACGGCATTATACTGATTTCTATCTACGATTATCGATTTCGTCGAATTCTTCAAAGTTCAATCATCTATTCTGACGCTCGTCTCCTTTTCAATATAGTCGACCAATATCGATCGCGATACGTTTCGTTGTGTTTCGTGACGCTGAGTATAATCGCACCCTGTGGAGGACTGTGTTAATTAATCATTAATTAGTGTATTCGTTCAATCAGGAATACCACAGCATATACTATTTTGTGGAATCAATCGGTGTAATCAATCTCGTTAATCCCATCGTACTTACCGTACAACACTGATCAAGCAAAGTGTGTTGCGAAATGCAAGGAAAATTTATTCCGTCGCGTTTAATGCGGCTGATCTTTTTTTTTATAAAATATCGCCATCAGTCATAATTTCGCGCCACATGGAAATAATCAACGACCAATAATGTATGACTTCATTGTTCATACTGCTTTTCAGGTTAATTATTACTCCCGCTCGGTACAGCGTTTTTACATGGCCTCGTATTTCGTTTGTGTCACAAGACTTTAGCTGGTTCCAATTGAGGGTCAATTGGTTACCATAGGGTGTGGGTCCAATGGTTGGCATGACTTCATTGAAAAACTCGCTTATTTAGCAGCGTAGGGTAGCGATGTGCCACTGTATAATGGCACTAATTGCGAGCCACTCGAGCCAAATGGAAAAAGGGAGACAAATTTCATTTCCGTAGACGTCGAGTGTTGGGTTTACGCAAAAAAAACTTCCAACTCGGTAGTGTCATCCGATTTGAGTTGTGAGTATAAATTAGGTTAGGTTATGTACGTAATCCGACATTGCTCATTGCCAGACCCTGTTTTCCTTTCGTACGCTGTGTAAAAATTAATATTTAAGAGGGACTAGACAAATGTTTAAAGAAAAAAAATGAGTCAAGGGGGGGGCGGATGTTTCCAGTGACAGTGTGTAACAAGATTTATTCTTCCTTGGAAATTTTGTTAAATGCCTGTACGCGCTGCTCTAACGAGCAACCCTTCTACTCCTGACTCCTCTGAGTATAGCAACCCGCAACCCTCTATTCACCTCCCCCACGGGCTAAAATTTCCCTAGTACTGAAATTTCTCACAAAAGTAGTCCCACGGGACTCATCCAGTTAATTCGCGAGTTTCCCGATTAATTGCGCGAAAGGGCTCGACACCCGCGTCGGTTGAGTTTCTGTAGGTTAGGTATTATACGTGTATACGTGGTACTCGAATGTTTTGACGATTATCCGCTAGGTGGCTACGCGCGGTGAGTCGATGGAAAAGGACTAGCGTATCACTTCGCGTGTCAAGTAGTAACGTATAAAGACGCCTAAAAACATAACCTGGTACGAAGCATATATGTAACCTGGGAATACGTACTTTACATTAAACTGGACGCGACATGCATATCGAAAAATACACAGTAAAGGGCGTGCCAGGTCTGTACGTAATGGGTAAAAAGTTGCCATCCCGTCTCGCCCCTCGCGCACAATATGTCTGACGAGCAAGAGTTGTGGTCTCTTGGGAGGTACTCGGAAACTTGTTGGGGTAGTAGGACTAACTGTAACTCAGTTCGATAATTTGACATTTTACGACTAACTGCCCGAAGGAAGAAAGGTCGACCTTTCCTTGCCGAAAGGACGTCCATCTTGATTCGGCCATGAAATGAAAAAGCTTGAGAAAAAAATATCCAAGATAATTTCGAACTCCATCGTATGTAAGTAAGTAAAAAATTGTTATTTTTCTTACAAGCAGTATACAAACGTAACAAGCAACGTGTTAATATTTACACTCTGTCTTACCGACTGGTAAGTTTTCATCCATCCTCATCGCTCTCCTCGTCTCTGTTTACGTAAAATATTGTTACTTTTACTTATTCATGTATAGGGAAAAGATTTTTTTTCTAAAAACCCAATTAATCGTTCACACAAAGATAACTCCCACATCTACATCCTACATCACGTACTGTTCAGATATAGGTAGACCGTGTACAAACAAATTTTTCTTCAGTAACGAACAGTTTGCTAGACAAACAATTGATTCGCAGACCTTAACCAACGTGTTTCTAACGTGCTTCACATATAGTCTACTCCTAACACGTTCATCGTTAGACGGCACGTCTAGCACTGGAATTTTTATGTCACGTGCATTTCGCTTTGTGTATCGTGCATATCTCACGAGTCGATCTAAATTCCCTTGTTGTCATTCACAGACGGTGGTAAGGGGTACCTCTCGCCGGGATAGGAAGAGCGAGAACGCAGAGGACGAGGTTGCGGAGGATGGAAGCAATGCATCATAGGAGGAGGGAGTTACCTACGTGTCCGGGTTTTCGTGGAATCGAGTTTGCTCCCGTGTCAACGTAATAATACATTTTCGCGGCAGTACCCGTGCCTGCGGGTAAAATGGTGGAAAGAGAACAAGTGGACTACTTGTAGCAGTCAAAGCCGGACTCTAGGTAAACTATCGGTCTGTATCAGTGCATGAACTGGCCATAACTTTATTTTATCCTCCTGGGTTATATCTAGATTTATCGCTCGGACGTTGGACATGCTATTTCGGCGTTATTTATGGCGGCGTCACCGTAACGCTGGGAACTTGGCGTTGCATTCGGTATACCTACATGGAACGTACGCGTATGCAGTTGTACGGGGAGGGAGTCCAGGTAATACAAACATATAATATAGTACAATAATACCATTCTATTCCTATATGCATAGTGACAGCGTCCATTCTCTGTACCAGGAGAGTTATCTTCACCCAGTTGTCGTTAACGATATATATATATATGTATATTTGAATTCTCAAATTTCATTTTGTATCCTTACCTAGTAATTCTCCTTCGCAGGACGTTTCTTCGTCTAATTGGCACCTGTGGACCCAGCTTAATTCCAGCTATCATGCACGCGCTTAATGAAATACGTTCTCGTGCACTGAAACTTCACACCCCCTTCCTGGCAATTAGCATCCCCACTGCGTTTTCCAAGGAAAAGCGAGTCGTTCGCGCTATCACTACAACTGTAGGTATACCTGTTTTTTTTTTTTTTTTCATTACTCGAGCACCTGTACCGTTGAATATTTATATAGTAACGATCGCAGTTGAGATTCGTGCTTTTACTTATTCGCCTTGGAATTTACTGTTGACAGTGTTTGCGTTGAACGTGATAACACCAAGACTTTTTATACAGTCTTCTGAATATAGTATATCTAGGGAAATGAATTCCTCCGAAGTAGCATCGAGGGGATTTTAAGTTGTTTTTGGTAAACTGATCATTTTCCTTGTGTACCGGACGTTATCTGGTGTCGAACGAAATACGAATTACAAATACGTAAGAGACGGAGACGGTTTAACATCGTCGAAGACTTGATGTATTATTCAAAACATTTACTGAGATGCGACAGAAGCATTTATAGCGTGGATCCTTGCAATTAATTTTACCAGGTGCTCGGGAACATTTGTACCGCTCGATACATCCCCCCTTTTATCTGGATTCGATTAAATACGGCATTAAAGAAGCAATTATTTTGTATCGCAGCGCATTTTAATGGGTACTTGGCGAAATCGTTACGAGAGAGCGAAGTCGGTTAAAGGGACTTTTGAGAAAGTACTAATAACGCATAAGGGATTTGGTCAAGTTGTTTTAGATGCGTATTAATTATTTGAAAAACGATGTACGCGGGGTAAGGTCTTTTGTATACCGAGAGTAGGTACGTGTCGTTTTGTCAAACCTCTATATCGTTGCTAAATGAAGACTTATAAGGAAAGCTTCTTAGAATCGACGAATAAAAATTTATTTTGCAAGAAGTACTCATTAAATGCGAATAAAGTCAATTTTTAGTATAAGTCTTCAAAATAATATTTATAGGTATAGCATCTAGTTAATATTAAGCTCACGTATTATAATAACGAATAGCATTGCCGTAATGATTTTTACTGATTTCTTAGTATAAAAAACCTGTTTATGAGTGCGACTTACGGTACATTGTCAGACATGCCTTTAATTTAGCAATGATATTGGTATATTTATGCATCATATGCAGGTACAGGTGGTATCCTTTGATCAAATGGAAGGATCATTAATTACGTTGACGAGCTCAACGGGAGTTACTTTTTTTGTACCGAACGAGGTTTGTTCCTTTGAAGTAGTCGGGAAGCGAATTGAAGTTTGCTTTGCGTGAAGCCACGCAAATTGTGTCGCATTCATTAAAAGACGAAGAAAAAGAGCAGGCGAGAAGGAAGAAAGAGGAATTAGGAGCGGAAAAGTCGTCGCTTATTTCATGGAACATGAGCTTGGCGACAAGACGTGGGATGAAAAAAACAAAAAATATTAATATTACAAAGAAACAGTGAAGAATGGTATCTGTCATCAAAGCTTTTTTCACTCTTTGTTCCTAGTGTCTGTATATTAGAAAAAAATAAATAAAGATAAGCAAAATTTCGGAATGCCTTTAAAACGTGAATCCCTGCGCAAAAGTTTACCCAGGGGCAAAATCTTACTTGCCTCTTTTCGTCCCACATTTTGCTTGTGATTTTCGTTTCTTCGCGTTATATCGTTCTTCCTCCATTCATCTTGAGGCTCCTCGAATTCGCAGAGAACTAGTGCAAGCTCAATAGCTCAATAGGAAGACGCGAAAGACTTTGCGGATATGTATTTATATATTCAAAGGTGTATGAATAAAATATGCTTCTGGGGCCGAAAACAAAAAGTTCACTTCAATTCGTGCGCCTCGATTCTTCCCACGCGTTCACGAAGGAGCCTATCACTCCAGGCGCTTTAGCTCTTGACTGCTGGGGCGTGCAACCCCTATAGAACGGAAGTCGTCACCAGAGCCAATATTTCCATATGCCGTGTTCTTAATATCCAGGTCGCAGTGGAGCCTCCGAGAATCCTTGCGATATTTTTCTCTACCTACTGCTATCGCGTAGTGCAATTTTTATAAGCTGAATAAAATAGGCTGGATCAATTCTAACTTGTCTTTGCGAATCGCGGGAAACCCAAAAGTCTTCGAGTTTTCATAATGAAAGCCCGGATATTGGATTTCATGGGAATATTTTTCCTCCCCGTTCGAGTACAGTTTCTCATAGTTGGTAAGCTAATAAATTCTTTCACGGAAAGCCCCCGTCAGAACGGAATATGCGGGATGAGCTTTCTCAGTGGGTCTAGGGGGCGCGGGTCATCACGTCAGATTCTCCTAGTCGAATTTGCCGTGTGGGATAATCGCGCGGGCTTTCGTGCTTCTGCAGAGTCATCAGGGAAGCCGGGGTGGGGCCCTAAACATCTCATTGTGGTTCAACCCCTCGAGGTAATACGATAGAAATTTCCCTGCGTCATTTTGGCTTCGGTCTTCTGCACCCTCTCGCGTCCCTCTCGGCCTCTCCCTGCTGTCCCACTCTTTATGTCTCTCACCCTCCCTCGCCGACCAATTTACAATAGTCAGATCCGTGGGCGCATCGATCAACCCACCTATATCTATTCTTTCTTCGCGACGACCTGGCAGATAGGGTTGTCGCCTTTGAAAAACGGGACTGCGTTTAAGGAAAAGGGTCTCACTCTTTGTGCTCGGCGACATCTCGAGAAACGTGAATAGCTGAGTTTTTAGGGAAAAACAAGAAAATTAAAAAAAACATAGATAATGACAGGATCAAAATTGACGACGCCACGTAAAAATAATACTTTTCTCGAGTGGACAATTTGGGGAAGTGCATCCTCGAGCGATCTTTTTAATGGTTATTTTTTTATTTATTATGATGTTTGATAATGAATTTCTAATACTCTTGGGATCGTTGTGCTTCGCGAAATTATCAATTGTGGCTTAATTATGATTTAATGGCTTGTTTCAAGGGGACCTCAGGGGATGGATATATTAAGCTTCTACAAGGTACCCATCGTAAACTTGATATTGTACTATAATAATACCCTTATGAAGTTGTTGGACTTTTCCATTTTATTTAAAAATTTTATTGTACTGCTAAAAAGCCCATTCTTGAGCTTACGGTGCTATTTGAGAATCATGCACGAGTTGGCAATATCAGAATTTAATATTTTAATTACGTTCGATTAAGGCACATTTAAATATTATTGCTAAGCTATATATTACTGTGGTATACTATCGTCTAACATACAATTTATGAACAGTTTGACGAGATAATATTAGCCAAATCTAATTATCTTGCAACTTTGTATAGGTACACGAGTATCTGCATATATGTATATGTATAGTGCAATATATTATTCATGGGGAATTTATAGTTTTATTTCATTCACGCTATATCTATAGTGCCCGCGCAGATCGTATAATATATCCGGATAATAAAATTTGACAGCATTTCTTATATTTTTCCTCGAATGAAAAGACCTCCTCCTGCGATCCTCGACGATTTTCCGTGGATTCTCGACGCTGATGTTATCGACTTTTCAATTAAAACGAGAAAGAAACCTTCGTACTGCCGATTATTCCAAGAAAGGTAGACTCGATCGTGAAAGTGACGATAAAAGGAAGAGTCCAGTCTCTCTCGAAAAGCTGCTTACGTAAAACCCGAAGGGATTTTATCGGCAAGAAAAAGTGCAATACCATTGCATCTAGAGGGAGGAGGCTAGTTTTGAGGAAAAGTAAGGAAAAAAAAATAAAGGGAACAAGAGAGCAACAGAGGAGACGGAAAATAAAGGAGTAAAATCCCGTAAAAAGAATACAGGTGGAAGTAGTTGAGTTTACACGTAATTAACAGTGTGAATTATTCCCGCGAGACTTTTGCATAGGAAACGTTACTTGCTGCATCTCGTGCAGTTTTACGGTATGGGTGAGGGGGGATTTGGGGAAATCGCGGAGGGGGTGGGTAAGGCACTTCCTTTTTGCTCCGAAAGTACTCTTACTCACGTTACCAGGTAATTACGCTACTGCTAAATTATTCTTAAGAGAGCGAGCAAAAGTTGGGGGTGTCAGGAGGACCGACCCCTAATAACTGAACACCCTGTTTACGCAATACGTAAGTACCGTATTAATGGAGGGAAAGACACTTCGAGTGAATGGACTAAGGATATCGAATAAATCAAACTGATTTTATTTTTCCAGCATGTCCTTGAGTTCAACCCTCTTCACCTAACTGCTTGTCACGTATACTATACATGGTGGGCGTATGTACGTAGATAGGTAAGTACATGTAGGGGTGGTCCACCTAGGGCAATCATTTATCTCGCATGTTTCCAGATGCGTTTCAATTTACGTGAATGCTCGCTAGGCAAGATAGCAGGAAATTGGGGTGTTAAGTATTATCATCGGTGGGTGGTCAGGGTGGGCCACTCGGAATAGGAATGGGAATTGGGAATGGGTACGACTGTGTTAAGGGATACAAACGGAAATAAATATCTCAGACTTGATTACAATTATCTTCGGGCAGGACTTCTTTTTCTACTCTGTATATATCTATATTAGAATTCGTTACCAATACGATGTCGCAGGAATTCTCGTCAAACAACACCTATAGACACGCGTACACTCCTTCCACGTTCAAAAGAAAAGAGGAGGATTTAAAGAAGTAAAGCGAAAACTGAAAAATTTTAATTTTTTTTTTTTCAATAAGTAGTTTTTAATATACAAATTCGTGATGTTATTCCATCTGCCATACTGTGTGTAAGAGCTGTGAAAAGTCTTTTAGATGACGCAATTATACTATAACGTTGATCTCTCTGGTTCCGTCTTTCCCCCGTCACCCCCCTTTATCACCCATTAGGTTCCTCTTAGAACAAGAATTCACTGTATTCCGGATGATTGCTTGCTAATCTTCTCACGTGGGAGTTTACTCGTAGCAACCCTTAGCCATAACGTGGTAGGATTTCGTATAATTTTCGACTAATTAGTAAACCCGTAAACGAGTAGTATACTCGGTACCAAATAATTCTACGTTGTAGGTATATGCGAATGTTATTAAACCGCCATCCTTATTTCGTGCCTCCAATCTGTGAGAAGTCTGAGTTTCATCTCGGAAACAGTATTGGTTTCATTAATTACATTACTCGGAGCAGGGTTACCAAGTCTGACATTCTTTTGGTACCGGTGTCAATGGGAGCCATCTCTTAGGAGTTGGCTTTTATGAGACGATATGATGCAATAAGATAAGGGAGGACACTGCAGAGGAGGAAGGAGTATTGATTTCTTCCAAGGACAAAAATTCACTTAAGTTCATGATTTATTTGCGAGAGTTAAGAATTTTTTTGTACGATACCGTCATACGAGCGACGTATAAAATAATAATAATAATTCAAGGTTTTACGGTTATTGCATTTTATTGAACAGTCGTGCTAAAACGCATCTTCTTGAGATATCGAGAAGACATTAATTGTGAAATGTCACTGATGCAGGATTCCTTCCTTTCATGGTAATTTATAAAGCGGATCGAAAGACTTTCTCGTTGAGATCGTGGGAGCGTATGGCGTATTACGTGAAATACAGATATTTTGCATGATCGAATATGTAAACCTTTCAGAAAATGCATCAAACGTCTTCCGAATGCATTCGGGAAGACGCTTTGAAATAAAATTTTTATCCTTTGAAGTAATTCCTTGCGGAACGGGTAAAACGAACGGGAAGCAATAATGTCTTCGCCGTTTCCCAATTTCTCAATCGCGCCAGGAGAAACGTCAGGAATAACATTGAGAATCAAAATCGAATATAATAAAATGGACGAATCTTTTTCTCGTATAAAAGAAATGTGTATCCAGGACCGTTCATTCGTACGAACCATCGAACCAACAATTCTCCAATCCCATTCGTTCATACGTTTTCAAAGATCCTTTTCGTGCAGGTTTACCAACGTTACCGAACTTCGTCCCAAAACTTTTGGGTAAGCACTTCCGACCGTTGAGAATGGACGAACTTTATTATTGAAAAATGGATAAAAATGTGACAGGTTTTCGAGTATCCACGGCGAGAGAGAGACGGAGAGGGGAGGTGAAGAAAAAATGAGAAATGATAAGATTCGGTGATAAAGTTCACGCGCGGATGCATTTTACGCGTGAGTTTATAATAAAGTGAAAATAACATGAACCAGTCCAAAAGCCTCTGATAAAAATAAATCCTTTCTTTTTGATTTATAATTAATTTTTCGTGCGTCGTAATAATAAATTTTTTAAGTCAGACACGGATCTGTTACTTACGAAAAAAAATTGAAATTAGGATCTTTCAATGTAAATGAAAATATGTTATCTCGTCAGGTGTTAACTGAGACGGATAGAGCGCTGGAGGAGAGGAAAGAAAGAGAAAGTAAGAGACAACGAGTATGTAAGAGACAAAAGAAGGACACGAAAACACATGAGGCAATCCCTATGGAATCCTTACTTTCTGACAGTATGGTGCACGTTACCGAGAACACGTGGCCAGGAGTAGGAATTATTAAATGAACTGCAGGTGACAGGTTAAGCGCGTAAAAATGGGATATGTCAAAATGTCAAGCATTGGGGGAAGTTTCCGTCGAGTAACCTTTCATTTGTCATCCAGTACATTCATGGCAGTTCGCGCGTTCTTCCCAAGACTCATCGCTTTTATACAGAAAACCAGGAAAAGTCGACTCTTCAAGATTATATCTACAGGATAGGTGACCCCAGTTAGGTTACGTATCATCATCGCCCTTTTTTACCCTTTCGCGCTATATGCGTAACAGGGGAGTATACACATACCTGGAACGCTGGAACACTGGACGCGTATGTTACTCATACGAATACATGGATAATATCCATCCCCGAATGTATATATACATGCGCGACATCATTCACACGTCTAAAAATAATACAAGGGAAAGCTTGGGAACATATACCTATACGACCGATGAAAAATCTAGAGACTTTTGACGTAACGTATGGTCCTTGTCAAAAACAGATAATGTCAGTTTTTCATACTTTTGTCCTTCATTATTTTTCACCCGTTACACCATTGCGTTTACCTCGCATGACATTTCGTAGGCACAAACGGTCGTCACTTGGAGTCCGAATAGAATTCGTGGTATTAATCGTTCGCTCATGTGACTCGCTGAAAGCACAAAGTTCGACGGGAAATCCAATACCGCCTACAGTCACGATATCTCTCCCTGTGCGCTGATCTTTTTACTTGGATACAAATCTGCAATGAAATAAAAGAAACAAAGGTTAGGTTATTTATGACCAGCGAGTGACTCGCGATTTTCAAGAGAAGTTATCCTTGTCGCCAAAGTTACGGCGGCGTTACGCTTTATCCGAGAAAGTCGAAGCGATCTGTCGATATACAGCATCCATCGATATACCGTACTGTATGTACCGTATTCCATCTCTAATCCGTCTTATCAATCACGTCTTTATCAGTTACACCGCCCATCCCGCCAGAGGTAGCTTATTTTATTTTTCTATTCTTGCTTAGGATCGTATAAAGCCATACTCGAGAAATTGCACGTGTAATCAATCTTTGATTTATGCAATCACGTGTTATTTTGGTTTACGATGGATTGTTCCAAATTTTTTGTATTTTTACAAGCTTTTCATTGATTTATTGACAATATGATTTTTTTCATTATTTTCTCTTGACAGTCTATATACCATAAGATGACAGGCATCCAATAGCATCGAGCGAGCGGTGGTAGGTCGACAGGCAAATTTCTGGAATAGAGGGTGAGCGCAGGGGATGGTTTGCTTTTCAATCTCACGTGCGGTTTCCGTACTGTGGGATAGTCGACATCGACGATAGGCTTTATCCATACTCTTTCCGGTTTTCTGTGTCGAGTTTGGTCGTGGTGGGGGGAGGCTGGTGAAAGTTATCGTATTTCGGGCTATAGGTACCAGCCTCTTCTCCATGGACCATCCGAGGATAATTGAATGTGGTTCGAAGCCCAATGCATGCGGAATATGCTTTCTGGATATTATTGGGTTTTCGTATTTTTTTTTCCTATCTCATATAGTTGTGAGTTGTCGGGTTATCTTTTCTCTTTGTTTAACTTTCATTTTCTTTTTTTCTGTCGTTTTTATACCTTTCTAACCGGAGAACCCTGATAATTTGAGGTTCTCTGGTAGGTGGGGAGTCGATAACGTGCCGGCTCATTGGAAACAAATGGGAAATAAATCCAGGCTGAAGAAACAACAGTGATGCTCCGTTATCCGTCGCTCGGTTTAAACCGGCCCTTCCTGCCGATACGTACTTCCTGCTAGGCATATACTGCTTCTTGTTATTCTTTTCTGAGATTTTCGTATGTCGATAAAAGATTTTTCAAAATTTCTTTTTCCACAAATCTTCGTGACTTTACCGAGCGTCTTTTGTTGCATGAGATTTTTAGCATGCGAACGAACAGACGTGCGAACGTAAGGACACCATTAGAAAATTTAAGGCTTTCGGTGTCGCACAGATCTTTTCTCAACTCACATATACTAGAGACTGATATTGTTAGAGACGATTGCGCTTAAAATATATAAACTGCATATAGACAAGCATAGTAAATCATCGTACGAACGATGATCCCATTAAAATGTCCACGACTCCAATTAGTATCCATTATAACTATCTTTCTGAATTAAGTAGCGTTTCATTCATTATACAAAATGTCAATGAAAATTTTCAAACTAGGTGAAATTCATGCCTACCTTTGCCCCTAACGCAAACGACCCCTCATATTAGAAAAGCACAGCCTTTGGATGCTGAAAATTTATCCCTGACGTTAAATCGACGCCGTTGCCGAGGGCCAAAACAGGAGGGTGTCAGTGGCGCCGGTTTAATATTTTTTTAGGGACATTAAAACGACAACGAAACAATGCACGCACGAGAAACCAAATTCACAGGTTTCTCCCGTTGATTGGTCCATTTACCGGGGGAACGGGTTGGGCCCATTATCAGAGCCAATATCCAGGCTGCTCAACAACCCTTTAACAACTTGGCCTTTCCACAATCCTCATACTTGTTATATCTCCTTGATTTCCTCCCTTGATACTCACCCCCAGGCCTATACCAAGTCATCACCCCTTCCAGTAGTGACGCAACACGACGTCATCCCTTCGTCGATGACGTCTCCGTAACACCCAGAAACCTTCTTCCAAAGGACGACTAACTTGAGATCGACGGCCTTACACGCCACCGCCCCCTCCACCCCACCCCACCCCTTTCACCGTCGTACTAACTCCATCTCCTCTCCCTATCATCCCTTATCCTTCCTCAAAGTCTCCTGATTCTCCCCATCTACCCGACGCTCGCCATCCCCATTTCCAACCCCATCCCATTTACTCTTCACCCCTCGCTCGCTGTTATTAAGTTCTCTCTCGTTCCTTTGCTCCAAGTTTCCGAATTAACTACAGCCAACGTTAATTATAAATATCTACTCTGGATGTTTAATTCGTGGACTTCGGATGGCCATTTGTCGCTCTGCTAACCGGCAACATTGATGATCCGATCAGAGTGGGTCTGCTCGAATAAAAAGGAACAAAAATTTTAGATCGATGTGTACCAACATACCTGACTGACAGGGATCCTCCTTTAATAATTAATTCCCATCCACTAGTATCTAACAAGGTAAGGGAACTCATTATGGCTATTTATTTATTCTACTCGAATAAAAAGACTCGCAAGACCTTTAATAACGTATATCAGACCTTTGTTTTTATACGGTTCTCTATTAGGTGTAATAAATCTACCTGCAGAAGTAATTATCCACTTACTTGTTCATGAAGAACCTTTATATAGATATACCGTGAGGCTGGTATTTCTGGCTACTAAATAGAACATTTTCCGGATGATTTTTCTAGCATCTATTTTGAAATACGTTGCTTGCTCTTACATTGTATAGGGAAATACTGCACGGAGGATCTTTTCTGTTTTAAGTCTTTTACATGGTCTTCATCCGTACCGAAGATCTTTAACCTTGTTCCGATCTCGCGGGACTGCCGCTAGATTATTTCCCAAGGTACATCATCCATAATGAATTACGTACTCATTTTGCTGAACACGATTTGTTTCCACGAGGTCGTGAAAAAAAAAAAAAAAAAAAAACGGTTCATCAGATGAATGAGGGTAGAACAAAAATTATCTTCCAAATCGAATAATCAGCCAGGGCTTTTGTGTCTTTGTTTTTTTTCTCCTTTTATGCCATCCTGAATTTATTTTCAAAGGGACTCCTTCGACCCTCTACTGGAATTTAGGGTCTGGAATTAATCAGAGCCCTTGTAAGCCGTATGAGCTGATTAACAATACCAATTAACGAGGAACCCTCCTAATGGGGATGGCTTATCAAATTTCGCGAGACTTTAAAAAGTCAATGATTGAATTTCCTCGATGTAGTATTGCTAAGTAAAGAATGACAGGTGGAGGGGAAACGGAAGTGGTGGAAAATGGAATGACCACGTGGATGGATGACAGGGATAGGGGATGTTACGTGCACGTGAGTGCAGTAAAGTCACACTCTTCTGGTATAATCGACTACGACGACAGTGCGGCTGACATCGTGACGAGGATGGTTACGTCCTACAGTGACGCTTCAATTGGGGTTTTCAATCAGAACTAATTTGCTGCGCTATGAGGCGATTTATATTTTCGGTGAATCGCCGCATGGACGGGAAGCCAATAGAGCAGGACATTCGGTTATTCCGCTCGATGTGTTTGGTAGCGCGTCGGGAATGTTATACAAAATGATTTTTCCCACGGGGCTACACGTGTCTCTTATTTTTTTTTTTTTTTTTTAATGAGACCACCCCTATTTATTCAAATTATAAGGGCTGATAAATTAATCAGTTTAAAATGTATTTAAATGGATTCTTATATTTCCCAGTATATTCTGCGTGATAAATGTAGACACCTGGTATACCTGTTACAGTATGTCAATATTTATTTGAAGTAAGGTATATGTATACAGGGTGAATTAAAAAAAGCGGAACCACTAGCAAATGGTTGATATTTGTAAAAAAATAGGATGAGATAATCGAGCAGATTTAAGTTAATGATTATTTTATTCATTTTTAATGAGGAACAGACGATTTACGTTGAATTCTAAGAAGAGATCGAGATCGTGGCTTATTCGGGTTTTGTTAGAGATATTTGTAAAAGTTATTAATTGCTCTTATAATTAATAATTTGTTATCCGATATTCATTTTAAAGTTAATGGAATATTTTTTTAATTTTACTGTATTTCCTTCTTGGTTTTGGAATTTATTCCCGCTTTTTAAAGCCATTCTGTATATTAGAAATCAAGTATTGGATGATAATTTAGATTCTGATAAAAGCCAATAGATTTGAATTCTGTAGAAATTCGAATTGGACCGTAACGGATGAAATCGCTGACCGTTTCGATCGATTAATCCCTTTGGGATTGTATTAATTTGAAATTATGAATGGAATTATGCAAATATCGAATTATCGAAGGCCATCGTCGACGTTACTAACGCGAATCGTTGTAATTTCGTCGTAACTGTATCGACTCTGAATTCATTACGCGAATTAAAAATTCTCTCTTTCGTGTCCGAAAAGGCTGAGAGAATTAAACGATTGGAAGATGATATAAACCATAGTAACCCTCTCCCCGAGTAGCGGATGTCAAATTCACTTTGATCTCCTTTCTATAATCGAGATCGGATAACTTCATTAAAACGTCCATGACAAGATAATGAATATATATTTATACATATTTTTGAAAATATATAAATTTCACGTCTTTGAAAATAATTGAATATAAAATTGAAATTTGCTCAATTCCAAATATACTTCTGTTGGTACTGTTACGCAACAGCATATAGAGGAACAGTATAAAAAAACTTTAGTTGCCGTTTTCATGGATTGGAATCATAAACTCTAAAGATGAAAACTTTTAATCGATCGATCAACATCTCTATTGGTCCATCCATCCCACGTAGTGTTTGACTGTCACGGGTTAAAATGCAAACGGACCTAAAAGTTCATCCCTATGGGAGATAGTAGGAAAGGTCGATCAAATCCTGTCTTCAAAAAGGGTCATAGATGTCGACGAGGAGTCGGAACCCTTATTATCAGTGGCGTTGACGTAATCTAATTCAACATGGGAAGTTAACAACGTTCCACTTCTATTTTGGTTGCATGTTTTGAGATCGAATGAAATTAACCGACAGGAAATGGAAGCCACGTGGCAACACGTTGTCGATGGATTTTTCGTTTTTACGTGAAAGAGGTAAAGCGATATAGACAATGTCAAGCATACAGAGCACTGGAGAGTGATAGAATGGCTGGAGCGGCCGTTTGAGTTTATAAAGAGAGGAGATGAAAGTAAAACGATGAACAAGGAGGTTGAGAACCTCTTGCTAGGGAAAAAGACAGGGAATAGATTTTGACGATTCTAGGGATAGGGGGTGGATAGAGATTCTACCTACAGCGTAGGGGTTGGCCGATGAACTAATAGGAAACCTCATGACGCACCTAACCCACTATCTACCCTTATTTTCCGAGTACACACGAAATTGGGACGACGAGGCACTCGAGGGATCAAATAGCTTTCGATTGCCAGTGGATTTCGTGCAGATACGAATTTTAGGGTAGGTGCTACTTAGAGGATAAAATATTGACTATCAATACGTGCTTGTAATTAGTCCAGAAAATTACCTGGGTCAGTAGGTTATAAATAGCGTTTTTATATGAGTCTGACATTCATTGCTGATTCGTGTATCATCAGGGGACTTAATGACTATTTCGTATAAACTCCGTAAGGAAATTTCATCAGAGTTTCGAAGAGTATTCCCCGGGAGTCGTTGATGTAATTTTAATGAGCGAGGCGTTCCCGAGAAAATCGTAATTACAATTCGGTCAGTAAGCCACGTGAGAATTTTTGATGTAGCATAAAAGGGATGGATCCGGACCATGCGACGCCTGGCGGCGGCGTCGACGTACTACAAGGGCAAACGTAAATTTAAATTCTAAATTTTGCATTTCCATTCGATTAAGCTTCAAGGGGTTGCCCTTTTATTTACATACATATAGTATGTACAATCTTTCTTCAGTTTTGTCAATAATCTCAGTATACTCCTAAACAAAGTCGACTTTACGGATCCTTACCTTGAAACTCTAGCGGCAGTTGACGGAACTATTGAAAAATTAAATATTCTCACAGTCACTTTGATCTTCGATGAAAGGTTAATGCAGGGATCGTACCCTCGCCTGTAGGCTTCGCTTTGTTGCATCTATAAATACTGAATTTACTGATGCAATTTCCATAATCCTTTTTCTCCAACTCGAATCCATATTTTAACAATGTATGCAAATATCACAGTCTGCGTTCACATTTGTCCTTGTTTTCTCCATTTCCTTAATCGCTGCTATAGCTTTTCTGCGCCATACGTTTCGAAATCAAATTGAACAAAAGTTTTTTTCATACCTGCCAACTCAAGCGTAATTCGAAGAATGCTGTGATATAGGGATAAATGAACCCCTATGAAATTCTTGTACCCGTATAGAAAGTATTCGCAAAATGTCCATTGAACGCTGAATGGTACGGCTAATATTTGTTTAAAATAAAATCACAATTTTTCCTTATAGATTTATTTCAATTCTTTTCTATCTTTCACGTATCGTTACGGTAACCCTGAGACCAAATTTCAAAAAGTATTATTAGTAGTTAATTTTCCCTTGAACAATTTGAGGTTATTTCGCCACGTTATTTTTTTCATTGCTTATGCAGTATGTACCTAGGACTACGTCAGAAATGCAAAAAGCGCGCGAGCCGTTAAAAAATAATTATTTTTCTATTTGCTCCGCAACTACGAGGAAACCGTGCAAGCAACTGCAATTAACAATTTCTTTTAATAGAATCGGTAAAGTTTAGCATACTTAATGAAAGACGATTTAAATTATCCGAATTATTTGAAAAGTTTTTGAATTTCGTGATGAAAAAAAAAGAAGATAAAACTAGTCAGTCCATGCTTAAAAGACACGGGGGAGCCGCGTTATATTCCCGAGCCAAAAACTTCGCAGTCGCGACTAATGTCGGAAGAAATTATATCGTAACGAAAATAATGGGGGGTGGTGCATCATCTGTCAGAGGGACCAGCCCGGGAGATAATTACCTTGCGAACTAATTAATGCCAGCTAACTCATTATATTCTCTCTGCGATTAGCGACTATGTATATTATTCGTTTCCAATGTGTCCACAGAGGAATATATGTATATGTATACATATGTACTGCACACGTATACGTATCATATGCATATTTATCTATACCATTAGGCAGAATGATAGCTCTAACGAAAACTCAAAGAGAAGAATCAAGGAGCCATTGTTCCACAAAATATCCAGCATTCCCTCTTCGTTTTATAACCGAGTTATGACACACACACTTTGCATTTACCCGTTTGAATTTGTGGACGGACCAAAACACTTGAAGATCGCGAGCGTTCTAGCGAAGCCGATGCGTCCGCCAATCTGATTGGCCTGAGGGATGTATTACAGCGCGTCTCTGCGGAAGGTTCTCGATTTTCGAATTGATAAATATTGTAAATTGCTTCGCGGAATCGTTTTTTAGTCATTTTAGGGATCTACGGTTTTGTGCGATGTCAAATTTGTATAGTTTTTTCAGGAACAGTTGGCTACGGTCAGATTTCGAGACGGTTTAGTGGTGTAATTGCAATTATACCTGGCGACCATTTCGATTGATAATTTATATTTTTTTCCCCCGCGTGTCATTCGTTTGTTCAGCGACGATTTGCAACAATCGTCGTTATAACGTATACTGATGTGTATATATACTGTGACGAAACTTTTTCCCGAATTATAACCCAAAAGTGACTACCCGAGCCGTTCGTAGCAAACAGCTGATTTTTCCGTCGACAAATAATAAGCTCTATTCCCCTGGACTACGATACCGAAAAATTGACCGATTGGGCGCCAGAAGCAACTTTGCGTCACTGAACTAAATCTGCAAAATAAGTCCAGAAGGGACAGAGGGAGAATGCCACCGACTAACACAGTTGATTCGAAAAATGGTAGAGGGGCAGGGATCCACCTAGGTGTTGGTGAGGGGATTGATTTGGAGAATGAGAACCTCGGAATAGAAAACAATAACAGGTGTCCTTTTATTCAGGACGATTTAGAATTTCAACAAGTAACAAATAATAATTTCGAAATGAATTCAAAGAAAGAAGGTCGACAATAATTTGGATAAATCAAATGAAACCGAAAGTAATTCCATTTCGAAACTTAGTCTACGATACGTGAACTCCCGTGAAGCGGGATACACGCGACGCTACGCGAAGTCTCGAGAAGCGAGACAAACACGATACGATACGCGCGTCCTCGAGAAACGAGAACTCGCGGATTCTGTCTGTTAGGTCTCCAGGGTCACGAGACTTTGGCGCTAAGAAGATATTGCAAATTTAAGAAATAATAATTCAGTACAGAAATATAGGCGATACACGGAATCTTTTCCACGTTAGCGATACCGAAATCATCCATAGGCAGAGGCCTTGGGAAAAACGCGAACAACGACACTAAAGTTAGATGTATGGAAAAGATTTCGTGACTCGTTACAAGATTCTTACCGGTATTATTGAGACTACTGCAGCTACAAAATTCTACACGCAAAGTTCACCGTAGGGCTGGGACTCGTGTCCCCACTAACAAGCAAAATTAGTGCCCTTAAATAGCCAATAAGATCCTCGGGAGGATTTACAATACTCGTATTACTACGCCGTTATAAAAGTCATACCGTTGAAACTATTCCTCCATAATATAAACGAGATAACACTAAAGTGACATGTGTGGCTCAATCGCCTTACCCCCTACGAGACGGACTTCGAAAATGTTCAATAGATGCCGGAGTCTTCCTGTAAGCAACGATACACCAGACTCGGAAGGACGGCGAAAATTAAAAGTTCCACTCGCGGACTAAACGCCACACTTTGACAACCTGATCTTCTGCTTGCTAGCCACACGGAACATAGTCACGTCCTCGCTGCCGTAGCTCGGGGTGTCCAGAGGCCTCTGGTGGCGATGAGATTCCGGCCCTGT
>JARQTH010000447.1:1095657-1143882 GCA_030142595.1 Trachelus iudaicus | reverse complement strand
AGGGTCCCTCATAGGGTGGAGTCGTCAGGTCGACACGGCAGCTCTCCACGTTCCTCGGCGTAAAATCTGCTTATCCTACTCCGTGGCTTGAAGTTGTTTAGATGGCTCGGTACCGGTGATAAGGTCGTGACGTAGGAAATATTTTTACAAGAAACTATTAGCTTAGTGTTCCCTAATCAGCCTATGACCCTGGAGCTCCTGGCCGGTTGCGCAATATTTACGGAAACAGGGACGTAAATGCGTCCCGAAATTGAAATACGAAAGTTAATACTACGGGCATTTTGTAACGTCCAAAAATAACGTCACAATATATATATATATATATATATATATATATTGTATATGTGTGTGTGTACGTAATACATGGGTTATCACTTCGGTACATATTGATCATTTCTTGTCGAGTGACCTGTAAATCCTCTTCTCCATTCTTCTTCAGAATTTCAAACTTGCCGACCTCGTTTTCACGACTGACAGTACCTACTTATCGAATCTTCCTGACCAATTCTATTTTTCAGTTTGGCAAACGAATTTCGTCAAAGTTTTCGTGGACAAGGAAACTTTTTAGGATTACCTACTTGCGAGAATTTTCAGGGTGAGTACTTGAATTAGATTTTTTGAGGTCTTACAATCAATGTCAACATTTTTCGAAAGAAACGTTGACAGTGATAAATAATTTATTTAATATTAAAAAAATATCATTATTCAATATACAAAATATAAAATCGACTATAACATTTAAATGTTGAGCTGAAGACGTAGTAGGAAAATTTATATTGTATCATTATTTTCTCTCGAACCATTTCCCAACAGTTTCTATGGAGCAATCCCGTTCTGTTATTTACCCTCTGGAAACTTTCCCTGGTTCCTCTCTCGTTCTCGGGCTGGTACATCCTACTAATTATTTAATAGCTTGCATTTAATTTCCCTCACATTTCAAGTTCCTCCTTCGCACCCTTTCACCAACAATTATTTACGACTTTGATTAAAAACGATCGTTCTTCTTTTATTGCATCTTAAAGAGAGACGAGTCGGAGCGAAGTTCCTAACCTACAAACTTACCGAGCAGTCACGAAGAAGAGATAGAACTATAGGAAATTTTTCTTGTAGTTAAACTTTCTTTACCTGCGATTTGCCCCAATAACATTTCTTACAAGTGTAAAAGACGCCGACGCCACCATCGACGCTATCGTATAATAGCTTTCGCAATGTTACAGCAATAACGATTAACCTGAATACGTAACAATCACTTCTTCCCACATACCCTGTCAAGATACTCAATATCCAATAGAAGTCGCTTTGAGAATTACGCTCGATGGAAAGAACGCGAGAAGTATATTCATAATGAGAATGCAATAAAGATATAGTTTCCCCTATCTCGAAAGTTTAACTATATCTTAAGGCTAGCAGTGTGGAAAGTTGACGCACGCTCGACCCTTAGCTAGTACTAAGCTAGAACTTGATGGCGTTGGCTATTCAGGAAAAATCATGGCTGCCCTTAAGGAAATCCTTATGAGGGTCTAACGTGACCGTAATAGGTAAATCCAAGGATTTAATAATCGTAACTAAGACTTGGATTCTTAAATCAGGCTTAAATTACCCTTTCGCTGGGTCCTAACGGTACACGAGTTAAGCTAACCTAACCAAAAATTTTCACTGTTTAACATCCCGTAGCTAATTTTTCCTTATGCGAGTCATATCACAGGTTTTCATGACTATGCCTTACGAGCATAAACGGGCTTTCTGCAGTTTCAAGACAGGAGGCCGGCAGTCTAGATAACTTCGCATAAGAATAAAAATTCTACACGAGTAGCTTCTTCGCAAAAACATGCGCGTATATCCTATCAGCAATATTCTCGAAGGATCTAGGTTAGCGAGAAATTGAAATTGCTTTCGTTCACTTGCTAGCGCATGTACGAAATGATAGGGCATTCCCGCAAGGATATCAAATCGAAACTGCTTATCCGTTTTGTAACCTGTAAACAAACTAGCCTGTAAACTCAAACGTACGTTCAATCGATAATGTTTACGTTGTTACATAATTAGCACAGATTCATCACTGTGATATATACCCCAGCACAGTTACAACCCTGTGATCTGCAGCGAGTGGAAATTTACGTAATTTTCCACGAATTTTGAACTGGTTGCATTAGTATCCAAATATAGAATCCGCAGTACCAAAATGGTGGCCAATGACAGTTTTTTATATTTGATAAATCTCTATATATGTATTTACATATGACAAGCAATACTAATTCTGGTGCAAAGGTGCTTAAAGAATTTTTTTTTTAATGGTGGTCCTAGTACGAAGTATATGATATTTTTACTTGATGGAGAACAAACGGAAGGAAACCTATATCGCGCCAAGGACCTCAGTCACATTCCGGAAATAACTGGCGACGCTTCGTGCTACGGGTGGTACTATTCTCTTGTGCCAAAAGGAAACGCGGAGTAGCTACCTCCCTTGTATCGTCAGCCTGCCCAATGCAGTCGTACTGTCTACCAAGTAATTTCGCAGGAACGATTATACAAACTTGCTGCATTGTTTTGGTGCCCATAGATTGGCATTAGTACTAATTTTCGCCAAAGGTTGATTCGATACTATGAACTCGTTATTAATTTCTTGTTTACCGGCTCATTCACTAGTTGGACGTATATCGTTGGCTGTCACGCGGAGCTGCTTGAAATTGAAGGTAATTTGATTTTGGTTGATTAAAACTTGCTGTTATAGAATAACGTCAATAGTAGGGGATAGAGCGGTTTAATGCAAATATTATATCTATATACTTGCGTATACTGTATAATGGTTAATACGTCACGAATTAATATTTTGAAGTCTTCGTTGTTATGAATATGTCTATGTATAATTATTATAACAATGGCCGGAAGGTAGTTAATAAGCAATCAACACTCTGCTGTATTAATTACGAAAATATAGTTTTTTCGGGATTTTTCTAAATACTTGTCTAATACAATGTTGAATATAATAATACATTTATAGTGATATATTTTATTCATTTTTCACTATCTACGAATGCATTGAATTACTTATGTCCTGTACAGTAGTACGAGTTTTTTTTTTAAGGATTTTTCGCTTTTCCATTTTCATCCCCTATGTTCACGGGTATATCCCCACGTCCTGGGTAGATATACGTTTGACTGATTCAATTTCGCCCGAATTGGTCTTAATTAATTGCAAAATTGTACAACGCCGCGTTGCGATTAACCGTAAATTCTTGATTGAGCTTATTTTAAAAACATCCCCTTCGCGGAGAGCTTGTCGAGTCAATTAGACTTTCGCGGAAAATAAGAGGAACCATAATAGCATCCATAATAAGATCCTAGCAGAGGGTCAAAGTTTCAAGCAAGGCAGTAAAGTAAAATAAAAGGCAAAGAAGGGAAATGTGCTGGGGGTTCAGAGAAAGAGAGTAAGGGAAGATGGAGTGAAAGTATGCGTATAAACATTTTAAGGGATGCTCTTGAGAGGGGATGTAGCTATCTGCTGCCAGTTCATAACTCTTTTCGGTTTCCGTCCATGTTCTTTTTTGTTCTGCTTTTTTTCACCCTTTTTCTCGACGCTCGCAAAAGCCCAGCAGCCAGCATGAAGGATCTCGTAGATATCGTCCGACCTATGATATGGAATATATCTATCATTCTCGTGCGATTCCATGTTAATGCAATTTCAGGACGGTTAGCGGAAACGGGCCATATCCTACGGCAGCCGGCGTCGGCGTTGGCGTCGACTGTTACTACTGCTGCTATGCTACCTAGTAGCAGCTACTGCCGCGCCAACTGTAATGTCACTCCCCTTTTTTTTCGTCTGACTTTTTGCATGCACGCAGAAATATTCCGTGTCATTTCGGGAACGCGATTTGGCTGGTACTCGTCGGGATGCCGGATGTCGTTCCAATTATCGTCACGATTGGTCGACGCTGATCGTTAAGAAAACACTTTTCAGCAGACCCACGTGAGTCATAATTTTGCACTCCTGTGCATAAGGTCAATCTAAGAGCCCCGTCACGTCGACGCTATAAAAATAAATATACAACTGACGTAGCAGGAAAAGATTATTACTGAAGCAGTTACCAGTATTTGGAGAAAAAATGTTTACTGGCTATTAGCAGCGATTTTGTCGAGATTCACTATATTAACTGTATTCTCACTGGTTTGCTTTGTTGATTTATCTAAAATGGTGGAAATTCTCACTAGGAAACCAAATACTAATCATTTCCATAACTAACTATACATATAATTGTATATATATACATATTTGTCCCAGCATGCACCATACGTATAATATTGTTTTCGCTATGTTATAAATTCAAATAATTATTAGCCTGCAGTTTTCTACCTCATAGGTCGAGTAGGTCGTACGAAAAATGTATGTTAGTAATATTTCATAATTGTGGAAACGTGTTAAATGTTTTTATTATTGGTATTGTTAAAGTAATTGTATGTAGCTGTTCTTTTTCGGGCGTCAATTACGAGGACGTTTAATTAATCGGTGGCTTAATTATGCGATTGACGACTATCGCGAGTTTGTTGTGCCAGTTATTTCCTTCAAAGCGAAAGGTCGGTCCGCGCAGTTAATTACTATTAAATTTACAGAGTCTAATGGAGATTTCAATGAAAATCGTAATTTACAGTAATCGATTACCACTTGTATCGGTTACTATTATATCAACTCTGTACAGAACATTTTAACGTGACGTTTGATTTACGGATTTATCGTTTCCAATAGAGGTGGAATACGCAAACAGCCGAACCACTCGATACGGCAACGTGAACAAATCCGTCATGGTATAACGTCAGTTTGTTCCTCTCAATTTTTCTCCTCCTTTTTTGACGAACATTCCTGAAGGACAAATAGTACCAGAGGCATTGCTGAATAATCCACATTAAGCCGATCGATTATCGGATACAGTGCTTGGTACGATATGTAAAGTCAACGTGGCCTCCAACCCTCAGGGGACGAACATAGTGTAAGCTAAAAGAAAAAAGATTTCTTATAAAAATATTCCTCGATCCCCTGTTTTTTTTATCAAATATTTTTTTCCCCTCTTAGGTGTCGCTTCGAAGAGGCCATTATTCTCTCTCAGGGGATGCTAATCGCGAGTGGATGACGGTTCCCTCGGGTCGCAAGGGGTGGCGAAGAAATAAAGTCAAAAAAGAAATTGAATGGAGTCTTTATGTATATCTGTATACAGATTTAATTTTATCGATAACATCCAATGTCCTGACGTTCTTATGTCTGACTATGACAAGGCTCTCACTACTTACGCTCGATTCCAATGTCAATTTTCTTTCGATTTGTTGATATCGTCTTTGTGAGGTAGGAGCCTTTTTTTTCTCGTTTCCGTACAATATGTCTACGTGTGCGAGACAAACCTGAAGGAGACAAGGGAGAGGAAGGAGAGTTATTTATAGAGGTAACTAGAATTTAATTCAATTTTCGTCGAGAGAAAGATAAAGCTTGAGGTTGACCATTGTAGTACGAGATCTTTCTTTATTATCTTTACTACGACGTAAGTTTTATTCGGCAATGAAAAAAAAAAATGTTTTACGTATCATAAATTCATGACGATTGTGTACGTATCTTTTATGGTCACAAAAATCTCCAACTCTTGAAGTCATTTTGAAAATTGAATTCGCTGGTAGGTTCGACAACATTTTTTTTGTTTCGAACGTGGGGATTCTTTTTTTTTGAAATTGTTTGCAATTTTCTTGGACATTAAATATGCACGATAAAATCTTACTTGGACGATATTCTTTTATTTGACTGTTGTGTACAGATTTTCATTTTTCTTATCTTCGCTTATCGTATCATTTATTTTTTTCGACAATTAGCTTACGACAGACGATTCATTTTCTTTTATTACAAACTTACGGGTACAACGTTTACAAATTATAACAGAGCACGAGGAAATAACGTATCAAATCGAAGATCGTATTTTTTTCATTTCTAATATAATTAGAAACTTCGCAGTTAGCCAAAGATAATCATAAATACAGCGAGCTTCTGTCTAGCACTATATCCATCGCTAAGATGATAATATTTTTCATACTTACGTATCGATGATGTTGCGGCGTGCTGTTTCCATGACGACCCCAGTCTCCTCTGGGATTATTCTCAATCGTGGTAATTCCCATGATTTAGGAATATTACAGTAGAAAATGTCGAGTACGCCGCCATACATTTTTTTCTTTAATCCCGTGGTCTCACGGACTTTCCATTTATGTATATAAATTTTTATCTTTTTTTTTTCTTTATCGTCTATCATTATCATTATTATCATTATCCCTTAACCTCTCATCGTTCGTAGCTGTCTCTTGTGGAATGCATAAGTTAACGCATTTTATTAACAATTTACATCAAAAGATAACATGTTCAAAAGTAACTGTATATCGTTTGTTGTATTATTTACTCGTCACTCCAATAAAAATTATTCACCTATCTACTTCATACATAGTATAACATACATAACTGGAAGCCCTAGACTACTAGGTTTTACATGGACGATGTAATCGGGTCAGACAGATGCAACGGCGTCTCACGAGCCGTCGAGCTACCTCAGGATGGACGCTCGTAGAATGTTGACCACGTTGACCACCGTCGTGGCGACTACAATCAGTCGATGAGTCTCGGACAAAACTGGATGACCACATCCGCTCGAGTCTGATAAACAAACGGACAAGATATTCTAAATTTTTTGATCGATGAGTTCCAGGACTTGCTGATACGTATAGCGACTACTAGGACACTCGATGACTTCCGGGACGGGCCTGGAAGTATTTTCATGTGTAACGATATACTTCCAGGAACATAAAGCGGCACTCACACCAAATTTTCCAAAAACTCTTTATGCTGGGCACTCTCGGAGTTGTGACGGGTTAAAAAATAATTTCGTTAGGTTAACTCAGAACTCCAAAGCCACATGTCCCAAGGTTCAGTTTAAAAAAAATAGCGAGTTGCCGTTGTGAGTGCCGCACGTCCTGGAAGTACACCTTTGATAAAATATGTATATATGCTATTTCTCGTTATCATTACTTTCATCACTCGTTAATCGAATTCCACGTGCCTTTCCTGTATTTTCATCGAGCGTTTTCCACTTTCAGGAATAACTCGTGAGGGTTTACAAACTCCTTCGATGCAGATAACAATGATTAATACGTGCAGTAGGATTATTGCCGTACAGCATTTTATTCTTTATTGAGAATACGCAGACGAAGGTATTTTCTACTTGCCGATAATCAACTGTTAATGGACTTTGGAATAGTTTAGTTGTTTATTATTAAATTCTCTATATTCAGGCAGGAGTATCCGGATCGTTTGAATTGTTTGAAAGAATTTTTAATTTTTTGAAAATTTTTCTTTTTACTTAAAAAATATATAATATTGATATGTGATGCCATTTTTTTCACTGGTATAATATTTACTCGGTTCGTAGTAAATGATGCAATCGACAACTGATTTGGAAGTTTACCCACGTACAGTCACACTACTCGTGAATACTGATATGTTGTTCAATCCACGTTTTCTAGTAAACTCAAAATTTCTTTAGTAAGTGTCGTTACGCAACCGGGAGAAAAGTTTTCGTACCTTCGATCCTAGTCGCGAAAGCCTGCGGCAACGTAAGACCAAAGAACCATATTAAAGCTGACTTGCTAGTTTCTGATGAAATTTTCAAGTTAAAAAAAAAGCTATCTTAGCAGGTAAATCAAGTTGGAAGTTACTCGGTGTTTTAAAGTCCACGTCGCAAATGTATCCCTTCGTCCCAGTAGTATCGCGGGAAGCGATCGAGGCGTCTCTCGTTTCCCATGAAAACCAATGCATAATTCAATCCGCGTATTATGGAGCGAGTAGCGAAAGGGAAATTTTGCGGGAGATTCAATTTGGCAGCGATGAAAATAAATCTCACTGTTCTGGCTATTGAATAGGATGGAGGGACGGATATAGTGGAGATTCGGTGCAACGTGGGAATACGTGAAATGAGTGCACGTGCACTTGAAAGGACATGCGGACTGAGTGCACATGGCAACAAGGGCCTATGAACCGAACATTCCTTTTCATTCGGTCCATATCGCGACTAATAAATCCCTCGGAAATCTTTATCACCTGTATCGGATTAATAAAGCGCACTCGTTTAATCCGTGTTGTTTTATTATGCGTGTCTGCCCACTCGAAACAGACTGTTTTTTATTAGTCTCTTCAAAATAACTTCGCTGCAGTAAGTGCGTATGCACTCTAACGCGTTCGACGTGTCTCGAAATTATTTGAATTTCCCGCCGCGAATTTGAAAACTATATCCCACTGTTTCGCGAGGTTTTGATACACCGGAAGTCGACAAGGCGTGTCGTGACTTTCAACGAGCTATAAAGAATTTTTCTGATTCTCGCATCGAAATTGGAAACTCGCCAGAATGACAAAACGTTCGCCGAGAGAGAATGAAGTTATTGCATCGAGAACGGATGGAGATTTGTCTTTTAATCCTTTTTTTTCAGTCGCCTTAGAAATCATATTAAAAAAAATTTTATTGAACGGGCAAATGCAATTTCATACTGGCTTACTCGCAATTTGCAGTACTGCCAATTGTTGAGGTGAATGAATTAAAAAAAAGGTGTATCGTCACTGTCCATTGTAGAAAATTAAAAGGACGTTTTAATGTTACTAGAAATTACTATCCCTTCGAATACAGTCAACTCTTTTCGAGGTGATTTCATACCCTTTTCCATTTCTTCATTCTCCGATTATTTGCCCTCATATCAAATAGACTATATATACATGGATACGTGCTATTGTCCCACTAATGAGGCTCATCCCCTTTCATTCTCTACATACATATCCTGCTTGTAAATCCGTCGAATAACACAAATTCGAGAGAGTCCCGTTTACTGGATAAGGTCGGTTCGTTCTAAGTTCCACGTTTAGACTTGCTACGAGTAAACCATGTTAGACGCGGCACGTACGGTCGAATGTAAACACGTAAAACTCATTAGGCTAGTAAAACTTCGGCGCGCGGATTCCGACTGTACCACCATCGACGTACGTATAAATTCCTTTTCCTTCCTATATTCCCTTGTATTTACACGTGCTTGTATTTTTCTCACGTATGTTCCATACGTCAACGTATAGTTTATCGGATAAGCGGTGCATGCCTAACGAGATAAGAACTGCTCGTCGATATTTCAACGTTTTCCGGGAAAGAAAATCGACGAACACGTGCGGGATTGCATATGGATTGGCAACCGGAAGTGGGTGAGAACGAAGAAGAAGCACGCGTTCGTTTCTTGATTGAAATGGGGTCACGTGACAAGGAAGAATTACACACGGTTACAGTGTGCATGTGTTGAATAAAAAGAAAAAGAGAAATCTAAATAATATACGTGAAACAACAAAATTGAAGGAAATTGGGATATAAAAATAATTTATTTACTCAATTTTTTTGCTTCCAAATTATTGCAAGAAAAATTACCTATGCAAATAATTTTCTTACTCGTTGTATATATCTTCAAAAAAATATACTAGTTATTATTGATAACTGTAAATTGTCACAGACTATTCGAGGATAAGTAACGTAACTGAAAAAGCATTTCGAGGACGATTATCCGATTATGTTAAGTACCGAATTGTACCTACTGAATAGTCGAATGAGGTAATGGAAGTAAATTGTACGAATGGCGACTGCACTGAGAATTATTATTCTATAGAATTCATGAATGGTATGAATTGCATGGGGACGTAGAATGGACATGGTGTTTTAGAATTTCTATAGAAAGCAGAACTTTCCAAAGACTCAATAAGCATCGCGTGGACGTTTCTGGATATATATATATATACATACACACTTATACCTGATATCTGAAGGTGGGGCGCGTTCATGTATTTTAAAGCGACGTAAATCAATAATGTTAATATTTAAAAAGGAGTTTTCAAACTGTTTCGATTTGCATGTACTTCTCACGGTATGAAGAGATGAATAAATTTACATGACTAAATTCCCATCGCTCTTACTTGTCGCACTTCGGCGAAACCGCGTAGGTAATTCAACATTGAGGAATGAAAAATGAGGACGCCCGACGTCTTCCTCTCGCGATTGACGTCGTCGCTATTATTGTTTCCCTTCCTCCCGCGACGTCACAGTAGGTTTTACGTCAAAAAGGAGACGCGCGAATCCCACAAATCTTCGAAACGGGATGACGGTCAGGAGTATACAAAAGAGACGGAAGTACGAGGTCCTACGTAGAAAACAAAGTTGTTAGTCAACTTTCTCTTTCCGTCATTTTCGCGAATTTATCCAATACGAATACTATAAATATTATCACTAGAATTTCATTATTATTTATTACTGGCTTCTCTTTCATTCTTCCTTTTCTCCTTACACCTTTCCTTTCTCAATCCATCACTACCCTATTTCTCATTTTAACTTTTCTCTAATTTCATTTCATGCATTTCTCTTTGCTCCACAAAAAATGTTATGCTGTACAGTGGCTGTGTGCGTGTGTATATATATACATATATATCCATTATTGTCCTTTATCTTTGATTGCGTAATAATAGTGCTGCCAATAACGTCAGCACAAGGATAGAGAGATGCCTGTCCTTCGTAGTACGACTCATAGCCGAGTGCTGCACTTTTATTGACGTATTTGACTGATCGACGCATCGATGCAATATCTTCGCCCGATCGGCCCCGTAAAACATCCGTAAATCATCCCGATGAAAGAGTAGGGGCGAATATGAATCTTCTAAAAGCAGTTCATTCACCCTGGTAAGTGTGACAGTGAGTCACAAAATCGACAAATGATTCATCGCATGAATTAAGTGCATCTTATATGTCACGCATCAGTGTGTGTGTAGCAACTAAGATGTACGTTGACGGTTTCCGGTGGAAAGGTGCGAGATTTAAAAAATTTGATGTGTAAACCATGGAATAGTTTTTGGATTGAGTAGCGATTGCACATATTATTATTGTTCGTTTAACTTTCGTTCGCAAATAAACAAATTATCTGTATCATTTTAAATGATATGGTAAAAAGTTTAGTACAAAAGTCGTAGAGCAAAACGGAATAGAGATAAAGAAACAGCTCATACTACCTATGCAGCCTTAACAACCTTGGCAGTCTCACGTTTTCCGGTTCTACCAGAATTTTCCGAATTCCACGACCCGTAACGAAATTTTTCAAAACTATCGCAGGTGCCTAACAGCGCCTCCAGGTAGAATTTTTTGGAACTAACTAAAATGCTCCCCTCGAAACCACAACTTTTAGGGATAACTTATCGAATTCTCGTTCCACTCCCCTTAGCGGAAATTTTCGGAACTACCGCAGGTACTTAACAGCGCCATCTGGTGGGATTTTCCGGAACTAACAAAGTTCCTCCTCTGGGAAATACATATCTTGAATTCTCGTTACACGCCTCTTATCGGCTGCAACGAGGCACGCATAAAGCTGCTAAGGCTGGTAGACTAGTAAATTTATGAAGGCTGCAAAGGTTACGAATACGTACAATCCAAAATAGAACATAAAGACTTCCATCTTGCAATAACAAAAAAATAGCATTGCAATACGCATACCTCTAAACATTTACGGAAAGTTTGGCGTGAAGCTGCTGCATGAAGATAAGGGCTTAATCTAAGCCCGAATCGGAAATCTGTTAAACAATTATCAAATTTCGAAACGCAAATATCTCCCTTGTTATGTGTGCCATCTGCATGAACTTTTCCTTATATTGTTATACATATATATCTTAACAAATTGCATCCATTCGAACGTTGAAGGCGAAGGAGAGAAGGAAATGGCGATTTCTATCGTTACTCATTTTTGCCATTCTCGAGCGCACGACTAATAACCCGACTAAGGATTTATGGGCAACGCCACGCTCGCGTACGTATAGGAATAGCTGGTGTACGGTGATGAAATAATGACAATTGTCAAAGGTTATAACGTTGAGATAGGATTATCTTTGTCTATCAATAAATCGTGCAATCGCTTATCGTTGCGCATAAATATACGTCTGGAATTGCACGGTGCATCATTCCGAGCACTTACGAAAGTGCAAACATTAATTAGAGCAGAACGCTAATTGCCACGATGTACCACCAGAGCGAAATTGAATTTCGCGTTTCGTAACAGTCTCTAGGCTCGGTGACTGCAAAGCTTCAGTAAGTTATTCCCGTTGAACGGTTTGGTTCAAGTTTTGCCCTTTCGGCTTCCAGCGGGATAAATTCTGATGTTTGATCAGATTGCAAACTCCTCCGGTACCGTTGATGATCTAACGAAGCGCGAGAGGAGAATGAAAAAAATCTCTAAAGAAATAAAAGAAACGATAGGATAAAACTGATCAGGAGAAACTTGTACAAAATAAACGTAGGCCGAGAGAAAATTGTAGATGGTAAATGAAAAGAAAAAAATATTTAAAAAAACACGACTGGAAACTAGAAACGCAAGCTTTCAAATTACTCGATTCGATAGAAGAGCGCAGAAAACTGATAGATTCGCACAGGAGTATCTCTCACGCGGGTAATACGATACTTTTCGATTAGCGAAATCGACACGATTTAATTAACGCGAAGCGTCCGGGTAATTAGCGATAATCGAAGTCAGTTCAATAGTAAAGCAGAGAGAGGTTCGTTAGCGTGAATTCTTTTTCCAATTTTTTATTTGCGAAATTCTCACCAGATAGCGCCAGCGTATAACACGTGTTTCTATCGACGCGCATTTAATCGGAGAAATTTCCCTGTAACTCGCTGGATGGTTGTTATATATATATATTTTTTATCAACCCCTAAATCCTGAAGGGAAACCAAGGAGGGACGTTCAATTGTACTGGAAATTAAATGACGTGAAAAATGTCCCTCGAAAGTGCCAGCCTACAGCCCCGCCGTAGTAGCTACCCCTATATATAGTCCAAGTAAGGGACCCCCTGCTGCTGGCAAGCACCGTAAGTCAAATCGGAGACGATCGTCCGCGATAAAAGTAATTCCATTCCCGTAACTGCTATACGCGTCCCCCCCTTTCTCATCTCCAAGATTTTCCACGACTCTTCGCGAGCTCCCACGAATACGCGTTTCCTGCCATTCTCGTGACGCTGCGAAGCCAATGACACGAGAACGCATAACCATCTAAAGCCAGCATGATTCATAAAGTAAACGGCATACGAGTCAGGATGACAGGACCGAGGGTGCTAACCCTCCCAATTGACACAACAGAGGGCGCAACCCCCGAGAGCTTCCGGCTCGTTGACCGCTTACGAATGGCAAACATTCAGGGTCAGATGAGGGATAGGGTGGGGCGAAACTACAAATTTTACGTGAAAACTCAAATATTTTCGAGCACGCTTCATATACATGTATCTATAACGTTCGTCCTAGGGGATGATGTGGTTTCAAATGAGATTTTCTTTGTTCCCTTTCAGGTATCATATATAAAAAAAAAATTTTTCCTTGGACGGTCATGTGACAATTTACGTGATCGACGAGTGATGATATTTTCACCGAGATAACTTTTATAGAATACGTTGTTGAACTTACGGTGACTGTGTGGCGATGCATCTCCTGTTATTGGAGCCAAAAGGGGTGCGTCTTCTGTGACGTCGAGTTCAACGGAGTCGCGGTACACGTTGGAAATCTCAGCGAAGCACCGCACCTGTAGGCGGCCATCTTGAAAGAGATCACTCGAAATTTTGAGCTCGAGACTCGCCCGAGTCATTTCCATTTCATACTGGGCCACCCTCTGAGACTGTACTTTGTACTGCATCGTATCGTTGTTCAGCTGCAACAAAAGATCCAGCATCACTGGATATGGGCATCATCCAGCATCACAGATAATGCTGCTTTTAAGACGGAGGATATGCAGTCACTCTTTATTCCTTTTTCTCATCTTCTTCCACCCCCCCCCCCCACCCCTCTCAATCTTACTTCCTATAACGCCCCAAGCCCCCCCCCCCGCCCCATCGCATTCCTCTTCTTCGTTCTTCTGGTTACGGTAGCCACTCATCGCACGAGTATCTGTGCCAACCCCGTGACTTTCCTCAACGTCACCTCCGCCGAGTCTTCGAAAAGTAAGGGAAGAAAAAAGAGCCGAGAAATATCCTCTCAACGTTATTACTTCGGCAAACAAACAAGGGCATGCATCAAGCCAGACTTACAACGTAGGACAACGCGTGTCTATAAAGTGTAAAGTGTAAAGTATCCAACGTAAAATTTCTTTTATACGTTCCTGCTTTTATGTAAGGTGTGTGTATATAGATCCAATTTAGACTCAGCTGTATGTGATTGTACTCAATCTTGTCGCGTATCGTTCTGATTGGATTATGGCATCCAGCAAAATCTCGTCACCTGTCTACTCCACTTATAGGTTTTCGGCGATTTTCTAATTTTATGAACTGTTATAAATATAAATGTTAACTATTATTCGAATATTTTGAAAAAAAAAAGATTTTGAGGTATTTATGAAAGTATTGAGAGGACATACAAATTTGCGATTACAAAAAATTATAAGAATTAATTCAATTTTCGTCTCATTGAAAAATTTCGACGACCGTTTCGAAAAACTCAAAAGCGCGCCAGAAACAAAAAATATATATTCACAACACGAAAGCTGGAGCGTGAACTTAATCTCGAATGTGAGCTTCTACCTTGGCACAAGATCAACTGCATATTCGTGTGTGACACCCATTTCTTTATTTCTTTCTTTTTCGCCCCTTTCTTCCTGCACTCTTCCTTATTCACGTATCTCTTACTGAGACCCCTCATGGTTTATCTAAATTCTTGGAAACTGCTGAAAAATCGATTTAGATGATTTAAAGGAAACAAAATCTGGCACTGTCACCAAGTAATCAATTGCTAATGATAATTTCATTCCTCTATAAATTATTTCACGATGGGCAACAGTGAAGGATAATTTAAGGGAAGACTGAAAAGATCGATTGAGACAGTCCTAGGACGGATGGGATGGAATTCTTTTTGGAAACACCTTATCTCATTTGTCGAAGACTCAGCTGTAACGGTTGCTCAAAAACTTTTCTCGGTTTCTGAAAAAAAGGGAGAAAAAACAAGAATCCTTAAGATTATTTGTTACTCCTATTGCGAAAAAAAAAAACGTAACGACCGACATACTGTAATTTATTAACAAAGCAGAGGTCCGAGAGTCTTAGTGTTAATGTCAATAATATAAATAAGAAAAATATTCTATAACAAATCTGTAATTTAACTATACATATATGTATATAGTTACCTATCCACGCAAGGTATACAAGGTGTACACTCTAAATGAGAATAAAATCATTTAGACAACACGTTCCTGGCACGTATTGCCTCGTCATATTTATTTCCTTTCTTTTTTCCCCACCCTTCTCTGTGAACAGGGCGCCAGACTCGATTTGGCGAACCTTCTAAAAAACTATAATTTAATCGCGAGAAATTTAAAGGATCAAAAAGTCTGACTGATTATATAAAAGGCCTCTTTATATAAAAGTCCCTTATAATCTGATCGATCCAATGAAGGGACTATTTTATTTTTTTAAATACGCAACACGGCTTTTCGGGTTTAACGCAATGATGCAATTTCCTGTCAATCAGGAAGTGGGGTGTTGACCCAGCTGGAGCTTGAGGAGCTGTGTCGATAAGCGTGAGTGTAAAATCTGGGCTAATCAGACGTGAGTATAACGGGGCGAACGAATTCACGCTATTAGGGTCAGGAGAAAATGAAAGTAGAAACAATATAAGAGCACCCTATAGGGTATAATATATAATCTTATAACACATACTCTACATATACATGATACTAGAGTGATTACGGTATTCCGTATGGCATTATTACACGTGTCTGATACTACAGTGCATTACATGACCGAAATATTGACCGTTTAGGATTGCCATTATTGATTTGATAAAAAATAAATACATCGATACTGCATTGACAAGGGTGGATAGACGTAAAGGATTAGACAAGAAGAAAGTCCGCATCAGACAAGATCGTGATTTCATTACTTGATATCAAAGTGATTTTAATTATCCACGGATCAATACTTAGTACTCGGATAGGATAATTAAAAATAATTTAATTAATCGAATTTGCTATAGCGCCACAAAACAAACCCCTTTCACCCGACAGAAGAGACAGTTTGCTAACCCGAAGTAATTTGTAAAATAAATATCAGCATATCGATTGGTTCACCCGCTATCAAAATACTGCAGTGCGAAAGGGTTGAATTTTTTTTTTCTTATCGACATATAAATTCATAAAGTGTATCGTGGCTGCAATTTATCAGTATAGCTAATATAAAGTACATGTATATAACGTAAAAACGGACGTGGTGAGATTTGGTCGATGTTGTCCTTCGCACTCGTTTTTCCAGGAATTCTCAAAAAAAAAGTATGTGTATATAACTTTTCGTATACATATAGTACAGAAGTACTTCGTATCTGTCCTGCTGGGAAGCTTTCCACGCGAATGCCAAACGCTCGGAAACGACGCCGGGCACGAGCGGGCAAGTGAAAAATCGACGCCGCATAGAGTGAAAGGAGGATGGGGAAACGTGGAGGGAGAATGGCGTATGATGGTTGAGGGATGAAGGAGAAAGAGGGTGAAAAGGGAGAAAAACTCAAAATGTGAAGCGGCCGAGGTACGGGGGACTCACGATGACTTGCGGTAAGTTAAAGTTACGTCACACAATAGGCCGTCTATTTTTTTTGCTCCCCCACTGAAATAACCACTGACAGGCGTCCTCGCTACGGTAACGACTGGTTTTACCAATATAAAATCGTTGCTTCTCCAGGCTCACTCTGCCCGCTCGTGCGAAACGAGCCATTGTCGTTTTACTGGTACAACTCAACTTACGAGTGAAATACGGAAGTTTCTTACGGACGTCATTAACGACGCCATGAAAACTGTTCGATTACAAACCATCGCAAGTTTAATTTATATTTTTATTAGAATAATTATAATATTTCTAATAGTCAATAATGCCTTGTAATAGGAATTTTGAACAGGGACGTTTTGATTTTGATTACTAAAAAATGTCCTATCACAGTTATTACCGCGTACTCGAGTTACACGAGAAAAACTGAAAACATCATTTTTAAATCCATAGTAATACACGTGTTACGGCATAGGCGATAGGTGCTGGATGTTTCGAGAATTTATCAAGAGTTTATTTCGACGGAGTGGTTGTGGAGTGACGTCATGTGGAATAACGGCTCATGTTGATTCAAAACGAACGCTGCTAACTATGACGCCTCTTTGGTTGACTAACTGGTAAAGCACTTCAGGCACTTCTGTCGTATTAAGCGCGATACTGGTTGATGGATACTAATTGTCAAAACTAATTGCAACGTAAAACGAGGAGACTCGAATTAAAAAATGAAAAAAAGAACCAGCTATAAAATGTGTACTGCGCGAGTGAATAAAGAGGATACAGTATAACCAGGTTAAAGTATAAAAATATTTTGTGCATGATAAATTACGCATATACGTTATAGTTAGCAAAGGAAAAGGGTGTCTACGTTGAGTAGGGGGCAATGACTGGTACATAGAATTTAGATGTTTGAACTGGTAGGAATTGGTTCAGGAATTGCTGAGGTTAACTGAAAATGACTGAGGGTGGCTGAACCTACCTGAGGGCAGACACAAGGAGCAAGAAAGATAGAGAAAATAGAAGGGACACTAGAGAGTAGACGTAGCTGTGGACTATGGAGTTTATAGAGTATACCATACTAAGCGGAGTCTTGCGACTGCCGTATAGAAACTTTAATCATCCAGTAAGGTCACGTAGGTGTCGGTAGGTGAGGCGAGGTGATACTTACGAGGTTTCCGTTGAGGGTCCACTTAATGACGGGGGCGGGACGAGAGGGTCCCGATGTGCAGTTCGCTCGAAGAGTTTCCCCCGCTGGTAAACGCTGCCTCTCAGCCACGATCGTGGGATTCGTTTCTGGGACATCTAGTAATTATATAATTTAGCAGATGCAGTAAAGAGATTAAGTTGATTCTGGCATAACGCCAGGCACGAACTCAGGAACACCTAACCGCACTGTGGCGTCCCTGCCGGCTATTCGGTCGAACCTACTACAGTCCCGTCTCATCCCACGAGAACGGCACCTCTAACCTCCTTTACGGCTATATAGAAAAACCACGTACGTACCTACAACCTCCATCGGCGCTTCCTTTATCGCAGTATGGAAGGAAGGAGCATCCGCTGATACTTCGCATCTGTACCGTCCAGTCAGCTCTCTAGACACGTTGACTAGAGTCACGTCGTGGTTGTCCGACTTTGAGATCTGCGGATGTCAAATTTAATGTACCATACCGCCCCGTCTATCGGCTTGGACTGCTACCACGGCTGCCACCACTAAAGTATAGGTACAGTCCCCTATAATATATTTTACGCTTCCACCAGTCAGCCGTGTATAGGCAAAGTTCGTCTTTACCGACCGAGTCCTTATTTTTCTCTCTCAACACGCCCTCTCGATTTTCCCTTCTGTTTATTTCTCTCTCTCCCTCTCTCTCACTCCATTCCTTCTCATCCTGCCTTTAAATCGAGACCAAACTTTTATCCGGCCATTTACATGCATCGCGTCATCTCGCCGAGACAAACTAGATCACTACTTCTGGACTACCGGATTCCCTTTCTTCTTACTCCTGTCGCACCTCAAACTCACTCTTCCCTAGTAATCTGATATCCTGGCTGTCGCTCGGCTGCGAGTTTCTGCCCACGCCGCGTGCTTCGTTACACTGAGACTGTCCCTGCGGTACGATTATCATTTTATACCTGGGGATTTGCACGGTCCAAGACAGGACGACCCGCTTCGACACACAACGAGAAGGATATTGGATTTACGCGGATGTCTTCTGGAAACTGATGAACCTCTTGGTTGGTTGTTGGTTAGTTGTCTTTAATATATGCATATATATATATATATAGAAGTACGTGACGCATTGATGCATCTTGATATACTCTGCGCTATTACCACTTCTTACAGTATAATATCCTGTTGCTGCTACTTCTGTTGCCAGTGCTGTTAGCGTTGCTACTAGTTCTACTAGTAGCGCTGCTACTAGAAGCCATAGAACAATGCACTCAAGGAAAATTTACGAAGCCAGAGTAAGTTTCGCATAACTTTGGTAGAACTTTACTGGATGCGATGCTATCGCGATACTCGCATGGGATATACCTTTAGTTAAATGGCTGCTACGCCAAGATGGGGTACCGTATAGGATGCGAGTAATAATTTGAACTAGCTACCCACTACTTTTCTCTACCTAGGAAACTGGCTTTTGCGTTATTCGAGATGATGGCTTATATGGATATCAGCTTGACCGGCACTTCCAGGCAGGAAGTAACGGCTGCTCTCAACGTTATGATGTTCGGTGATGAGATTTCGATGTAGAGTAGCGCTTCTCGAAATGAAATCTTTATCGATTTATTTTTTATCCAAATACACACTAGCAATTTGTTCGTACTTCAGGATGCTGTATACACGGCTGCATTTAGGTCAGTTGCAAATAGTACGAAGGATGCTTTTTTAAAACATTTTTCTAATTTACGATCTTTATTATGAAAATATAAAATTAATCAAAATCGAAAAGTATCATGAGTTGAGTTTCCGAGATATTTTTTTAAGCGACGATTTTTCATCGGCTCGATGTTTCCGTGGTTTCAAAAAATCTATTTAGGCCACCTTTCACAACCGAGTGATAAATGAAATGAACAACAAAGCCAAAACCATAACCTCCTTCGCGATACAGGAAATGCGAAAAGCTGCAACGGGCATTCGAACGACACTCACGGGATTTGCAGATGGTAAATAATGCCCTTCCAGAGAGGCTCTGAAGTCGAGTTGAATTCAAAGTCACCATTTGTATATCGAACGTACCTAACCTAACAGTTGGAAGACGTTATTTTTCCTCGGCACTCCTAGAAAACTTTTTCGCGAACATCGATTCTAGAAACTCTCTCAACACGCCGTGTCCGCGGTGAAGCGAGTTTAACTTTCCTGAAATTTTGTAGCTGCTATCTCCGGATTTAACATTACCTAGAGCAACCTACCGGCGTACCTTCTAGAATCGCAAGATTCCTCATTCCGTTCCTCTTGCAGCGAGCAGAGACAAGCGCGAGGTTACTTTTTTTTTTAAATTCAAATTTCCAGCGTTAGATATACCTTCTTAAAATCTCAGTACCTATCGTTTCCCTACTTTGAGTTCATTAAAGTTTCAACACCATATTTCCACGTTAACTCCCATAAGAAATATTACGTTGTTCATATATTTTTCATGCAATTTCAACGCGAACTGACATACCAAGAGTTACCGTTACTTTCTCATAACTTAACAAGTTCTTATATGAAACTACCGTGCGCCGCTTCGAATTCGAGTAGCGGAGAAACGTGAGTACAGATCGACGGTAGTTCCTATCGCTCCCTTAGGAACGAGTTAGCTAGCATGTAGTGTGCCATACTAGGAGAAACGTGAAACTCGGTTGCGCGTACATTCCGTTTCCTGAAATCGCTGGTACACCTTCAACCCAGTAAAGCTCTTGGGAAGAAACAGCAATTAGATCCCACGAGATGCCGAAACGTGCCGCTCTCAAATTTCATTGTCTATGCCTAAGTACGTTTGCGGCTTGCAGGTATCGAGCTCATTTCCTATATTCATTCCTATAGGCATCTTCCACCACTTCCTGTCCTCCCGCTTCAATAAAAACGTGAAAATATCGTGATCGTCTAAATTTCTCCAGTCTTCTTACAGGATGATCCTAGCATTCCGTACTAGATGCTCTATTCCACCGTGTAATATACGGGGTTCTAGCAAGTTTCCCATCGGCTGGCACACCTACAGTTCAAACACGCTGGATCCTATGGTATACTATATCGTCGGCAGTGGCGGTCGAACGCGAAACTTACTTGACCTAGGTTCAAAGCCACTCGGTCGGAATTCTAAAAGGTTTTCGCTAGCGGCATCCGCTCGTAAATCAACGTGTTATCGATCGGCCCGTGGAAGTCGTCTCTAAGGTTCGTACAATTTCTGGAAACGATGCTTTGAGCAGTATTTTTAATAGCGATACGTGAGGCACATAAGTATCAAGGTATTTAGGATATAAATTTCCCTTAAAAATTAACAGAAGTAAACTATTTTAAAGAAAAAATCTAGAAGGCATAAACGAAGCAACTGCTGGGTCCATATGATTTAAATGAAATTATGAATTTCAGAGGTTGAGTTAGTTCAGTCTAATCAATCCACTAATCTTGTTAGTCATGGCGAGATGACCCCCCGGTAAAACTAATTTGACTTACGAATAAACTATAGCGAATTGCAATATTAATAAAAAACCTTCTTATACTTACATCTATTTTTATACCCTGAACCGGAAATACGGTGTGGGATGGAGCTTCCTTCGGTAGATAACGATAAAATTCAACTTCTCCCCGATACCATTTAATGGCATAGAGACTGGCACTCTCGAGATCGTAATTGCAAGATAGCAAAGCGTCATCCCCAGATCTGACCATATCCGGAACTTTGATCTTTACATCCTTCAGACCGGTCGCACCTGCGAACAGCAAAAGAAAAACAGCCGTTACTCTAGCGTCACGTAAGTGTAGGATAGAATTGCCAATATCGGCTCGATCCCCATAGATGATACAAGAAGTAAAACGATGGGAAATATTCCCAAGGGACACCCTAGGGCAACCAATCCTTTTGCCATGAAGAACCTTCAACGTCGAACTCGTCCACAAATAGGTCAACCAAACGAATATCTAGCCCTCCATCCCTTGTGGTTCATATATGCATACGAGTACAAAGCCCCATTTCCATTTTAATAATCTCAACCCACTTTTATTACACCCCCTTGTACTAATTCACACCTGAAATTCTTCGTGCCAATCATTATTTATTTATATAAAAAAAAACAACCCCCGCTTGTATTAAACGTTATTAATTATCTCATGCCCAATCGTTTATGCATCTTAGGCAAGCTTTCCATTGAGCCTTCATATGCATCTGTATACCTGTTGTTATTTGAAGCAGAGAAAAATTAGTAAAAAAAAGAATACTATAATTCCCCTAACGACAGGGGAATTTATGGTTACGTCGCCGCGTTGGGAATTCGTAATACGCACCCTCACCAAGGCTATCGCTCCCGCGAAAGACTTTGGTCCTTCCTCTAGGAACATTTTTCGTCGCACCGGAAACGAAAACGGTAACTTCCGTACGCGAAAGGGTCTTTGGACTCGAGAATTTAAAAGTGTATTACGTGCGTCAAATATACGGGGACCTTCCCGTGACCCAGCCTGCTATGCCCCTTAGCACAGAAGTTTCACATTCTACGAATCGCATATATCTTCTCGATTCAACCCCTCCGTGTTTTATTCGGTGAAATTAGAAAACGTAAATTTTCATCTTTACCGTGCGCTTAATATTCTGCCGGCTGCTAGTTTTAACACCCCTGTGTGATGTAACAGTGTACATGTGTACAAGACACATGTAACGTATACATTTAAATAAAATTACGTATGGATAAATCTGAATCTCTTAATGCTACATTTTATAGGGTGGATACGGTTCTTGCAGTTGTAATTTGCTAGACATTGCAGTAAATGATATATATATATTTATATACGCCAGGGCAGAGAGAAAGAGAGAGAGAGAGGATGGAATAAGAAAGGAAAAAAAAGCTCAACCATTTAGCTTGCGAGCGAATCTACGAAAGTTACAAGTATACAATTAATTTTCATAACCCACCCCTGGAAGGGCTGGCATATTTTACGTACCCTGTAACACTCGGGTGGTCTCGTTTAAAGTGCCTCATCCCGAAATTTTGTGAGCTGCAGATTGCCAATTACGTAAATCACCGTAAGTGGGGTAAAACTCCACGCTCGTACTTAGGACGATATAAAAACAAGGGTTGTTACCACCCAATAGCTTGTGGACCGTTGAAAACTTCTATCGAAAAAAAAAGTGTAAGTAATCTGTGGTCCATCGAATGAAAATTTTATTTTAAGATTAACAAAATTATTAGCACGCAAAAGTTTGAGCGATTATCCAAAATATCGTTAACTGATTCTGCAGGTGCCAAGTGATATTTGCACGAATGAATTTCACGGCTAATAATGCGAATTTACTAGAGTTTGTATTTGCGGTTGAAAAATTTATATGCAAGTACAATCTCTGGAGTCCAATTTTCCGAATAATCGAGCCAAACGCGAATGAGCTCGAAGTGCGTTGCTTCGCTTGAATTATTATTCTATATGGCTACGGTAAATTCGCACGTTAAGGGTGTAATGGAGAAAATTTGTTTGACAATAATTAGATACAATATATCATGTGGTTAGTGATTAGAATGTTATGGGAGTTAACGTTGTGATTCGCGGTATTGCCAATTTAGTACCTGCGGGAAGGATCATGAGGTTAACAAGTTATCGATATTTATTGTTGTTGTAATAGTTGAATAATTTTGACTATACCTGTACGTATCTTACTCCCGTTCATTCTCTATATGACTATCCTATGTAATATTTTATAGAGCGTTTGCGAAACTATATCACCTATATGCTATTTTATGCTCACGTGTATATACTTATATTTATGTTAAAGGTATACTTTGGGAACAATTTAAACTGTAAAACGTAGAGTTTGAGGACAAATGTAAACTTTAGGGACCGTCTTCAAACACTTTACAGCGTAATGATTAGTTTGAAGACCATAAAGCAGACTGTCACACCAAATCTGTTTACATTTTTTTCAATGCTAGACATTCATATTTGCGATGGGCTTAAAATGTTTCGTTAAGTTAGATTAGCTCACAACTCCAATGCTGTGATGTCTCAAATAGTAGTTTAAAAAAAAAAGCTTTCTATTATGAATGCCCCTAATTTGTCGTGTCGACAAACTATACCTTTTACAAGATTATATATACATATATTGTGTATATGTATATGTTGTGCATATAGACATATTTTATCTGTCTTATAGACAATTTCATTGAAAAAATGTCAAGACAAATAACTATGTAATTTTTTAAATTCCCATATCATCTACACACACTCTAGCAATCCGTCTGATTATTAGATTATATATGCGAGTTGTTTTCGTGACGTGAGCGAAATTCAAAAACGTGATGCTGACAATTTTTTTTCTCGGCTGCTTTAGCGACACGCGAACGGAAGAATGAAAGTTGCTAAAAGGAAATGAGAATTCTGAATCTGCACCCGATGAAAATTATTGTTGTCCTCGTAATATTTCCTCAGACGATACACCTTTTTTTTTAAAAGGATTTACGGTGCCATTATTCTTCCGGGAGCTTGTCGCGGTTTTAAAGGCCACTCGGTAGATACAGCCAGCGTAAAATATCCGAGGGTAAATTTCTCAGGCGAAAAAAGAAAAAAAGTATTCACACGGGGTGTAACGTCAAACAGTCAGTCGCAGTAGGGTACGGAAGAAATTATGATCTTCAGGGACTCTATGGAAATTCTCTAACGCGAAAGAATTTTTTTCCGTAGGAGAAGCGTAACCGCTAATTTTTTCTGCTTCTTCCGAACCAGATGCAACCAGCATCATTAGCGTTGATAAAAATTTTAAAAAAAATTTATTATACCGCTATATTGCTATTAATGTGATATCCAACCATCATACGTATAAAGCATATTGTAATTTACGGTCTTTCCGCGTATAGAGCAGGGTCTTTATTTTTCCACCTCTTTTTTAATGAACCCACGCATAGTTTGTCTCAGTGGTGCCATCTCTTTTACGCTCTGATATTTTTCGAAAGTAGAAGTAACGAAGTACAAAGCGTAGAGGTGCGCGCTTCCATACATTTTATTGGCTTACATGGCCCAAGGCACTCGCTCACAAGCTCACTCGCCTGGCTTGTAAGGCGAATGAAGCTTTCAAAAGCCGCAGTTGCAACCGCGAATTGAAAATTAGATTTAGACATTCGCTTTCCGTACGTTCCGTACATACGGCGTCTAGGAATTGTATTACGTTCAAAATGGATAACACGAGTAGGGATAGATACAAGTTCTCCAGTATACATAAAAGTACGTTGACTTAACTTAGAATTGAGGCTAAAATGAAACCGCAGAATTATAATATTTTGCATTTAAAAAATCATGAATATATATACATATAGCATTGATACGTTCAAATATTTTGCACATAAAAAAACTTGATATCATTTTCAAAAATTTTATTGCAGACTATACACAGACCCAATTCGTTATTTTAAGGGGATCAGTGAAATTCTATAAAATAATAAATATCAAATTTGCCGAAATTCATCTACTGGAATTCTCTTGATATTTGATTTTACTTCAATTTTTTTTTTCTTCCTTTCAGACTGCAAACACGAGAAGAGCCAATGTCTCATTTTCATTTGGATTCTTACGGTCTTGTTGTCCTATACAGCATCTCGGGTCCATGTACGCGCGATTTCATCGATACAAGGAAGACGCGGTTTTGTTCATCGCAAGTGACAATAAACGTCGTTCAATCAGCTTAAGAGGAAACGTTGGCGCGACGCCAACGGAAAGTCCGACGCGAAAAGATGGAGCGTCTTGAGAAGTTACTGCTCGAAGTAATTCCGGGTAAGATATTAACAACGTAAATCTTGAAACGCTCCCTGAAATATCTAGAGAACGTCGATACTCTTAGTAACGAAACATTCCGTAATTGTCGAGCAACTGCGTAAAGTCTCCACGGAGCTTTATTGAAACACGAGTAAAATACTTAATACATGCATTGATATACGGAATTGTATACATTACGTATAGTACAGTACAGTAGTTACGAAATATTATACAGAAACGGTCCGATGCTTTGAGAAATTCTCAAAAGGCGATCCGGTCGACCTTCCCGCACGGTGAGAAACCATAAGTCATTTCATCCCTTGACTCTGTTGCAGGTATTCTTCGGGCAAATGTCCATTCTAGCACCCCAAGTGATCACTAAGGATTCTCATTGGCAGGATCACCCTTGAAAAAAAGTTTTCGGGTCAAAGTGAGCGAGAGTTAAAGCCTTCGGAGCCCTCGGAGAGTCCGTTAGGACTTTTCCAGAAGTCGGGAAACATCGTTTCGCAGGCCGAAGATAAAGGAACGAAGAGAGAAGACTGACGGCTGCGAGAGGATATAAAAGAAGGGTGGAAAAGGTGTGCGGCAAGAGAGAAATGGGTTGTATGGACGGCGTGAAGGATGAAAAGAGAGGAAGAATGGTTGGATCCCGTGCAAGTTCTATGAGCGAGGTTAACTCGAGTTTCCATTGATTTTTTGTTAGAAGCCTCAACCGGAGCTTTTCTCGCGGCAGCGTCGCCGTTCCGTTCAATCTGCCACGCGTCGCGACGCTCGCGAACAGCCAACCCGTAAAGATCTCCCGAAGAGTGAGTTCAGCCACTGTCGCCCGTAGTGCTCCTGCCTGAATCCCGAAGTGAGAGGAGCTGGCTTGAAAACGTTGGAGGTTGGGATAAGGTGGCTAGGGAGATTCGACGGGAACCCTTGGAAGTACGTAGCCAAAGTGCTTGGGATTTAATCTAAATCCTCGGCCGAGCGAAGGAAAATAACGGAAACGTGAAAAGAAACTTTTCTCGTTTGAGAAGCATACCGTAGCTTTATGTGCGCGAGAAGCGATTATCCCTCTCGAAAGGTAGACACCGGGAGAGAGTGGGGAGTAGAGCGAGATGGCGGCAGTAGGAAGAAGATAGAGGGAAGAAAGAAAGATCTATCGTTTACCTAATCTAACCTATAGAATATAATGCCACTTGGGTTACACATTGAAATCGCATCCTTTATTACCAACTTACTGCAGGCGCCAACCATTGGCAGCTTATGAAAACGCGCCTCCATAGTCAAAGCCGGTGAAAAGCTTGATAGGCTAAGCGGCGGAATGCGTTGTTAAATGAATTGATTTCCGTTTCGTAAGACGCCTTAACGTCGCTTCGCATCGGACGTTTGACGTTGACGAGGCAGGCAGCTCTTTGTGCCAAATTCCTGTCGCGTTAGTGGTTTTCGCGAACCTCTCACGTGCACGTTCCAATGGAGAAGGAAGGAACGCGAGGTTGAAGCGGCGGCGTGGTAAGACAGGTGAAAGAGAAAGACGAAGAAAAAAAATATGGCAAAATCGCACCGGGGAAGAAAATTGATTTCCTAGTCGAAGATCGTGCGAAAGGATGTGCTGATCCGTTTAACTTTTCGACGATCCGACGAAATCTTTTTTTCCCTCACCAAGAAAATTCACATCGGCGCTCACGATTTCACGGCTACTTAACGTACTTTTTTCACGGGGCCTTTCGAAAGTCAAGATTTTTCCGATTTTATTCTATCGTCTGTTATGATTCCTCTTGCTTACATATTTTTACTCTAGACTTCAATAGCTTCTCCGCGGCGAAACGTAAGTTAACACGATATATCAATTTACCGGCAACATTAATTTCTTTTCATTTCCATTTACTTTTGCGAGATACAAATTTCAATCGAATTACTCCAATGTGGCAGATTCCTTACGAAGAAAATCTTGTGATCTTTTGCCACCGACCCCTATTTTTTGTAAATTAAAGACTTTCGTCTTCTTCAATTTTTTTACATTATTGTATTTATCTACCGATTATGTATTACGCTAATGACTTTTCTCACAATTGGAAGTCGATAGAATTTAAAACGTCTTTTACTAAATTATATAACAGTCTTTATTACACCTCGTAGCCTCGCGATACTAATAACGAAAATTTTTTAACATCCCTTAAGCGTGAAATCACTGACTCCCTTTATTTCTCGAGAGGCATAAAGTGACGAAGAGAGAAAGCCACCCCCTCAAAGCTCTACAGTCTCGGTGCGGTCTTACATCCGGCTAAAAACCACTGTGGGCTTTTTGCCGAGCTAATTAATACGCGTAATTAACTCTCGCGCTGCGTGAGAGAGGCATAAAGATTTTTCGCCTTCCAACGAGAGAAGCGCGAGAAACGGCGGCGAGGGGTGGGAGGGGAAGATTGCAAATTAAATGAAATAATAACAAACAACGTTATTTTCCCAACGATTATCGGCATTCGATAACTTATCTGAACACCCCAATCAATTCGAGGAAATCATTCCTATAAATCATATCCAGACTCGATAACAAACTACCCCAATTCCCACATAACAGGCAAATCGAAAGTCAGAATGAGAAATGCGAAAGGGTTGTAGCCGCATTGTACACGTCGACAAACGTAAAGAAAGATTGACCTAACGGGTGGACAGGGTTGATGTGGTCGTCGTCGATTTAACATTTTCAATAGGATATCTTGCAATCCCATGGATAACCTCAGGAACAAACTCACCCTTATACAAGAGCCAGGATTGTTTCAGTTAACCAGACGCGGCGGTAACTGATGGCAATGCGCGTATACCTTACACACCGCAAACAGCCGGTCTGGATACAGAGATGTTCGTACACAGTCAACTGTACGCTAGTATGGTACAATCGTACCACCCTATAGTTATAATACCTAGCATACATTAAATTCCTCTAAATATACATACATACAGAACAACGTTATAGCACAGTAGCTATAGTAGCTGAAATATAGTAATTGTATAGCTATGGATCTAGCAGAGCCCAGAAGAGCTCGGCTTTCTCCAGCTGGCACGGACGATTTGACGTCGAGAATGTCACGAGCAAGAGTGTCTGAATTAGCCTGCTACTGTTTTGTGAAATAGACACCTCTTGGTCTTCCCATAAAGCACACTCTAACCTTTGTACCTGCCGGCAACGCGACGACACGATAATTGCGAGTCGCTCCATAACGGCAACGCTTAATCCACAAAGCAACGTAATTCGGCCGCTGGGTATTTTACTTAGGAGATAAATTGTATTGTTTGACCGTGAGCGAAGCTGCTTTGTATCGTACATATACAGGTGATTGATTATAAATTGGGTATAATTTTAAGGAGTGGTCAATGTGAAAATTTGCGATTTTTTCACATTTACGATCAGTTGGTTTTCAATTGTTATCATTATTTTGGTTAGGGGTGATATATCGAACACTTGAATGTAATGACCGAGCACGGAAACGGAAATTGGCTTATCGACACGCCAGTGCGATGCTTTTGCGTGGGTATAATTGCATTAGACACTGGCACGCGCGATGCACAAAGCGAGGCGATGGTCGTTCGCATAGTAATCGTACTGATGGGAATAATGTTGATGGTTAATGATGGAGCTGGTGACGGTGATGGTTCGCGTAGAATTTTCGCACTACCCCAATGGAATGGACTTAATTAAGCGTCGAGAATAGAGTGTGGTGACTGGTGTAAAAGGGATGCTTGGGTGAAATTGAATAGAACTAATTATTTCCTTTATATGAAGCCATGGAGTCGCGTGCTCTTCGGCGATTACACACGTTATATTGCCGGGCGGTAAACGTCAATTAGTGAAAAATCTTCGAATTGTGTTCTAATGGGATCATTATTTTTCTTTGGGTAAATTAACGATACGCAGGCTTGTTACAGTGGTTGGATATAAATTAATTGGATTTTAATAAGTATTTAAAAAAATTATGATAATTAATTTTGCTTCACGATTGAAGGGTTTTACAATTCTCGCGAGCAAGAAAATGTCGTTGCAGTATTTCAATTAAGGCATTTTAATTGTACATTCGGTAACTATACTTTTCCTGTCAGGACGTTACTAAAGCCGACTTTTCAACAATGGATAAACTTTGGTACGACAATGTTTGACAAAGAAAATGCTTTCGAATGGTTCTTTACGAAATGAGGTTGAATGAGGCCCTTTTTGAATTGTATATATACAGGGTGTCTTGATACAGATACGGAGAAAGGGTGTGACTGACAGGCAAAATCGCTCTGTTACCAATAGCAGTGCTTGTCGCGAAAGCACCCTCTTTATATTTTTGATATGTCTATTAAGGGCATACTATCGAATAAATTATAAGTAATATATAAATTGTAAGTGTACCAGTCGATAAGGTATATTTTTGAATCGAATATATTTCATAAGCCCTGCACCTCTCTTGACGTATATACTGAAACACCCTGTATATACAGTATACGCGTCGTAGTTTGCTACTCCTCATCTCTATCAGCGAGCTGCCATAAATTTGTCAAGAGCCCATTACGTGAGTTAGTGGATAATATTTTCTTCGTAGCTGTCGATTCTCTTAAAGGCCGATTTTCATTGCACTCGCCGTGAGCTTTTACACCGTCGCTCACATAAATTTACTAGAATAACTCGCATGTCAGCGATCGAGTCGACATTTCAGGAAATGAAAAAATTCGCAAGAATAAAATTCTTGCCTACAGCACGAACGTACCTTACGTACCGTTTAAGGAGGGTAGATATTAATTTTTCGTAATATCCCGAAATTAACCTCACCGAATGCCACCCTTAAAGAACAATTGTCCCTTCGACCAATTTTGACACGTTATTAACGATCGTAATAAGTCATTAGGCTGAGATTGATCTAACCATTTAATGTCAGAAGTGGCGGCGGCTAAGTTTCCGGATAACGGGTTGAACTTGGTATTATCATCAAAAGGGATGAGATACGAAGGAACAGAGTTAAATCTAAGGGTTGAACAGTTTTCTCGTAATGATCCTCACATTTCACTTTTCAAAGTGATTCGCTTTAACTTGGCAAAAAAATAGCTACTCTCCCTTCCTCCCTCCCTCCCGCCCCTATTACCCACTCACTATTTCATACTTACCCCCTCGTTCCTCGTGTTCAACAGCAATTACCAAGATCCCAAAACGCATATCAAGACGACCCGACGTGCGCTAGTAATTAGTCCTTGATTAGTCACTCAATCATTCACAAGAAACTGTCGCAGGACATTTCCCAATTCCATACGTCACTCAGGAAACACATTGCGGACCAGCTGAACGTGTTATTGTAATATATTGAAAATGTGAACTAATTGTGAACAAAGTGGATAGTCGGTCCATTATCAATCTGCGAATCAATTATTGGAACCCAGGTCACCCTTGTTCCTATCTTTTCTTTCGTCAACGCGAAAACACACGTTCTACCAGTGTTCGACAGAGAAATTAATTTCATCGAGGTAACGCAAACACGGGGATCATTACGTATTATGACACTGCAGTATGTTAGAAAGATAGCGATTAGATCTAATAACTTTAGGCGATCAAATGATTTTTAAATATTTTATAATAACCGCGAAAAACTATCCCGTGCAATTTATACCTGTATGATGCACATATGTATATATGTATATACTCCTGGTAGTCGAGCTTCACTGAAATATTTTATGTATATTTTTTTGTCAGCCATTGTGCTTTTAGAGCTTTAACGTTTTCTCGTGTCAAGTGCAATAATCCACCTGGTAGCTTTTACGTTCCCATAGACAAAATAAGACCTTTCAATAGCTTATATAATTTTAGAACGTTTTTCTTTTGGATTTTCGTTTATTATATTTTTAATGACACCTACAGCCCAGACGGACTCGTTAACCAATTTAAATTTATAGCAAGGAATAATGTTATTTGTATTTGTTGGTACCTACGTCTGGATAAACTATGCCAATTATCAGAAACTCACAATAGAGGCGCGCATTTCGCGCTAGGAAGTTATAAACAACCTAGAGCTCGAGTTCCATTGTGCCGCCTGAGTAAATAGTACGAATTAAAGTTGCATCATTAATGCTAACTCGATATTAATAATCAAATTGTAAAGCTGCGCGATCTCGAGGCTAAATTCTGTGTCGAAATGTGAATACCGGAGTTTGTGTGACGTTGTATATATGTACGTAGGATTTATAGAGGCTCTTGTTATACAGCCAGTAAAATTCTTTTATGGAGTCTACGGGCAAAGCAAATATAATTACGAGAAATTGTATTACACCCGCAAGGTTCAATTATCCAATTGTATCGTAACAATAAGAATTTGATTGAATCTTAATTATAGAAATATAATAACTAGATGGGTAAAGACAACAGAGTACGAGTGAGTAATAAGAAGGAGACGAGAACAAAAGAAATATCAAAGCAAATATTTTTCACGTCAACAAAACAACGTTAATTTTCTTTTTCTTCGTTTCAAACAACTTTACATTAACTTCCCGTCGAGCAGAAATATCTCTCGGACTCGTTCCCTCATTTTACTTTGACGAACCGAGAAAATGATTTTTCGCATTAATCTATTTTTAGGAAGTCGCGCGAAAAACAACGTAACTGTTTTTACGTCTTAATCAACGATATTAAATTGTCGATTAAATTCCAGCCTCCTTGCTTACAGCGACCTACGTAACAGAGTTGAGGGAAATTTTTGATTTTGTTTACACTTGAAATAACATTTTCCCGCGTCGTTATTTTCCTTTAACTCAGCAGAGTACGGAAATCTCAAAGCTTTGCCCGTGTTTCGTTTGCGAAAATAAATGAAAATAAATATTATTTTACTATGCCATACATAGCGTATACGTAATCAATAGTCAGAGAATTTTATTCAGGACTATTTTACCACCTGAAGATGGTTCTGTTCGTTTTATTCTTATTCCCATGGTAGAACCATCCTGAACGTGGTCCTGAACGGTCCTGAAAAGTCGTTTGAACTTGAGTGATATCAATTTTAAATATTAGGTACTATCAACGTCGACGTTCGTTCTACTAATATTTGATAAAGCTCCTACAGTCCTTTGGCATCCTTTGAGTTATGAGTTACGACGTGGGAGCCACGATTAGCCCACCGCTCATTTTTCGTTCAGCTGAACATTCGAGTGAGAGATAACGTTTTGTCGATAACCGCCCTTCCGCAGAGCATGGCTGTTACTTGGAAAAGTGCTTAACACGCAATTTCCCGGCAGAAAGCTCATTATCCGAAGTGAAACGAAAATAAATGCGTCCCGCGCAATCGTAACGTAACATGGGTACTTTTTGACAACGATAAAGAAAAGTTTTCGTTGACGTCATCGTCATCGTGGCAAAATTAAAATGCTAAATGACAACATTAAAGCTTTTAGAAATTCATAACTCGATTGTTCGATCGAATTTCGGTTTTCAATAATTGTTCGATCACCGCAGTGCATTTGTTTGACCTGGCACGGCTTTAGCGACTGATAGAAATATGTATAATCAAGGAGATATTAAATTTTTTAATATTCCATAAATTTGCAATGCACCTATTTTATTACTACTTTTATTTCGAAACGACAGAAAATAAACCTTGCCAAATATTATGGATTGGATGGAACAAATATTTTCTTTTTTTTAGTCCACAAAATTCTAATGGATCCCATGAAATTAGTCCTATCATCTGGTGCTCCGAAGTTTGCGCAACCATGTTTGTTCGAAATTACCATTTTATTTAGGGCTTTAAAATTGCCATTTTACCCAGACCCGAGAGTTCCTACGGGTCGGAATTTTTGGTACGATTACAGACGGCTTCCCTGGACAATTCTGCTTCGGGTATTCAAAGGTAAGGGTGTCCTCTCTTCAGGACGAAATTGCCAGCATGGAAATAAAAGCGAAATTCTCGAAGTGAAGGAAGTGTGTACCCGGCTAGGCAGAAATCGTCCCTAAAACGAGTGAAAAACACGAATGCCACAGGATTCGGTGGGTGTGGCCTCGAGAGAATATCCATCTCCAAATTTCCAAGAGGATCCCGTAAGCACCGAGTAAATGAATACAGAAGAACAAAAAAAAATCAAAAAGAATCTACCAAGAGATATCCCAAAGTCCTAGAATATTTTTCCAATCACTATGGAATCCTTCGTTTCCGTTCTAGAAAAAACGATTACGTCCGAATTCTTTAATGGCCGCCTTCGACGCGGAACGTGGACTCGAGAACAAAAGAGATCTCCCATCCTCCCACGGACTTGATAACAAAACGAGTAGAAACTCGTTAATTCCAATACCCTTCGTGAAGCAATTCGTTCTCGCGCCAAAGATAAATACCACTTTAGTTCCCTCCCCTGTCCGAGGGCTTTTCATAGAGAGCGCTGGGGACGTTCCTCGCACTTCTGTCTCCTTCTGTCTCTACGAGACTCGTGTATCAACGTGTGTCCATCTCCTCCTCTAACTCCCAGCTCGAGACAAACTGGATTCAGGAACGCCAGGCGTTATCCGATCAGCCGTATATGGCTTGACAAATGTCAGCACAGCGTCCCCTCGATGTCCCAACTCTCGGTATGCCAGTTTTGTAAATATTTTTTGTCCCCTGATGCGAGCATATTTTCCTACTAGGAACATCGACAAGTTAGCCTCTCATCCCCTGGATACCTATGGTTAGGTATATGGGTTATAGCCTATAGCCCTTTTCCACCCTTCACGTAATACGTTGTGCTCGGGTACGCAAATGCGCGATCCTTTGTCTTCCCGTCGCGTTCGAGCATGGCTCCACTTGCGTTCTCACCATCCTCTTCCTTCTTTTATATTGCGGTTTTGATTTATCTCGCTACGAAATTGCCCTTATTTCCCACTTTGGTATTCGGAATCACTGAGAAAGAGATTTTATGTCCTAGAATTCTCTCTGTCTCTTTCTCTCCCCACGCCCCCCCCCCTCTCCTCTTCTCTTTTCTCTTTTACTCGGTACAATTTTATTTACAGTCTACCTTTGTATTCTGCTTTCTGGTACCTACCTACCTTCTGACGCGAAACACGTACTGCTAACTACCTAACTCCTAATCAAACCCTTAGCCAATACTATCGACAATCCTGTCATCTCCATGAAATTCAAGGAGCGTTTCCACGTGTGACCACTTCGGTCGCAGAGGATTGATATCCGAGCTGCAGGTGAATTGGGGTCACTTTGGCCGAGCTGTCACGATTGAGACAATCGCTAAAAGGCAATGGATTATATACCTGTTAGATCGAGAGATTTGATCATCGTTTTTTCTACACTGTCGTCGGTAATTCCTGAGATTGACATATTTTATTTCACCTTTTTATTTCTATAGCGTCGTTCTAACTTCTCGCTACTCTTTAAATGTCTGACTGAAGAATATTCGTCTCTCGCTCTTTATTAACGTCGTTACCGTTAACATTCCTTATAGCTCGCAGGACGAAATTGTGACTTTTCAAATATCGTCAGGCTGCATTCAATCTACGTGAGCTTCCCGCGTGTTCTTGTCTGACCCGTGATTAACGAGGGTAATTAACGTCGAAAAACAAAGGTTATTCCTGATACGATTATAACCTAAACTAACCTAACAGGGCTCAAGCTTCTTTTACAAAGCTTTTCATCCGGCTTTTACCGCCTTGTATCGATATCAGATAAAATATATTTTCCGACTAATAAGCACCGATGATAATTTAATTGGTCGCAATTGATACAATAAACTCATAGAGAATAATATGAATTAAATAGACTATACCACGTGACCAAATCACTTAGCTAAATCAGGCGTTTCATCCCCCTTGTTATCCCACACTTTTCATACCATAAAGAATTGAAAGCGACGGGGCTACACGCACGCGCGCGCGCGCCTCGCAAATTGAAATTATAATATTTTTCGGGATTTTACATTGAAACGAAAAGGATACGTCTGCGCTTGGAGCGTTGATTTTCTCACTCTCCCTGGAGTGCCTCGCGAGTGCCGAGGAAACTCATTAAATTTGCAAAGCAGTCAAATGGCAAACTTAATTTACACATCGAAGGGTAGCATCTCCATTTACCGTTATGTTTGTTAAGCGCTTTCAACTTACGACGCATTCCTTTTTCTCTTTGAGTTTGACTTGGTACCTTTATTCTTCTTTTACACTTTTTGCTCATCTTTTATTTCCTTCTTTGAAATTTCTAGCTTCGCCTTTCCACTTGCCGTCTTTCCACGCTTCCGCTTTCTCTTCTCCTTCTTCCTCTCTCTTTACGGCCTGATGCTTTTTTCCGAGGTATGTTGCTCTTTTCTTTTTTTATTTTCATTCACTCATCCTCCCTGTTATCTGACAATGGCCGTGTCGAAGTCGCGTTGCATCTTTTAGAAAGATTTCTCTCGATAACTTCATTAAATATGAATGATCCACCTGCTATGTCTCTAGTTCGTTTTACGATTAAACGTTACGTTTTTGACCATTAAAACAGACATTAAAATTCATAAAAATTACATTGTCTTTTCGCTCGAATTCGTTATCATGATCTTTCCACCTACCCAACTCATTATCGCACGATTGTACTTATTATTGTAAATCGATTCTTTTCTCGCAGAAATGAAACGTAAGCAAGATTTATTAGTCGCTCCTGAGAAATCAGCTATTACCCAAGTTCACGAAAGTTTAAAGCTTCGCGTTCTTTACGCCTAGGAAAATTCCCTTTAGTGTACAGTATACCACAGTACGTGTATATTAGAAATGGCATAAATCAATCCTATTATAATAAACGATTCCTCGACCAGCATTACCTTCAATGTATCCACAATACATTTATATAACAAATATTAACAAAATATTATATACTAAGATTTGAATGTTAATATGAAAATATTTGAAGTTATAAATTATAAGATTTTCAAGAATTCTATATAATTAAATGATAGCGTAATAACTAATTAGCTTGACGTAAGTGCATGATAATTGCACGTCACCAATGCTTTATAGATGATCTATAAGACTATTGGTGGTCATATTATTCGTACATGCGATTACGCTCGTATAAATACGTATCGACAATAACTATCGATTCGACCCAGGAAAAATAACAAACGAACAACTTCCGAGATACCTGAAGTATACGAGCGGCAACGAGTCGTGAATTGTCGCCTATCTCGTATAGCCGGCAGCCATTCGCCGAGTCGTTCAATTCGTACTTGGTCCGTTACTAGCGATATCTAAAAATATCGATAGGTAGAACGATGAGATACGTTTATAGAGAGAAAATGCACGTAGCTAGATGTTAGGTTAGGTTACACGTCTATACCGACCCTTCATAGACCTTCCACAGCTGGCTGGACCATTTATCTTTAAATAAAACCAACTCGAGGATAGGTAGGTAGGTAATACCTGTATGTACTACCTGATAGTTACCTGGTAGATATCAATAAAGAATATTCGAGGCAGAACGAAAGGATTCGATATCCAAAAAGAAAGATGGCAATGGCCAAAGTGAAAATTCATCAAAGTAAAGTTGTTTGGCTGTAGAAAATATTTAGAGTATATCTTTTCCTCCTATAAAAATATTAAAATTCGCAACTACAACGTCACATCTGGTATTAAATCCGAAAATCGACAGGAAAGGGAAGTCCGGCTAAATTCAAACGTCAATCCTGTCGAATACATTTTCGTTGAGTGACTCTGATGGAATTCGACGTAAAAAAAAAATCAATATCGAGAATCCAATGTACGTGTATTATTGATATATAAAAATTTTGACAGTTCAAATTAGTCACGTTTTTTTATCCGATTTGTGAAATTTTACGGAATCGCATGTGGACATGAAGAAAAATAAGATACAAGAAGGTCCAAAAAATGTCGTACGAGTATAATCGTACACTTTCCACGAAATATTTCAAAAATATTTATTTTATCCATTATAAAAAAAAGTATCAGCTCGATTCCCTGTACTCGGTCCCGTTAATGCTTTTTTTTTCTTACTTCACATTTTCGTTACTTCTCACTTCGATTATGCAAACGTACAATTTACCATATCACGAAAGAAAAAGAAAAACCATGAATGCACTTTACAATCTCATTGGCAATCTTACCTATTATATCAAGTTTTCCCTATTCCGTGAGACTTTTTTGTCCGTCGCTTATCTCACCCCGTAAATTTTCGACATTTTCTCTATCTCCCAGCAGATTTATATGCAGACCTTATTGTACCCTATCTCATTGTCCTTCAGCATTGTACCTTATAACTGTACACGTAACCCAGTCGATGCGCAGCCATCGCGAAAGAGTCCGGATTCTCAGTGCATAATAAACCGCAATATCACTGGCTGCTGCAACTTCCTTTATCCTCCTATCGTCAATCTCCTTTCGTGGTACTTCCCGACCCCCTTATCACCCCGCCGCCACATCTTCCTCCAAAACCCACAAGAAATGATAACGTCTAACGTCATTACCGTCCCATGTAAAGTGTATACCAGCTAACGTATAAAACACAGAGTACGGAAGTGGAGGGGGTTGAAAGAAGAGCGACTCCTCCGGCATTTCTTGCTCAACCCCCCTCGCCACCCCAGTTCGAATATAATGGTGAGTAACGAGCGAGTGAACGTTACCGTGTCGATAAAGAAGAGACACAGCAGTACCCAGTTAGGTACGTTTCTACGTACAAAACATAAATAATGACGCAACAAGCGTATATACTTTACGCGAACGTAAAAAGGGTAAGGTTAATAAGAACGAAAGACTTTACGGTACTGTCTGCCTTGTACCAAGAGAAAGACGTCCGAAGTCATCGGCTCAAAGATAACGTCGGCAGTAAGATGGACAGATTGGTAGATAGGAAGAGCGGTCCGAAGCAACTAAGATTACTACCGGAATAAAAAGATCGACTGGGCAGGTTATTGGAGGGTGGGGGATGAGCATTAAAGGGTAGTAAAAAAAATTTCCTTCGAGGGTTCCTCCTCTGTTCCTCCTTTAAGAATATCCCTGGTGTTCGAGTCAAGTCGGTCCCTCAGCGTTGCGAGTCCTAGTTCTCAGCACGGAGTACCACCCTTCGTCCCTTCGGACCACATGGTCCTCCCCTCGTCATCACCATGGAGGATTTCGTCCTCTCCTCTCTTCTTCTATCTCGCTGCAAGGCTCTCTTTTGCCTGGTAAAATTTTTTCTCTCTCTCCCCCGTTCCTCTTTTTTTTTTCTTCTCTCGAGGGAAAGAGGGGTGAGTTTATGACGCTACGCGTCCAAGCGACAGTCCTCGAGAGTTCGTACTCTGCAAACTTCCTCCTCCGGAATCCCGGAAGCAAACATCGTATAACCTAAACCCTTCTTTCCTGTTCAATGCCCACCTTATGGGTACATGTGCTGCAGTGTGGTATATACGTAGTATACGAATACCTAGTGATACACGATCTTCCAGGAGGCAGAGTCGACTGCACCCCATCATTCTGAACTGATCTGTAGTCCTCAGTCTATACAATAGATAGAGTATACATATACGTATCGTATACGTATAGCAGTTTCGAGTAAACCTACCGGGATGCCGTCACTGAAATCGGTATATCCAGCCTTTCTCCGCTCGTAAATGCCGGAACCTTCAGGCACTTGGAGATCCTGAAACTCCCGGTAACAAACGCGGCCGCCGGGCCGAACTATCGAGAATCCTTCGGATAAGGAGGGAGCCACTTGCACCCTGTGCTGTTTGCTGCTGGAAGCGAGAGAAACTTCCTGGAGAGATTGCACTCGAGATTGTTTTTAGAGTAGGTACCCGAATAAGGTGCATGGTTTCCATCATGGCTTCCACTTCGAGATGTATAATAGAATATAGAGAAGAATTGTGAAATTTTTCTTAAATCCTATCGCTGTACATAATAAGGCTAGTTTGAGGATGAGTATATATATGTATGTATTGCGATATACCTAGTAGATTTTCAATGAAAAGTTATCCCGTATTTCTATGTGGTTTACTTTCTTTCACTTTTCTTCTCTTCCTCTCTTTCATATCGAATAGAAAGGTATCCCTCTTGAGGGTAACGTCTAATGAGATCTCCGATTTTTGCCCTGAAGATATCGTGGGGCATCTGCGTTACGCGGGCTCTATGGGACATACGATAAGGTAGACTTGCTCTTTCATGGTGAAATCAAGTCGAGAGCAAGACCCCGCTATAAAATATCTAACCGAGGTACAGGAGGACTTAAGTATCGGTCGAGATATTTCTTGAAAAATGTGGAAATATCGGTGCGAGATGATATCGGCTGGAAGGAGATGAGGAATGTTAGTCACTTTATGAGAATGCCCGGAGATATTATAAAAATAGATACATTACAGACATCAAGAAATCGATAAGCTACCTGTTTTCCTCTACTTCGGGTAATTCAATGACGTATCGACATACCGGGTGTACGATTAGAAAAAATTGCTCAAAATTTTATCTTATAACTTTTCTCCCATCGATTTTCGAACCTCCCTAATCTTCACTTCGAACAGTTGTTTTTTTTTACGTGGACCACTTTACCGAGTATGCAAGGTAAATTTCGCGGGATGAACTCTACGGGCGAGATACTTGAGGCGAAAATATTTCTACTCTCTGAAAGAACCAATGGAGCCAGACTTGCCTGGTTACTTTGGCAGAAAGAAAATGTCTCCGGTATCTCCCGACAGTTTGGCACACGTTTCACACAAGCTCAATGGGATACATGGAACGGAATCAGAAGTACGTACCACGAGAACGTTCAGGATAAAAGACAGTTAGAGTCACAAAGAGACATTTAGAAACAATCCAGACTACTGGTTCTATTACCACGGGGCCAAAAACCCCTTTTCTTAAACGGCCATTCAGTTACGAAAGTGATAACCATAAAGTTGTTTACACGAGAAACTTTTCTGTCAATACGTTTTCCTGTATTCGTTTTATTCGACCCCATAGACATTTACACAGCTTTTACTTTTGTCCCACAGGATTTCGCCGAGTTCCCTTCTACCAATCTCCCGTTCACACTTCACAATAGGTACGATACTATAGTTCGTACAAGCAGTATACCGTAACTATACTGTACGACACTGACATTGAATTCTAAAATTTTTTTGAGGTACTCAAAGGTTTCTAAAAGAAAGTCCATGGCGCCTGTTGTATATGATTCATCGAAAATGAGCAACGACCACGAAGAGTGCGTAACGCGAATAGAGCATAGGAAGCGACGTTGGATCGATACGATCTTTCCCCATTGGCTTCGTACTAAATCTCGTTATCACCTTGTCAGTGCATGTTATCAAAGCGATTGTGCGAGCCAATGCCCTTTCGCGATACATTACTATACGTACCTGCCCGCCTGTCTGACATGCTCTTGTTACTACCACTAGCTACAAGCGTCTACTTTGCCTGTCATGGATGCTGGAGACTCTCGACGCTAATAATACCTGACTGAAATATCTATAAAGATGACGCATCAAGTGCGTAATACGGAATGACGAGCGTGTTAATAATTTTGCAGAACAATTTTTGCTTTTTCCTTTTGGATTACAAAAGTTCGTTCATCCAATTGATTGTCGTCTGATCGTTGCGCATTTTTTAGTATGTTATTATTCACGATTGGTCCATGTTGCGAGGTAATATTTGAAATTTAATTTTTTTTACAAGAAAAAATACATTTTCTATTTTTCACCAAGACTGGATATATTCTTCCGAGAAATGCGATGTTGAAATTTATCGCAGCGACATATGTGTTTCATTTTGTTTTCAAACTTACTGCAGGATCCAGGTCGCTGCGGGGACGCGAAGAAAAAAAAAATTGTTATGCTGCAATTTGCTTCCGTCCTACTTCCATACGATCTCGTACGGCCGTCGTCGTTTCAACTAGAAAGTACTTTCGAATACGAGACTGTAAACGCGAAATATTTCTCTCTTGACACTGAAAAATCGTAAAGCCCTATAACAGTATCCTTGCATACCGTTTCCGCACCCTTATTTAATTTCCAGAAATAGTACACATGGCGTCGCGAGACAGTCTCATAGAAACGCTACAAAGCCTTAATACGTATACCAGACGTAGAGCAGAAGGAGCGTTTGAAATTTCGGAGGAATCCAAATAAACCTCACCAAGTAAAATTCACTTCGCTCCAACGTTAAATTACCCATTCCACTAGGGGGGGGGGGGGGGGCTGCACGCAGCGAGCGCCAGAATACACAGAGAGGTTGGAATACGAATATTGGTCAATAGCCTCCCTGAGAAATGGGTCGTTTCGACGTTTCCAGCAGACGTAACCATAAAAACTAGGAGCTAAAACGCCGTCCGACGGTACACCATCTATATAGTTACGTGCCCGGCATTCTATCCAAGGGAAGCAAAGAATTACAGTGTTCGCGGGTAGTAAGATTCCGCGAAGAGGGAAGTTTACCGTTTACTTGGCGGATGAAGGGTGAGTGGGAGGGGAGGGGGCTAGGGATGGTACCCAGCGTACGTACAGGGTGGTAGAAAGCCTTCGATTCTGCAATGGGACAGTGCCGGTACTCCAAGTAGGTGAAGAATAAGCAGAAAAAGAAGAGGGTTGAAAGGGAGAAAAAGTAAGCAAAAAAAAGAAAAGAAAATACAAGCAAAAGATTCGGTAGAAAACTCCCCCCCCCCCCACCCTCCCTCCCGAAAAGAGAAACCCGTGAAAACTCGTTCCGGGCGTTTCACCCGAACTCTTGGATGTGTTTTACTTGGAATGTAACTTATATAACACGTCCACCTTTTATATCCACGCTACTACCTAACGTGGGTGGAACTTTTCCGCGACCTCGTGTTTCTGAATGCGAGCACGTAGAGTGGGCTGAGAGTTAGGATGGAGAGGTACCCGCGTATCGTCCTTACACGTATGTACGTACAAGTACGTACGCTGCACGTTTCTCTAGTGGCGCGTACTCCAGCATCCCCTTTGCTGCACTATGTTACAGTTTACAACCTACTTTTCCAAATAGCTGGCTTACCACTTACGTTGCGATGCGGAAATTCTAACGAGGCCTGGTACAACCAGAAAGATATATGGTCAATTCTTAAAGCTGAGAAATATACCTACAGCAACAGAAGACAGATCCCTTATTCAGGGGACTCACGGACGTTGAAAGCCACAAGAATGTGACCCCTCGAATCGAAACTGGTCAGAGGTTACAATGTGGCATCCTTATCTACCCTTGTGAATCCATTCGGTATGCCTTGGTCGTACCCTGTGTGTTTATCAGCTGTGATGAGCTTAATGATCATTAGTACTTAATCGACCACAAAATACCTAGTAGATAAGCCATGATCACAGCTGGTACTTGGTCAGTAATGTTTTAGTGATGCAGAATCCTTCAGGCTAAGTTTGCGGTTCTACAGGCTGGTTCAAATGAACGGCGTGCTAGTCAAGTAGTATTCTTTCCCCGTAAAAGACAATGACTGGGAATTTATATCAGTCAAACGTTGTATAAATGAATGATAAATAACAGGGATTATGAAAATCATTTATTTACCTCTCATCGAAAACGGATGCAATCAAAATCGGGATTATGACGTAGGTATACGTCGTCGTCTTTTGCGCACGTACATCAGCGTAAATATGGAAGATAAATAAGTAGAGCAACCTCCGCGTAGTCAGCCGAGTACCTAACTAGCTGATGCTAATATCGTCTAGTGAAATGCAGAACTTGCGGTTATAACAGGATCCATTTCTCGGAGGTTGGAGGGAGAGGGGGTTCTGGACGGTTTACAATTGTGCCAAACAACCAATTTGGTTAAGGTACTAATATTAACCGAAACATTAAGTAATCCTCTCATGTAATAAGCGGCTCTAATGTATTTACACGAATCAAACAACTGGGATAAATATACGTCTGAAACGCAAAGGGTAGATTTAACAGAGCAAATTCACGATAAATCATGATAATTTAGAACAATGCGAATCAAGAGTTCCAACTCAAATATTATACTCGCTATGGTACAAGTTCATCCAGCTGTAACGTTTAAAATTCAATGACCTTATCAAGGTAAAAGTTAGACCTTGCGTCGCCGTGGTGAAAATCCACCGCAAAATTTCCCAGAATCCTCTATACAGTTAAGTTCCACAGGATCGCTCGTATCGGAGGCTCCTTTTGTGTACGCGCCAAACCCGATAAACGTCTCTGTCGAGGTAAACGACAGTAGCAATGCGTGGTCCGAGGCTGAGTATATTGTCAGCTATGGAAAGACGCCTTTTGTCTTTCGTTAGACAGATTCAATCTTTCGGGCCAATAGTCGCTGACCTATGGTCAACGACGTTGAAGAGAATCGAATGTCAGAAGATGAGACAAGAGGAATTGAAATGGATGTTGGTAGTCAGTAGGGATTAAGGTGTATTAATCGAGTGGTCTTTTAATCGTGACTATCCCTTTTATCGTGGACATTGGTAAAGCTTAGGTTTATCTTATATCCTTTGCCGTTGCTAAGGAACGATAAGAGTTTGCCAGTTTCCTAATTATCGCTGACCACGATAAAGGGATGTTTCTGGCATTCGGAAATGTTTCGGCATCCGACCAACGGCGAAATTGATTCTTTGCTGAGTCTTGCGGCTGTAGATTGCTGCGAGAAGATAACCAGGAACATTTTCAGGATAGCCAAGGTTATCAAGGGGATGAAATTTCATCGTAGAATCTCCGTGTCTAGTCAGCTATGTTGGATGTGTATTACTATATCGCTCGGGAGGGTGGCTTCCGTGGAACACTCGAGGCTATTGCTAATTTTCTACTGGAAACTTTTACGACGAGGATATTTCACTGCGCAAAAATAGCGCTTAAGGATATTAACTTGATAAGGGCTGGATTGGTGAAAGACAAATAAAAACAAAACTGTCGGAAAATAATTTGCTTCTCATTAAGGTCTCTCTCTTTGCCTCTTGACGTCCATACAGCAATGATTGTAAGACGGGACTCGAGAGTCTAAATAATCACAGCAAGGACACCAACGATGGCGGAATTTAACGTTGCTTTGAAAATTACAGGGAAGTGAAGAAAAAATTAAGAATACGGCTAACGGCACATAAGGAGAAGTAAAGAATACCGGGACAATAGTTGGGAGGGAATGGATGTAGGGAAAAAATGAATCGAAGATAAGAAGTGCATAAATATTTGGGAAATCTACATTATCGGAAACGATGAATATAATGTTAATGAGAAATTCTATGCGAAATCGTGATTTTTGTCAAATAATATATTTTTACAACTTTTTCATCTGTAATACCGAATTAAGTCGTTCGCAGTACTTGGAAATCTTTGTATGGCCTTGTTCTTTGTGGAAATACTTTTCCAGCAGGGAAAACATTGTGATGAGTGAATTTAACTTTTTTTCTGGCTTCAATTCTTTTTCTGTTTTTTTTTACAATACCCAATCTCTTTGACTCGTCAAAACCAAAATCGAGCTTTTCATTGTTTCATGGAAACAACCTAGTCGACTTTTGATTGTTACTTTCAATCGAAATCGATGACAGTAATATTGGTAAAAGGAAATAGAGAATGGGCATTGCTAGGTATGACAAAAGGATAATAAAAATAAACAGCTTGTATGTACACTGTCAGAACAAACAAGCATTCCTGAGGTATCGTCTCAGTCTATTTCCATATTTTCAATATGCACAATATTGCAAACTTTTAATTATCCGTTATACGAATAAAATTGTTATAAATTTGGTCCATTTCTAACTTAATTTTCGTACCTTGATAATTAACCTCGGAATAAATAAAAGCTAGAACCTAAAGATCAAGCCTATACGTCAAACACAAAGAACGGATGTGCAATCACTTAAAAGATTCCATATGTACCCGTAATATATAATCGACAATAAATACCAGCGTAATAATAAATACCCATAATTCACAGTATTATTTAAAAAAATATTTATCGCTGCATTTAGTACTTATCAAAAACTATAGAATACCTTTGGCTAGAATATAAAAGGAACTAGTTGAAATCGCTGTTTTCTATATACACGATATTTCATGAAATAGCACTAAATAGAAATAGTCGCGAAAAAATATACACTGATGACTTCTCGAATTGGCTGAGCACTCTCTTCGATATCCGCAAGCGGAAATTCCATTCCCGTAAAGATATCGCAGAGCGGTCAGTATGGCGTAGTGTCGATTTATTCCGTAGGGAGATCGTGGTGGCGTGGCGGTAGATTCCGTGGATTGGCGTCGGGCTCGGTGGATAGAAATAAAATAGGTTATACGGCAATTCTCCAACAGGGGTAGAAAACATAACGTAGGTACCGAATAAAAGTAGAAGTATATCACAAGGAATAGTGCTGCTTCAGCAATAGTGTCGTAAACCGCTGCGCGAATACCGGCGACCCGTGATATTTTCTCCGGCGTGCGGTATCGTAACAATCGCATTTCCATGCGCAAGCGCGAGCGAACCCCCGTGTGTATACAACAAAGGAAAGAAGAAAAAAAAGCAGAAAGAAACACGTACGCATTGAATGAAGAAACCAATTGCTGTGCGCGAACAAAAACTTTTCACTGTTGCGTCGTGCAGCTTACACAAAACATAAACACAGTCGGACGTGTTGATTTTTTTTTCGTAGTTTCTACGTTAGTCAGAGGTTAGTATACGACGCATCCGATAGATGGCGATGTTTATTATCCCGTTGCCATGGCAACGGTCTGATTTGTACCTCCATCGGCATATAGTATGGACTGCGCAATCCCTACTTCGAATCCTTTGAAAAAAACGTCCGTTCAAATAAACAAAAAGGACAGGAGGTGCCGGCCAATCGGTCTCCTTCCCTAATGCTCGTATTCGCTACGTTCTCTATACTTTCGTACTACGGCTGCTGATTAGAAAGGAACAGGGCTTTGGCCGCCACCAGTCGCTATCTTTTTCTTTCAGCCGTCCAATATTTCACGTGTCTATGCGTAGTCCATACTATATACGTCGATGGGTACCTACCTCTAACGACTGGATAGCACTATGGCGATGATAATCGTAAGTCTAAAATGTATTGGCATAATCGAACATCTAACGATAAGCTGCGATTAAGTGCATAATGGGAAGGCTGTGGGTAGTCTCGGCCATCAATACGTTCACGCCGGAGGCACGATAGACGTTTTCCTATAGTATACAGGTAATGACGTCACTTCAAACTAGTTCGTTAAGCATGACTGCATGACAAGCGGGAAACACTCCTGACAGACTATCGCCGGCGCAAATCGAATTGGTCCAATCTTCACATCGTTCGCCAATCTCAATTCCGATTAGGCACTTTGCTCAGACAGCTACATCTTATACTCCGCAGCTTCTCCTTTCTATACTCAATTTCGGTAGTCTAATCGATTCGCTTGCAACGTCTTGGAAAATGTACTACCAAGACGAAGATTGCTAAACCGATAATTTCTCTTGTCTACGAACCCATATGTATCCTCCTAGATGGATTTTCAAATATATATGGCTGTGTACGACAATATATGTATTATACACAAGGAAACGTCAGAACAGTGGGAAAGATAACGACAGACAAGACGATCGATCCTACCAGTCAAAGTTCTATCTACCCAATCTTTATAAATTTTCACGAGAAAAATGTTTACCTCCATAGGCGATAGTAGTTATTAAAAAGAAAATATTCATGATCTCAGCTGGATTTACATTACAGAATGAAAGGGATGCTCAGACGAGTGATTTATATCGATAAACGTGCCATACAGTTTGTTTAATCCAAATTTGATTTTTAGTATATGAGAATGGGCGAAAAAATATATGTAATGATAATTTTTTTGTCTCGCACTGTTACTGAATATGTGCGAGTTTACAATCGATGAGAACGAAAAGAACGCAACAAAAAAAAACGGAAAATTGAATTTCGATAGTTTTTTTTTCTTCCATTAACCGTATCTATCTATCTATGTCTGACAGTGCTTATGTGCGCGTAAATAGATGAGTATCTGTTTGCACGTTTTTTTTTACCATTGCCCAAATGGCGCACTAGCCGCATGGCATCGGTACTGTGTCCTGTGTTAAAGTGTTTTCGTACATTTCCAGGTCGAACGAGCTACGTCAGCCGGAGTCATTTTTCAGTGGCAAATGGCCCAAAACGTATTTTTCGCAATTCTCTCGCTTCCGTATATACCAGGATATTTTAGTATACTCGAAATACGATAACATCAATTTCCCATGATTAAATATATTTATAAAACGTTATAACGTCACGACAGAACTTCCCGGGAGATGCAAGCATTATTGCAAATAATAGACCCTACGAAATTCATTATAACATTCTTGAAACATACTTAAAGGCCGCGCCTACCGTCGAACAAAAGTTCCAAGAGAAGAATTAAATTCTTAGTTAATTAAACTCTACGAGCTTAAATCATTACGAGCTACAAATTTCAATCGTGTCTTATCCATAGGAATGACGGTGTTACCTTAGTTTCTAAATTCATCTAACAGTCACATATTACACAAGGCTAAATGCAGCATAGAAATACAGCTTGGCATTTCAATCAGCGAGATTCTCTTAACCAATATCTAACTTGGCCTCGAGTAGGATCCAGCTAATACTAATTTACCATCTAATTAAGTTGCACCAACGAACGTTGGGGTTCCTTAGACAGTTAGTTGGCCTTAAGTTTCACGCCGAAAGGGATATAGAGAGAGAGAGAGAGAGAGAGAGAGAGAGAGAGAGAGAGAGAGAGAGAGAGAGAGAGAGAGAGAGAGAGAGA
>JARQTH010000447.1:917806-1095557 GCA_030142595.1 Trachelus iudaicus | reverse complement strand
GAGAGAGAGAGAGAGAGAGAGAGAGAGAGAGAGAGAGAGAGAGAGAGAGAGAGCGAGAGAGAGAGAGAGAGAGAGACGTTCAACAAGATTCAAAGAGAGAGACAGAGTGAGTAAAAGAGATTTGCCAAGTTCTCCTTGGCTAGTAGGTAATGGTAGCCACTCCACTTTCCACTAGACACTGTGGTTACTTTTGTCCCCGTCGACTTCCAGCGGACGAAGCGCTGCGAGGACGACGCGCGCGCTGGAAACTTGAGCGTAATTAAAATTCATTGCACTTTGCTCACGCACGGTATACCAAGCCGAGTTCGTAGCTTCGCCATTAAATCGTCCTCACGAGACATTTCGATGGCTCCGACTCTGTCCGCTATTTCTTTTTCCCAGCTAAAGTAGCCGGACTTTTTGCTTGGCTGGTGAAAGGTAAAGGACAGCTAAGAAGAGTCCCATAGGGACAGCTACGAGTGGTCGAGCCGAAAAAAGGGGCGGTAGAAAAATTTGGCAAAAAAGATTTTTCAAAGCAAATTCAAAAATTTTTAATCGTACACGTAATTAATCCAAAACGTAGCAAGCCTTTGCGAGTACGCTGGGCTTTCGAGCAAACACGAGTTTAGGTTAATTAGCTTGTAGAGACGTAAACCGTCGCTTTAAAACGACGTCTTGGGAATTTTCAAAGCTTGCGATACCCTCGAAAATGAATGGTCCGTCCCGTGTTCTCAGTTAACGTGTGTTGCTCGTGGACTCAGCGAACTAACTGGTTGCGTCACCTTTAAGGACTTCTTACACGAGAAGGTGGTGTCCTGGTTTCCCATAGACACTCCGAAGTGATTACGAGTATCTGCTAATTAAGTTACGCCCGGCGATTATACCCGTGCCGGATCGTTACTTATCGTTAAGGCTAATTGTTAGCTTCTAAGGGAAGAAAGTATTGGCCTCCCACGGACAAAATATATCTATGGTTGCTGTAATGGGAAACCTTTAATATTTACTTAAAGCAGTTTACTTGACTTAGAAAAGGCTGCTACTGGTCGAGGGTCGTTCATTAAAATTTCACATTTTTCCTTGTCGTGGTCGCCTAAGGTATCTGTTCGGTGACAAAGCCTGTTTAACTATGTACATATACGTCACTCTATAGCGTTCCTCTGTATATCTCTTTCCTTTTATTTTACGGTTGGAAGATTTTTATAAAGAAATTGTAAGAGTTCAAAGTCCCTACTGAGTTACTCGAAGTCCTCGAGGTCTTCGAGTTTCTTCGCAGAAACGCGGACGTGACGTCCGGCGAGAAAGGTTTTCTTCTGCTGTCTATAGACTCTATCGTATATACGTATACACACTGCGCTGGTACATTGCGTAAACATTCAGAACTCGCATTACGTTTTGCATCGGCAGAATTTTTTTTTTCTTCCATTTACATACTCCAGCCTGGTGGGATTGCAGTATCTGTTGAAAATCCAATAATGCAAATTGCTACAGTGTTATCGTATCGATATTGCAGTATGCGTGTAATGCATTTTTGGATTTTAGAGGTTATAGTTTTTATTTTTACTGTATTTTGTATATGTTGATATACAATGTATGGAAATCAAGCCTGTGATTTTTTTGTAATATAGTATTGATTCTTGTAGCTCCAACCGAAATACAAGACTGATTCGCATTTTGTCAGAGGAACGTGATTGCGTCCCGGAGCGAACATAAATTGTTGTAATTAACCAGAAGGTTAGGTCGGCTGAATCGACGGTAGTGTCGGCGACGGGAAGCTTTTATACAATACATATATGGGGAAACAAAGGGCACCAACGGAAGTTCGCAATGGAAGTTTTCGAGTGTGAGCTCTTCTCGTATTTCCTTGTGAATGTCGATAATGTCGGGAGGAAAGCAACTCGTGCCAAATTTCCGTTCGCGGTGCAGCGCAGAAACCGAGTGCGATGATTTGGTGAAACTTTTACGAAGTTTATCCAAAATATTTAAAGTACGTGGACCTTAGTCAGACGCGAATGAAGTGAAATTACGTAAACGTCGGGGAATATAACGATCAACTGGAAGCTCTTTACTGACTCGTCTGCTAATCTCTGATGAAGCGTGCCTGGTATACTATGTATGTATGTGCGTGGGAAATAAAACGAAAGAAAGAAAAAGGAAAATGATGAAATTTTCGTGGAAAAAGAAAAAAAAAAGGATCACTAACAACGAACACGTTGTTTCGGTAGTCTTAGTTGGCGAGACGAAGCAACCCCTGGGATTCTACCCAGGTTCCGACTTTAATTTACTAGGGATCAGTTCGTTATTGGAATTAGGTATCGAGCAAATGAGAATTGGAACGTAATAATTAAACCTGTTTCAGGAAGGATATCTATACCTGTAGTACCGAGGATTATATAGGGGTACCTATAGCTTACTTCAGATTGGTATCCATGTACAAATACTTTTTGTCATGGGGAATCCCCTTTTATTCATTTCCTTTTCCTTTTTTTTTATATTTTTTTACTCTTATTGTCACGTTCCTTTATTAAACGGATATATCCGCATAAATTATGCTTATGAGACGCTTCATATTTTCCCGCCAGTTTTTCAAGATTATACTTTCAAATTCCAACGATTCTCCAGGCACTTTCTATATTCGTGCGAGCTGTGGCATGCGGTTCCGCTGAGCGTTACAGCGTTACGGCTGATCATGAAGTTTCATTCCGGCTCGTCAGAATTACCTGCAAAGCGAGACATCTACCTGTTCACAAGGAAACGTAACAAAGCACCCTTTGCGGAATTCGAATTTCCCGCCTTTATTCATGCCATTGTTCATTTCGTGTTCAGCAATCTGCCGACCTATAATTTTACGGTCGAACAGAATTTTTCGTAAAAATTCAAATTGCGTTTTCTAACCGTACACAGCAAGTATAAGCAACAAGCTTTTATACGTGCAGGACTAAGAATGCCATGGCGTTTTCATTCGTTTTTGAAAATATTTCATAATCCTCCGTGGAAGAAGCCGACGTTGTACCCTGGAGGCATTCAAGATTCTACGCCGCTACTTCAAAGGTTCAATCACTATAGCCCTGGAGCATGCAGAAGGGATTACGTTTTCCTGGCTCGCAATAATTTTCGTAGAAAAGAATAAATTTTAAGAAAAAATGGAAATGATAAGGATGAATGTAAAAACATGAATATGAAAAAAAAAATCGCAGTATCAAGGTAAACCATAATTATGTCCCTAGGGACTTAATTCTCTTAACAAGACTCCGGTGGCTAACGAGCCGAAGCGGGGAATCCCCGTTCTTAAGTTCTTATTAAGGAGTCGTAGAGCTTCCCCAAAATCCTTGGATTTCGTTTTCGGTCAGAGATAAAATATCACGTGATCGGAAGGATCGTATTTATGTGTCACAGGGGGTTGCTTTTTTATGAAAAATTAATGATCCGCTACCCGATGATCTTAAGTGGCAAACTTTGAAAATTTTTTTTATTTCTTTTCTGATTCTTTTTTCTTTTATATTTATAACGAGCTTTCAGTATGCTTTTTGCTGGCGACCTCTACAAATTAAACTCATGCCTCGTTACACCACCGACGTATCAACGTGTTCCGTTTCACGAGATTCCACCGTTCTTTAAGCCACGGACGAGTTCCTGGTCTCCGTATGTTTTACGTGGTAAAAAAAAGTCCCGCCATTTTCTGGCTCGGTGAACCGCGGTAAGGTTGGTTCTCATGTCGCGAAGTTCACTGCGGTTTATAGGTACGTAGGGATCGTATACCTTATAGATACTCTTGAGACGCATGTGAACGAACGATGAGTGGAATCAAGCGAAATCGAGATCCGCATCCCTTCTTTAAGTGTAACCGGAAGTTATTTTGTGAAATTACATCCGGGTCCCGCTTTTCGAGTTTTATACTCGTTTTTCTTCGGTCACGTCCATACCCCGCACTTTTATTGTCCTTCTGGGATTTTCTGCTTTCTCACCACTGCCAAATCCTTTTACCATTCACGTGATTCTTTCACGATTCGTTGATTTTCAAAATGTCTGCTAGCAAACTCTGTACTTCACTTTCTAACGATAATGCCTCGCGTAAACGAATTTACTTGAGAAACGACACTGACAATATCTTTACAATTTTCACTCGTTAGTCGCGAATCGACACTGTGGATTCAGCATTTTTCGTATACGATAACGAAATATCCGCCGACCGACCACGTCGACGTAGACAAGGACTCCTGTTTGTTCGACTACTGAAATTCGATGTACTTTTACTTTTTGTAAATTCCACATGGCCTTTCTTGCGGCTGCGTATTCCAAGGAGACGAAGGTTGGCACTCGGAATGCAGGAAATATCGTGATTTTGAATAGATCACTGCATGGATGTCTATTTGTTGTACAGGAATTCAATATGGCTGATTTCGCGTCTGATTTAACCTGAGAAATTCCGATTCTCGAAAATTCGATAGTCTGACTACCGCGTTATGCAATGTAAATAAAAATGATTCGTACGTATCCAACAAAAGTCGTGCGAAAAATGACGAATAAGAATTTTCGTCCTTTCCTCACAAACTTTTCTTTTGTGCCAGTGGGGAAACCATGTGTGAAATCAAAAAATCGTAATATAACGCGCTATCGCAAAGCGCAGAGATTGGACTCTATTCATGACTAATCTATAATCAGCTTCCTTTTGTCCGCACGAGAAAACCAGGAAAAACAGACAATGCGGATCCTCAAGTTCCCCTTTCGGATTCCTCGGTATCGAAATTTTCTAAAGAACGCATGGGGACCTCTTTGATACAAACGAAAAAGGAAATGTAACGTTGAATCGCGAAACGGCACAAACAGAATGGAATAAATCTGTCTCTTTTCTTTTCTTTCGGTACTAATTGACTTGGTGTCTTTTCACAGATTCTTGTCCTTACGAGGAGCGACGAGTAGACTTCCTAATGAATTTAAAGAAGTTTCAAAACTCTTGGCTGAGAATGTCCTACGAAGTTGACAGCCAATGGAATTGAATCACCAGTCGATACAGCAAGGCCAATTATAAAAAATCAAACACAGTAACGTTGAGGTGCAGAGACCAGAAATCCATTAATATGTAATCCAGGTAATATGATTATAAATAATTTTTGTAACAAACATAATTTTCTAAAATATTTTTTTGACAAACGTCTATAAAGTTACCTGAAAACCTATTAAAAATAATATTTTGATCCAACAACGATTACAGTATTGATAACTTATCCCATCCAGTCTAAAATAATTTTGACAATATAAACAAAACCATGTGATAGTCACCCAATAAGTCTCGTGTTATGATGTAAAAAAAGATCAAAATTGTATAAAGTAATGAATTGTATCACAACGTGATAGATAACCTAATAGCTTTTATCATGTCAAAAAGATAAACTTTGAGTTAACCAAAGGATCCATATGGTATCACCACATGATAGATTGACAGGCTAACCACGTGAACAGTCATGAGTTCACAATTATTTAAGAAACCCAATTAAAGTTTCACTCAGTCCCACTTAACGTGTATCTCACGTGTACGATATATATCCTCTTCGCAATAACTTCACATCCGTATATACAGCAAGGACACATCAAACTTGCCAATAGCTCGAAAATCTCAAAAAAGGACACACACTCGTTGCACGCACCAATTATTACCTCCGTTATGAAAAAGTAATGATTAATCACAATTTCAAACAAATGAAGAAAAAAAACCTGAAATCTCCGAATTAACGCAGACAACGCGACAGTCTCAAGCAAATCTTAAGTCGATCCTAACTTCTAAGCGACGTTACCACAGAGTAAAATTCCCATAAGATTTTTCATCGGCAGCGGTCACATAATCCAAAGTAACAGATCAACTTGATGATTTATAAAATTCATCGATTACGACTTACCGCCGACAAGCAAGAGAAGACAAATGATAGCTCGTTGAATTTTCCCGCTTTGATTATCCATTGCACTAAGTGTTAACGCGCGTGACGCTCATAAACGTCTTATGTCATCAAAGGAAGCGCGATTAAAATCACGACGTATCTCGCTTCGTCAGTCAACCTGATAAACACGAATGACTTGCCGGACGCGAGTCATTAACTCGATCGTCTAATAAACGTAGACGTGGAAATGGTACGTGGTATTCTCAAACGGGCCAAGGACCGTATACGGATAAAAGCGTTCGCGACAATTTCTGAGTTGCAACTGACGGGGATGCTGTACGAAGAGTTTGCGCCAGTCTCGCGCCCGCGCATACACGCTCCTTACCCCCTTCGTCCACCCTCCTTCCATTCCGCCCCGAATTCACCAGCAGGCAGAGCGAGTACCCCAGTCCTTCAGTTTCTCCTTCCTACCCTTACCTATCCGTACTCACCCTCTTTGACGACCGCCGCTACTATGCCTTAACCTCCCTATTGCCCACCCCCCTCGCACCCTCTTTCACTTTCCCTCTCCCGTACCACCCCGACCTACGGGATTTTCCTCTTCTTCTTCTTCGTTTGTCTTTTTTTTCCCTTTCTTTTCTCTTTTTCCCCTTTTTCTGTTGGGTACTTTCTGTCTCTTGTCCTTCCTACTCTGTGTTTCACCGCCCCTAAGACTTTAACCATCCTCCCCCTTCCTCTCCATCACCCTCCATCCCTCTTTCTCTTTCTCCCTCTCTAGACTCCTACCCCCCTATTACACTTTTTTCCCTCCCCATTTACCCTCACATCCTTTCAGCGGCTGTATCTCAAACACTAAAGAGTTTCTTAGGAAATTGAATTGAATTTCCTGAACTGATTGTTCCGTTAAACGGCAATTTATATGTTAACAGGACGAATTGGCCGAAAGTCATGCATACATTTACTGGGATTTGGGTCCGCGGTAAACTTTTGTCGTTTGACAAATCGAAACGGGTCCGTGGTACTTTCTTGTTGTCCTTTAACCCTCCAACCCCTGCCTTTCCTCGCTTTGCATTACTTTATTTTTATTCCCGAGTATCGCCAGTCTTCGTGCCTCATATTATTGTCTCCTTAATTTTCAAACTCTTCGACCATCGGACACGATTTCAAAATAGCAAGCTGTTTTTTTCGGAAAAAAAACTACTACCTTGGGACATCGCAGCATTGAAATTCTTACCTAATATAACCTAAGGAAATATTTCTAAGCCCATCACAAATACTGTATATCTAACATTTAAAAAAATATTAAAAAATTTGGTGTGACAGTCCTTTATAGACAGCTTTATAGTCCTTAAAACAGTCATTATGCTGAAAAATCTTTGAGGACGGTCCCCAAATAAGCCACTTGTTCTCAAAATAGCGACTTCGTAAACGAGATCGTCTCCAAAGTATCTCTTGGCAACAAATACACACACAAATATATCCGATATAAACGTGAAAATCGATGCGACTTATTTCTTTGAAATTCGTATAATCGTTCAGATACGATCGTGAAAATGACAATTCTTATATATTCCATTTTTTTCTCATAAGGGATGATTCGACATTTTTTTCCCATTCACCCTATACGATATCGCACCTGCTGGATACAAGTCTCTGACGTAATGGCACTCCCCTCATGAATGCTTCATGAAATGGATATTTAAATAGCCAGAAAAATGTGAGATTCATCGAATAGACGTTTACTTCGATTCGACGATAAATATCGCGAGACGTACTAACTGTGGGGTACGTCTTACATGGAAACGTACAAGACGATCATGAACATCGGGATATGAAAAGAAGAAGGCAAAACGATGATAAAAGCTCAAAAAAATTGGACAGATGAGCGAGATGGAATAGGGGGCGGGGGAGGGGGGTTGGGGGTTGGATCTGAGAAAAAGCTTCTGTAGCAATTTCAATAGCAGCTTACGGCTTTTCTTTGCCGTTTGGTATCCTGGATATACGCTTTTACGACGTCTGTATGAATTTTCATGAAAATTATCCTTTAACGTTCGGTAGCGCGTTACGTTTATCTCATTGTCGTGTATAATTTATTTTTCGCTTTCGAATTCTTAAAAATAATATTCAAACTGCCAGTACAAATATTATTCGCCATAGGCTATAGGCATGACTGAAACGTCAGTCACTTTGATCCTGAAACGTAATATAATCGTGTTACCTTTACGCGAACACAAAAATATGAATGTCTGCAAATATTTTCATACTGAATTCATTTTTAATGTATTCATCGTCACGCGCCCTGCCAGTTCACCCGTCTAGAAAACCTTCTGAAATTGGGATTTGGCTAAAATATATTTTTTTAATACTATTTTCTCACCAACACCCCTCTTAACATACATTTGTTGGCACATATAACCTTATACGTATACTTATGCGTAATATAATTAACAAAGAATTTTTTATTTTGCATTTTTTTTTTTTGAGATTAAAACTAAATCTGGTGATACCCGTCATGAGGTCTACGTTAAATGTTCTCGCACGTATTAAATCTTGCATGTTGTTTGCCCCCTTACTCTCATGCCTTGTACATACACGAGAATACGAAAATTACCAGTGTACGTATGAGTATTAAAAAATTAACAAAAGCACGAGGAATCCGCGTGTAATTCGTGGATTATAGGTGATATCATTTTTTTGTAATTTTCTTTATTATTAAATTTCAACCCCCCTAAAATCAATCGATAATCCGTTATCCCTACGTTTCGAGTCACGTGTGGCCTAAAGGCGAAATTTTCATTTCGTTCATTCAATTTATTATCCCCAATGGAATGCAATTACAATATGACTATCCCTAAAATCTAATAACCTCTAGAAGCGATAATAAATGCAATCCAAGGCCGTTTATTCTATATTACATTTACGTATATGTATATCGCATCGAAATCGCTTATATTATATATATATATATATATTTACGCCTCCATCCAGGACCATTAACGCTAAGCTATTATAACTCCAGTCCATTTTGAGTAATGTCCGCCCTACGAAGAAGAGAGAGGGATGCTGTTATGGCACGAGTAAAAATTTCAATATGTGAGGATGAACCAATCTGATAGCTATTTTTCGAAATGTATCTCACGTACTTGCAGCGAATAAGAGTAATTTCACACTTGATACGTACAAGTATAAATTTTTGAAACTGATAAATTACAGATCAAAAATAGTTCTCTTATTCCTTGATGCGAGAAAGATTAATTTAAGATCTATGGAAACTTTTTTTTTTCAATTGAAATACTCGAACACCTGTATATATATCTAGTATGGGATAGTCTTATTTACCGTGTACGAGGATACACTTACAAGTACAATAGGTGATCAAATACTGATCTATTCCGAACATCTAACTTTTTACTCAACCCCAAATAAATACGAACACCCCATATACAGGGTGTTCCAGAATAAAAAGATATGGCGTACGCCATCAAGTAGAAGAGGAAAACTTGAAACAAAAAGCCCTGATCCTTTTTTTACCAAGCTTTCCTCTTAGATTTGTAAAAAATTGAACCTAGCCAATCAACGCGCGCTGAGCGTCCAAGAAGACGTTAAGTGATGTAAAGGGATGCTCAGTAGGTACAGCCGTGCGTTGATTGGCCAGCTTCAATTGTTTATAACTCTAAGAGGAAAGCTTGTTAAAAAAATAAGTCAGAACTTTATGTTTCAGAATTTCCTCTTCTACTTGATGATTCACCCATATCTTTGTATTCTGAGACACCTCGTATATGCAGTCATATTTCATAGTGGCGGCAAAGGAACCAAAGAAGAAACCATTAGACTCCAGCAAAGTTGAGTCAAGTTGTGTCGGGTTGAGTCGAGTCAAGTCGAGTAGAGAAATTGAAGCGAGTTAGCATACGTGAAAGTTTCTCCCTGACGCTATGAAGTACCTAGGACCGTAAAGCGCGACAGATACATGGATCCTAAAGGTACGCGGCTATTTCCCTTTTCTGAAAACCCACGTATTTACGGGACACGTTCCTCTCTGTCTGTCTCTTTCTCTTTCCCTCTCCTTGTCGCACCTCAAACTTTTCAACTGGTTGCGTGTAGGTGCTGGATTTATGAATTTCGCGAAGACGTCGCCGACGACTTTCTCCTTAAATGCGCCAAACTTCCAAGTGCTTTTCGAGTTTCCTACACCTGCGTAACTGCGTGTGCACTGGCCTTAATACTGGTGTAAATGCCCCTGTATCGTCCCTGTGTAAACGTGCCACCATTTCTATGGCTCTATACGTAGGTATATGCGCTGGCAGTACATATAGGTATTATATACCTACTAATATATAGAAGGTATACATACATATATATGATATTACATAATATAACTTGTATCTAGTGCACATTGCAAAACTGGTCTCAGTATTTTTCGAATATTTTTATCGGTAAACGAATTGAACGAAATAGCGAACACGGCGACATCTGGATAGTATGTCGTTGCGTTTTTACGAATGTAGTTTTTTTCATAGGAGACAGTAGAATGTAAAATGATCTTTTATAGCATTTAAACTTTTTTTTTGATGCGACGTCACGAAATATGATATTTATATGGTTTTATGTATTTTATATATAGATATTAAATTATAATCAACGTACAATTAACTTTTATGTATCGTTACATTTTTTTTTTTCAAACGCAGTCTATTCTTTGTTTGTCAATTTTATTTATCAGGGAATAATGTCTTGTTCTCATTATTCATATTCATCCGCGCGTGAGAACGTTTCATTGAAAACAGACTCATTGACGTGCTGTGTAATAGGTCGAAAAATCGTCATTCTGGATGTCGAATTGCGATTGTACCGACAGTCAACGTTGGTAATTATGCGGAATGTTATTTATACGGTTGATGTGACGTAATTACATTCCACGGGTGGTGAAGGTAATGGCTTTGATATTGCAGTTTTGTGTTCAATAATTCGATCGTGAAAAACGGTGTTATTCGAACAAATGGAAACGTTAGTGAAAAGTATTGTTTATACTGTTGTAACCATTGACCCATACATTTAATTATTTTGAAAAATTGTTCTTTCCGTTTATCATTGTTGCCATCGTTACAACTGTACCACTCCACTTTCAGATGGTATTCAAAAAAAATGTCGAAAATTTAGCACGGATCCATCGTTACACGTTTTATCGAGACTTGGGGTTAGATTGTCGAATTTATTTGGTGAGCACGATTGTCCCTTATTGATCTGGTACAAGTATGGAATAAATTTTGGAAATTGAGAATATTCGTAATTTTGTTAATTACCACACTAAAAAAAATAAGTTTCTCCAGTAAATTTGATGTTTAATATTTCAATGCTGGCGAGTGAACGACATCGCTGGAAAACTTTGGGATGCTTAATTCTTCCATTCGATTTAGCTCTGTCTTGAAAGACTTGACGGATCAAGGGTTCGGGGGAAAGGGGAAATGAGAAATAAAAGAAAAGAAGACTATAGAAGGAAATGGCGGCCGCAGAGGAGGAACCCTTGTCGAAGTTACGAAATCCGTGTGCGAAACGACAGGAACCTTGGCGACGGGCGATTTCCATAAATGGAATATCCGAATTTCAGGATTTATACTCTAATCTAAGTTTTACGCGGTTCGCTGTGCCGTAATAGAGTTCTCGTCTCGGTATACGAAACGCCCTGTATATTAATATGTCTGTCAATATAGTACATATATATATAGATATATATATATATATATATGTCTGTGTGTGTGCGGTGGGCTTTGGGGAGAGAAGAGGCGCGAGATGTTTGAAATTTTAATGCGTCGTATCTACGGGTACTTAGGTCGGCTTTATAGGTAATAAAATCGGCCCTGTCGAAATCCAAGGGTGAATTTTGTGGACAGTAACTCGCAAAATTTTTAAGCCCTTAAAGAGCCAACCCTAAGGAAACGTTCGGATCTTGGGACAAAAGACTCCCCCATCGACTCCCCTTTACTTCGCCGTCGTCATCCCTTATACGGTTTGGTTGCTAGGTTGGTACCTACCAACCCACTTACCTATCTACCTACTGGCGTTCCCCATGGCGCGAACTCGAAGAAAGTTTCAGCCGCCGAACTTACCCCTCGCACTTTTTTCTACGACGTTCTCAAAATAATTACGAGGAACCGTGGAAGAATATTTGAATATTATGACGTCATAACACGATAGACAGATTCCGGGCAGAGCGAGGTACTTACGTCTAATAAATGTAATAATGTCGATTTGGGGTGGATATTAAGAATTAAGGCCGACGCGATGGGAAGTCAAATGCACGAAAGTTCAAATAGCTGTCGAAAACAAGCCCTACTTCTTTCTTTTTGTTTAACGAGACTTTAAAAGTGTGCTTAACGGCTCTCGGAGTCTTTTGACATTAGCAAAGGTTATTGCGGGTGGGTAATAAAAAAAAATGGGATTCGAATACGTTTTTAAATCATTCTCTTTTTTTATTCGTGACAAATGTGCACACGATCGCAGGACGTAAAACGCTTACGTGGAAAATCCTATGAACGTTTAATTAAAAGTCCCATCGTCCATCCGGAGCGACGAATAAATTTTGATCGGGTTACATTTCCTACCGGGTTGTACATTTTCTTTTTTTTCGTACTTTTTACTTTTATTATTATTTTAGTAACGTTTAGTTCAATCCGTGTCCTAGATCCTGTAGCGACTGTCCAGCGTGCATATTAATCAAGGGAAAGTTTCGAGCGAGGGTTGTTCCGCGCGTAAAATTACCCTAAAATAAGTACCCGTACGCACGTGCGCGCGCAACCCTAACCCCAACTTCCGGAACGCACGATTTTTCTGTTTAGGATTTCGCATGCTTCGTAATATTTTATGGGAGTTGCGTATCTTATCGTTGGTACAATACATCACACGTCCTATCAGAAATTCACCTCGTGGTATATATATACCTACTACTTACGTACCTAGCGCTGCGGGCGATTGATTAAAGATTACGATGCACACACGTAAGGAAATCTGGAAGATTTATGATGCCACGAGCAAAAATTATTTAGTATGCTGTTGATCTGCGACCGATCGCTCGGAAGATCTTCGAAATATGTATATAGATGTATACATCGAAAGATGCTCAAATGACGTAAAACTCATCTCCAAATACAATAGACATTTTTATTGCCAGATACGGTAAACAAGAAAATTTTAGAATTACAGACTTACCAGTAATAGAGGAAGCATCAGCGATACCGTAGAGTTTGGACTGTTGTCAAAAACTTATCGGTCTGCGTCTCCGTTCCAGAGTATCGTGGACACTGATTGCACATGTTGTAATTGAAAAATCTGTCGCAGGAGGGCAGCACTAGTCTATCGGTATTCAACTGGGAGAGGGTACTGACTGGTTATGCTACAGTAGAATGCATTAACGTGGAGCTTCATACTTTTAGGAGCAAATTTTTGACATCTAAGTCTTGCGGAGCTGCGTCCTTTAGATCTTTCCTTTCTTTATCTCTCTGTGTATCTCTGTATTGTGGGTTTAGTCATCACTTGCTCATCCTTTATCTCTCTTTCGAGATTTATTATTCGCTTGTTTATCTTTTTTCTCTTTCTCATTTCCTTTTACCCACTTTCCCTATTTCTTCCGTCGCACTGGACCTTCCTCATGATATCACTTCGATATCGCTATGTATTCTTAGTAAATACACCAAGAGGCTGGGAGCGATGGGGTGTTTGGGATTGATGGTAGTATCCCTTACTACTCTCCTAAGGGTGGATGTACAGTCGGTATGAGTTTGTTTGTGCCACTCCACTTGACGTATAGATGCACTTGCACTGACTTGGTAAATTCTAATCACCCTCTGTTGGAAATTTCTGCACCGCGAGCGACGTTTAACGTGTTTTTTTATGTGTAACCTGCTTTGAAGTTCAGCTTGGATTTCGTCAAGCACTTTGGATTCGGTGTATAAACTCTGTAGGTCCTGATAGTAAGTTACATATAAGGCCCATCTCGGTAGGTACATCGCCATTTAGTGTGAACTTCCAATACTGATTAGATAGGATCAGTTACTGGCACGTGTCCCCTACTGGGGATACAGCTGTAAGGAAAGGAAGGAAGAAACTTCGACTGGTGGAGGGGATATAGGTTGTGGAGTTAATCATGATCCCTCACGGAACTTCTCATTTCTGATGGCTGCTATGGTCCATGGTCTTTCGATGCGGTTGATTTGGGTACATAAGTAAAAGTTTTTACAGGGGTACCCCTTTTTTATGTTCCAAGTCCACCACAGAAGCGTAACAGCTTCTTATAGCAAGATCTCCCATTGCCAATTCTTTTTTGCCAAATGTATGCTAAATCAACGTAAATCAATGGGAAACCATTCATTACCTTTCACTAAGTAGGATTGACAATGGGCAATTTTTTTACCGGTTGGGCCAGACCTTAAATCCTGTTGTTTTTAAGTCTACAGTCACGTCTCTCGGTGATCTGTATCCACGACATCGCCCTGGGGTCCACTCGCCCTTGCGCCACTCTACTTTACCGACTCGGTAATGCATGAATCATGCGACGTCAGCTTGCTCAGAGCGGTTTGTACATTTCTCCAACTTGCAAAATTTCATTTTTCCTAAACTGCAGTTTTGCCATTTTTCGCATTTTAATTGATACCGACTCGGTACCGAAAGAATCTTGCGATGTCAACCCTTCCAGTGCAGATTTTTCAATGTTTCACGCTTGAAAATGATTATCGAAAAATTTATCTAGATTTGCATTCTTTTTTAAATCGCAATTTTGCAAATCTGATCATTCCTATAAGAAATGTATGTTTATCGGGTCTGTCAGACCAGGGGCCACTGCTGGAAGAATGATGTATGCAATCATACATATAAGAGAGTATTATTTGTAATTGACCAATTTTTATAAATTATTATTAATCTTATATACAATTCATGTTGAATTCATATGTGGGCCGTGTAAGTTCGTATATCATTGACAGACGCACAATGGCAACAAAGAGAACGTTAATGTAAGAAGAAAGACAATTTTCATATCTGCGACATACGGCGAACAAGTATAGTCGAAATGCGAATATGGTAAGTACATAAGAAAACTGAAGGTTGCGATGACATCGTACTTTTTTCTTTCATCGTACCTTACCATATCACAATCCCCGTAAATTTCTGCAAATCCGTATATAGATGCCGTTTAAGACGAAACATCTTGAATTTTGAGAAACGCTTGATAAAATGATGAGGAAAAATGATAGAAAAACGAATCCCGTCGTAACGAAATTTCTCGAAGAAATCCTACATTTTTACGAAATATTCCAAGGATGTCCATAAGAAAAAATTACATGCCATGCTACCCCAGTAATACCTTAAAACGTCCATAACATTCGCATCGACAAGAATGCCTAATTAAAGAAAAAAGTCGAAAAAATCATAAAAATCGTCAATCAATAAAAAGCGATCAATAACCTCATTGTCAGAAAGGAGAAAAATGAAATGTAACTGGACGACTAATCGAGCACTTTTTAGAGTACAAATCAATAAAACTGTCTCTCCCGTAAGATCGGAGAAAATCGTGCGGAAGTGAAGGATCGCCAAAGCGATTGTAAACTTTCCTCGATGCCATTTGCTCGCAAGGAAAAATTCCCCTAAGGGAGAGACGACAAAAAGAGAAGGTCTTATCGATCGCCAAGCATTTATACAGAGAGGCAACCGAAGCCAAAATCGGGCAAGACTAGGTAGACATAAGTAATGATAAACCAATCCAGATAAGGCTAAGAAAAAAATAACACCATCGACACCCGACGTCACACAGAAAGAAGGAAGTAAGAAAGATATATCCTCATCAAGTGTGGAATCATTGGATGATAACTCGACCGCGACAATAATCCATAAATAACGATAACAACCCTTAACGTTCTTGACACAAAAATCCCTTATACCTATATAGCACACCTTGCCTTACTACATACATCACCCAAGTATCCAAAGCCGGCGCCTTCTTTTCAACATGACCTCCTATACCCTATAATCCAATCATTTAACCTTTTCCTGATTCGTGTCAAGTGCATAAAGGCCGTGTCATGACCCCCAATCCTTCAGCATAGTCTGATATACTTTGTAGCCCTCTAAAATTCATCCCCGGCCTGAAAACGTGCTCGTAAGCCGTTTTTACTTCTTATATACATATTCATAAAGGGACTTCAACTTCCTTAGGAAAAGTCATCCACGAGGTCGAAGTGTCATTAGTACACACACGGGGAGTGTGAATGACAAGTGGGCCCGCTTCAAAGTCCATTTGAAATGTTTCCATTGATATGCGAAAGTAATACGTCAGGACGACGTTGTATCTGAGTACAGAAGCTAAGCAGTGGAGCGCACCAGGGGCGACTGTAGAACAGTTGCTGGAGTAGGTGAAGTGGTTAGGTGGTCAGGTTGGGTTTAGAGTGAAGTAGACAAGACTGGAAAGCGATAAGTAGAAGCTATGAACATTGCAGACAAGAGCGTCCGAGGCGAAGCAGTGGTTTGCTTTCTCGAAGACAATTGCGATGCGAATACTTGAGTCTCATAAGGATTCTTCGGTCATTTTATTTATATCAAATGGAGTAGATATAAAATGAATAAATGCCCTTATACTTGGACGGTAAAAAATACCGTTCTATTTACGTATACGTATAATGTATACGTACTTTAACGTTTGACATTTTCGAGTTTTTACGTAAACCCACGGGTTTTCGTACTCCCGGTGAACTTTGTGTAGCATTCGTGTCGCCTTATGCGGGAGTGGATGCACTTTTGAGCGGGTAGCTTGGAAATTCGTGAATTTTACTTCAGACGTAGTAAAATGCATACAAAGTGGTCTGCTGCATCCGCTTATGGTTGTGAAAATATTTTGCTAGTCTGTCCGAGACTTTTAAGTCGATTTGCTATACGATTTACATGAGTGTTGGACAGGTGTGTATTAATGGCGGTGTTTATAACTTGATCGTCAGTTATTACATAGAGCGGGAATCGATGTCTGTGAAGTTGGCCGCAGGCTGCAGGTGTGGTATATCGATGAAAATGTAGCAGGGTTCGGGATGGTATTGGTAGTGACGCAGTTTGAATATCGCTGGGAAAATAAAAAAAACAGAGTGTTGTATATACATATGTATAATACGTATATTTGATCCACTTGTTTCCATTATCATCGGTATTTTCAAGTGATGTGTTACGCGATAAATTCGTGATTTCCTATGTCACCTGGATAAAATCGACATTTAGCAATGACGTAATTACAGGAATTGCTGCGGGACTAACAACCGCATGCTTGATTACGTACGAGTTGTTAATTTTGATTTTTGTTTGAAGTGTATGCCGTTTGGACGGTCAGCACACCCTGGAGGGCAATGATGAAACTACGTCGCGTTTGTTTAAACAATTTAAGAAGGCGTCTTGGTAAACTTTCTTGCGGTCTTTTTTTTCTACGTTCCGTATACAGTAGAGGGGTAGGTGCGGCGGGATTTTCTAGGAACTTTTTCCAGTTCTCTGGGGTGGCTGAGTAGAGTGAAAAAAAATTGTTGAACTCTACAAAAAAAGTTTGCCGTTATTCACGAATCGATCCACGCGAGGGCTCTCGCAGCGCATCAGCAAAAACAATTTATTCAGGACACAGGGAAAAGTGGCGAGTCCGTTTTCAGGATATTCCTCGCGAAGATGAAAACAATACTGGTAATAGGATTGATATCTGCTGTCAGTGAATTTTCAATCTTTTTTGAACCTGAAATTAATGGTCATGTCCAAACTTATATGAGTACACGATGGTACAGTATTCCGAATTTTCAACAGTGACAGTTCAGTCATTCAATCGGATATACGAGATATCGATGCAAAAAAATATCGTGAAAAAGAAAAAATACTAAGAGTATCCCTATCTGGTGTCTTTTTTTAAAATCGTGAACACTTTAAAAACCAATATTACTTATGGGTACCCGTAGTAACTCGAGGGTGCTGAAAAACCGCGAAAGACAACCCCCCGCTCACAAAACCGCAACACTAGTCGGATAACTTACGATATTGAATTCTAGTTTTAGACTAAAAAATATCCCTGATTATATTAATTAATCAAAGGGAACGAATTATTAATCAGTGTTAGTGCATGGCTTAATTTGTTTCTAAATTATCGATGTTATTTATTCGCAACATGGTAAATCGCTATCGGAGAATAATTCGGAAAGGAACTTTCGATTTGAAATTGTCTCCAATTTAGTAAGTAATTGTGCGTAATAATTAATTAAATGTAACGAAATAACGTAATTCCTCTATAATTTGATTTACCAAAGGTATCGTAGGAGTAAAACTGGCAGTGCTGGGGCGCGCGGACAGAGCAGGCCATCTAACGGACGCAGCAGCAGTGGGACGCTACTAACATGACTTAGGAATAGGCGTCTAGTCAAAGCTTGCATCTGATTGGTTCATCGAAATCGTTAATAGCTCGACGTCGAATCAAAAAATGGAAAAGGAATTTTCGATTCGTTATTTCCTCCACCCTCACCCACTTAACGCTCCAACGGATGTTGTGGGACACCCTGTATATATATGACTATATATGTATTCGATTGATTGAAAAAATACACATTTGCTTGCAATTAAAACTGATAATTTTAACGACAGTTTTAATCAAAAACTTTTTCTTTTATTAACATTTGCATTGTTCGGTTCTGATAATGTTGATAATCATTCATAGATGATTGACATTTCTCTGCCGATAAGCAGGGCTGCACACGAATGTAGTATAGGATCAAAATTAGTAATTGTAAGTAAATATATTCTGCACTGTAGGAATGAGATATGTAATTTATTCATTCGCAATGAATCAAAATTATTTAAGATCGGGATAACAGTCCCGTTGAGAATTCAGAAGGGTCCGTGACCTTAGGTAAAATTATCATATATATCTTATCACGAAGAATCTAATAATTCGTGCGATTTAATTCAAAGCAATGACATCGCGTGATAACCCGCTCGTAATTTACCTGTTCTCATATATGGTTATATAAAGAACCCCGATCCTAAAGTATGGGCAGTTAGGCAATTTTTCGGTCATTACTTTGACAAATGCGACGTTTCAGCGTAGTCCCATAGCAGAGCAAAATGTTCGAGTGAAAAATACATTTTGGGAAAAAAAGAAGGAAGGTCAGTCGCTCCTTCTTAACGTGGAACTTTTCATACCCAAAAGAGGGAAATATCTGGCCTAGTCTTGTTATTTGGACGAGAAGCAAATCAGGCTAATGAAACTTTCGAGAAGAAATAGAAATATTTCACGTTTTGCTTGAATTCTATTAATTTTATGAAATACTTCGAAATAAATTCCAATATCAGAAAATTGACAGCGAATGATCTGGATAAGCGATACTCCAAAAATATAGACCGCGGCTTTTACCGCATTTACGGAAAGTGCTGGTGCACCCGTGGATATGTTATTTTTGGGTAACGATAACGTTTATCGGTAACTGGACTTTTTTTTTAATCGATGCCAATCCTGACGATACGTTAAACGATGGTTGCGCATTATCATACGTCATTATGAATTACGGCCTTACGGTCATCGATGACAATGACGTATACAATTGACGATCGATAATATTCATTTGCAAAGGAGTCACTTATTTTGCATATTCCTTCTTACTGAGTATTTTCACCGTTTCCATGGTATTATTGGCATTTGTTCCATCTGCCAGTATAGATAAGCCTCTATTTATGTACGTCGGTAGATAAAAGTTTGGAAACTCTCAAAAACAAACCTGGATTAATACAATACCGACACGAGACAAAAGACTGTATAGGACAAAAGGACTTTTGTAAATACATCCTAGCTGTTCGTACGTTTCAAAGGGTTAATGCATCTTTGGAAATGATCGATAATACCTACAGCATTATTAACAGCGATTCATTGTCTTTAACACTTTTTCCAAATCAACATCCCGTGAACATCCCATGCATACCGAACGCGAGGTAGAAAATTTTTTGCATATCGCCAGTAGATAGTTACTTTAACATATATATAACCCCAGTAAATTTAATTAACTTCATTAAGTAATAATCGACAGCGCGAAAGAAAATAAAGAATATTACACAATTTAACACGTGTAATATAACAGCGGGCAGGATAAAATTGCAAGATAACTTTAGCTTCGATTTTTCGAGCAGTAAAGTTAATTATACGAAATTACGTACACCGCAGTTTTCACTTTATCACGATTAAAAAATATTATGATTTAATATCTCGACTTGATTACACACTGAAATGCCACTATTGTCAGACAGACTACAAATTTTATTTAATTCCTATGCAGCCACGACAAAAGGAAATTTTTACGAGAGTGCAAATATTGACTCGTTCATAAGTTTCTCATTAACCTCGAAAACAAGGGTGGCGAGGTATCGTTACGATACGCATATACTGTAAGGGGTGGGAAAAAAAATGGAGCGATAATAAGGGGAGGTTCCTCCTCGCGAGACTCGTCCTCGGCATTGTTGTCAAAGTCGTTAGGCGTCCCGACGCCGAGACGAGGAAGTTTGAGTTAAGGGTTGGAGGGGGTTGCTCGCGCCTCATAAGGGCGGAAGGGTGGGTCTGGTTAAATTTTGGCGAGAAAAACGGAAACGAGTCCATAAATAATGCATCCATTTATAAACGATTCGAAGAAGCCCACGGCGATGGCGGCGTCGACGTCCATAGGTAGCAGGAGTGAAACGTGCAGAAGGAGTAACGGTGGAGGAGCATCCCCTTGGCCAAGGGTTGTAGGTATGCACTACTGCACTTAGATGCAGTTGGCTGCAGTGGGTCGACCTATCGTGGGTTTGCAGTGTATAAATGCGGAGACGGAGTTGGACGCGAGAGATTGGGGTGAGGGGGGGTCAAGCGTTACTCCGTATGCAGGGGAGAAAATGGGGCAAAACCGTGTATGGAACGACTTGGTAGCATTCCATTGGTATCCGGAAGCGTCTCGACGTCAGCGTCGACGTTGGGCTCCTGAGGCACTTGAGTTTATTTCCCACCTAGGAACGACCTTAATCTGTTATAAGATATCCAAGCTTCAGTGTGGTATTGGGGGTCGAATTAATTAAATTTGAATATTAATATAACCAAGGGAGATGACGATTATTATATCTGTAAAGGTTGACGGATGTCGCTGCTGTTGTTGATAATAAATGTTGTCCTACGATTGTTATCAGCTTTGATTCATAAAGGTGCGCGTTCCTTTGAGCGAGTGTCTCCCCTTCGACTTGCCGGAAGTCTAAGGACGTCGATTACGGGAGCTACGGATAGTGTACCCTGTGCTTTCATATTAGCTCTAGAGAGTCCCCCTTACCTTACCTAATTGCGGGGTGGAATCCAAATCTGACAGTAACAGAGGGTTAATATCCTTGGTTCTGCTCGTATACCGTCGCACCATGTAGATATATGTATAGAGAAAGGACGGATTCTCCCTATTTTCATCTCTACCACATTTCTATATCTATGTATATAGGTTAGATATATGTATATATGTACCTGCGCTTGCTCTAGTAGTCACCCTTCAACCTCCCTTTCATTTTCTCTCACCGACTCTATATGTATATTCTTCTTTTCTATGCTACTCTACAGAACCGGTCCATTATGACAAGGGAGGAGCGCACTGCCATTTTCTATGAATGCTTTTCATCTGGCGACTCCGACTCCTTTTGATTTTATTAACAGAAAAATTGTGATATTATTTCGAAAGAAAAACAAATGGGATCGAAGTTTCGCATACTTGTTAGTTGAATGTGTTAGAATTTGCGATAGGACGTTGATGTATGTGATGAAATTTTTATATTTTGTTGCAAATTTTTTTTCATGAGGTAATTCATATATTCGTGAAAAGATCGTGATTGTATTGCACGTAAACTCTGTGCCCTCGACTTCACAGCCACCTATCGCAATTATCGCTCGACTCTCTGAACTTCGCACACGTTAATCAAACCCCTCGCCAATTTACATACAAGTTACGCGACCTGAAAGATGTACAACGTATACGTATACCGGATTATTCAGAATTTTAGGTGGTGCGTTTGAAACGAATCACCCGGTAGAGTATATCTGACACGGTCCCAAATTTTCTGTTATAACAATAGAAAGGATTAAATTGAATTTGGCCGATAGAATTCTTGACAACTTTCTTTAACATAAACCACATTCGCGATGTTATAGTCACTCGGTATAATAAATTAAGTAATATAAACATAAAGAATTCCAAAATATCAGTGTAAATCGAGATACGATAATTATTTTAACGTTGAATTTTGCTACATAAATCTATTATGGGTCCTTTAGAAAATTTTCAGCATTATATTTCCATTACCGAAAAATTTCTGTCCTAGCGTATCCAAAAGCCGCAAACTTTCTTATCTTCGCAAAATAATGTCACACCGTGTATAAGGTAACAGAGGATAGCACAGTTTGAGGGTAACTTTCAAAGAATCCTTACAAAAGCCAGAACTCAGTTTCCTCGTGTAGGAGAAGTCACTTCTTCTTCGTCGTCCCATCTCACAGGGGAAACTCGTTCCGGCACAGAGCGCAGCATCCCTTAATGACTCCTACACCTATATTACAAAGTACAAGAGGTTCGTTTACCTAAGACGTATAACGAAACATTCTAAACTATAACGATAACACCTCGCCACCGTCCCTCACCCTGACTACTCGATGCCCAGTGAAAATAGTCATTAAATATGAGCATACAAAATGGCACAAAAAACCGTACCTTCTTTAAATACAAGAATATAAGACCAACAGACATACCGGGTGTGACTGATAGACGAATAGGAACAGCAGAAACAAAATAGAGGAAACGAAGAGAATGCTCTTTTTTTATGAACTAAATTATATATAACTGAAATAATTTTGATTCTCGTAACGAACCAACGAGTGATTGTGAACGTAGCTTTAAGAAGTTTAAAGAGAAGGAGCGAAGTGGACCAGCCAGAAGAATTAGGTTAGGTTAGGCCGATCAAGGTTAAAGAGGGGTAACGGATAGCGACGGAGGTGGCGGTTTGTCAGGGAGCGGCGGGGGGGGAGGGCGGGGGTCATAGGGGGATCGCGGTACGGGATAGGAGGTGGATTGTTCACGTGGCATGTATATACCCAAGGAAACCTAGAATTTGTGTAGTTATGAGATAACAATTTAATCTGGAAGTCCAATTACGGGGAAATCCGTTTGCTCGATCCGCTGTTAGGTAACCGACTCGTTTGACCGTGACAGGAATAATGGAGTGAGGCGGCGTTTGAGTCGATCTGTAGCTGCCTCCCAGGGATAAGCAAGACTGATGAGATCCTAACCCTCGGCTGTTCGCCGTTTTCTGCCCACTCCGTTCCGCCATCAAGACAAGTTAATCAGCGGGAACCACCAGGCACCGCTCCCATTTTTTGGCCAATCACTCAAGATTCAACAAATTAATGTTCATTCAAATTCAATCGGCAGCGAGTATTCGCTATGCACTCCACTGTCACTTTTATGGATAGCTGTACGGTACTTTTGTGTGCACGAGAGATACAATGCTGGATAGTCGATCGCAAATGACTCTTAGCGTTTTATCATTGAATATGCCTTATCTACCTTTGTTAACTATGCCATCCCACTTTTTGTCTTATGGTCATTCTCCTTAGTGGACCGTCTCTGTAAAGCACGATATACTGAGATTGTCTTTTTTTAACCCTCTTTATCTCCTTAGCCATTTTCAACCCTCCTGGAACATCCGACCGTCTCTTTATTTCGGACAACCCCAAAATAATTCAGGATGATCTTTTCGCTTCCTGGTAACGTCAGACTCCTTATGGTTTACCTTTGTTCTCTAACTTTGTTTTATCTTGGACCTTTTCTTTTTCACTGTCTCCTCATGGTGTTTCTATTGAATCATCGTACCGGTAGAGGATATTGCGACTCTGGAGTATATTAATAAACACTATGTAAATTGACGGAAGAAAGTACTGGATGATCTTGTTCTTTTTTTTTACTTGTTTTATTATGTAACTTTGTTCTTATATCCGTATTGACCCTAGTTATCTTTAAAGCAAATTTATATTGTAATTTCTTAATTTTAGTGACATTCATAGTAACTGATAGAGCTTTCGATTGGTAGAATTTTCCTGCTAAGAGTGCGAGGTGCAGGCTGGTATTTTTTTGATTAGCAAAATTGCACTGGTATGTACAAACACTTTAGATTCGGTGGCAAAAACACTTGGTCGATGTAAGATGTTAAGATCGAAAAATTTCATTTTACATTGAAAATTTGAATTAAAAAACCAATGACCAATTGACAAAAATTTATTATCGTAACATATTTTAATTCCATTAACATATTTATAAAATTTTTTTATTTTCGATTCATCTTTCATTTTCCCTGAAGGCTCCTCGCGGCACAGCAATCAGCTTCCGTCTGTTTTCTCGGTGTTTTTGTTCCTTGGATAATTTTTTTGTTTCCTATCCTCAGTCAAACCTCCGAATTTTATTCCATCGCCAACACACGAGTATAGGCCTGCACGATTACATTTTTTCTAATCAAATCCCAGATAGAAAACGGGAATCCTTCTTAGTCTAACCTGAATAATGTCGATCCTCTGGATTTCCACGGGAGCCAATCCCACTTCGAGGGACTCTTCTTTTTCTCCTATCCACAATGTTCAGCTCAGACTGCGACGCGCCGAAAGAAGGATCAGCGTCAGCAGACTTCCGGTACGCTACAGTTCGAGACGTAGAAAAGATGCAGTCCTGTAATCGCCTTTCCAAAGAATCCCACATACTCCCACCGATTTAAACTCAACACAGATTCCCATGGCAAGCCAAGACAAAATCTGTAGAATCCTATATTAAACTAATAAGATAATCTCAAAAATAACAAAGTGCTCATATTGGTTTGAAACAAAAATTTTTAAATTTTGTAATATTCATATAGTGAATCGATACATGAATATCAAAATCTTGGAATTATCGTGCAATTAATTTACCTAATTGCTTTATACCTAAGAAAGTGGAAAGATTCGTTACCAATCAGATTTTCATTAAATTCTCTCCACATTTATTTTATACCTTTTTGGAATCGGCAATTACGCAGAAAGGTAATTTAAATTTGGTTTTCCCGGCTGCGAAGATACCCTGACATTTACATGGTACCGTGTAGATAATTCCAATGTTACACGTGATGGATGTCTCTTCTGGTAAGGGAGATCAAAAAAAGCATATATAGAGGTAACTCGGCCGGAACTGTATCTCCATGGTTTTTCATCTCTTGTACACAGTAACGGATGTAAAATTTCCAGAGAATATTTTGAAATTTCATTACGTCGGTTTTTTACTCGTCGAAAGAGAAACGTCGAATCAATTTCGATCAAATTTATCTGATTTTAAAGGAAAAAAAAAGAAAGTGCTAGCGCTTCCGTAACGCAATTACCATATCCCAGGCTTCACCTCTTTACTCTTTTACTTTCCAACGTTATATTCCCAAACCATTCGAATACATTTGGATTTTTTTCAAATGGATTGACCGATTGATTTATCCCTCTGTATATAAGAACGAATGTAAATATTTTATTTACATTACCGATCAACCATGCTGTTTACAATACTGAGAATTAGATTAAATTGAATACGTGAAAATTATACCTTTATATAGAGATAAAAGTTTCCCTCCGAAATTCATTAAATAGAATAAATGAACTGATGATTATTTTGAAACTATTTATGGTTACGTAAAATTGTTATTTGTCAAAAAAAATTTGACTCTAAATTTCGCTATTTATTAATTAATTTTTCAAAAAGTAATATCATATCAATCATCGGTCCTTTACTGTACGTTTATCAATGGGACTTGAGAGTAACTTAAATACAATAAATTATAGTGCTCGTAATTTCCATGAACCAACTCTAATTATTGGTTCAAAGTCGCGCTTTCAATAATACGTCGTAAGGGTGCGTATGTACGTACCGTCAAACAGAAATGTATGTGACTTGTTTCAAAGTCTTTTTATAAAGGATTTCAGGTACCCGCGCTAGAAAGCCCTCCAGTTTGCGTCATAAAGCTTCCCCTTCGCTATCCAATTAATGTGATTGCGACGAAAATCTCAGATGTTAATTTCTAGGTGCAAGAATTCAAAATCAAATCGTTAATAGGCAAAAGTAATTACGGTAGCCTAAACTCCACGCCCTATTTCATATCCATAATTTCAAAATTGAAGTAAACCCGTCGACGACACGAATAATTGTATGCCGTTGTAAACGACAGCGTGCGTAATATATTACGTAACAACGATATAGGCCGCATCCCCATGGCAGATCGAAATGTAAAATTTTTTTCGACTGATAATATTTTCAGCAAAATAATGATATATAGCGCATAGAAAAGTGCTATCGTCACCGTGGGAATTTTCGCCGATTCAAAGGTCGACCCTGGGTCCTTTCAGTGGCTCTTTTGCGCTCCCTCAGTCTATACCTTAAATAAGGGTGGTTTCCATGAGATGCTCACCGTCGAATTTCTTGCTGGTGAAGCGACCCTCCCCATTCTGAGAAAGGTTCTGAAACCTTCCGAAACAGACACCGCGAAGACAGCGTATTCCGAGGTTTCGTGGGAACTAGGAACTGGCTTAATCCACATTTACTTATTGTCCCTTTCCCACAGGATCAGAAAGACAGAACGAAATTACGGGATAAAACGATTCCGTATAGTGTTGCTCGTAAATAATCTGGCGCACTCTTGTTAATTGAGTAATACGAGTAAATGTCGCTGAAAGATACGATAAGGGGAGAATATTTATTGATAAGTAATATATAGATATATTGAAAGGTATTCTGAGCGCGAATTAATTAAATGAAGACTAGTAAAAAGTTTCAAGAACGTAATAAGAGTGTAGTGAATAATAATGAAGAGTGTAACTATAGGTGTGTATGTATATTTTTTACGATTAGGTGAAACAAGTGACGTCATCATTTGTATATAAACCCGAGGACACGTCGGGCTCGCCGACGCCGTGGCGTCGCAGACTTCCATGCCAACGGCGAAAACAATTCGTTGGCTTCCCCTCTAAATAACTCGTCGCACGTGTCTGCTAATTGAGAAGTACGAATTTAATTATTCGTGGTCTCGCGCCCAGGGCTGTAATTCGCGGGCGCCACGGGGCGACTGGAGTTCAAAATCAATTCCAGTATGCTTCGCGAACCTGTACGCAAGTATTTGAAGCACAATGAGATTTCGAGAAAATAATTTTGTTTTACCATGGAAATTTAAACGTGCACGGCCATTTAAAAATCGTATCCATTCGTCCGATTCTCCAAGACCGTGAAAAGGAGGTCATTGAGGCCAAGTTGGTTCAAAGTGCCGTTTGTCCAGCATGTGTAACTCGCAATAAGACCACCTTCCGACCAGTTACTGTAGTAGAATTGTGGGCCAAAGTGCAATGAGGGGGCGTGGACTTTGCTTTGAACCCGAAATAACCTCAAAAGCCATTGCAATTCTTTCAAGCAAGATCGTGCTTATTCCGAAATCACTGTATATCAGTTGACCTCTGACCTGATTGTAGCTTTATTCTTTTATTTGCTAAGCTCTGGACATCGTAAGAAATAGATTCAAGTAGCCAATACTTTAATTGTAAGAGGTGAGAATGAAAATTTGAGGTTTTTTGAAATAAAATTTTGTTTGATTTCATTGACTTATGAATTGTTACGTAAATCCAGTATAGAAATACGCGTACATGTGGAACTTGCGGCAAATTTCTAAGGACAGAAACATTATTCGTATTTAGTTTAATAGACCGCATCCGCCGTGTGAAGTCGACTATTTCCTTTCTACCAATCAACCAGAGAAGCTTTCGCCGAGACGGAACTTTAATTATCGTAGTTTCAACGTTATCGGGCTGGGCTGGGGTAGTGTCGTGGTGATAAGTTTTGTAATACGGAAATTACAGTAAATACCTACTACCTCGTGCGAAATCGTATTCCAGCTAACATCGAAAACTTTGCATTATCTTAAAGCCAAGATTGGCAACTATACAAAGGAAATATCAAACGAGTTAACGACTACAACAAAGTAAAGTGATGAAAGGATTAGAAAATTTCATTATGAAATTTCAAATAATATTTGATAAAAATTTTCGAAATACCATAAATTATCTTTGATCTTCATATAACTCTCTACCCATATACGTAAGGATACGTTCCGAAGCCTGTATTCGCATATACCCCTATAATACAAAAACATATATATATATATCGCGAATCCTTTCACATAGTACGATCAGTCAGAGTATAACCCAGATACAGGGTGTTCCAAAGTAGCCGGACCAACGGGCTTCGCTGCACCATCCAGTAGGCATCCAGATGCCCGCTTCAATTTCTTTCATGCTGTCCAGAAACAAAAGTAAATTAAAAACAGTTCGTAGATCCTACCATTACTGTCAGTTCCTCATTCTAGATTCACGTTGGTCAACTTTAATCTGCTCCCATTTAAATTCTAATACCGTATTCGACTCACTATACTCGGAGCGAACTAACCGCAAATTCCGTAGTATTTAGCCAATAACACGATAGAAATGTAGGTAATCAGTTCTCAGTGGACATCGCGTTAATCGATTGAATAACGCTATAAGTTTGGCTCAGCAATACTGCCAGCAATCCGGTAGGTTCGTTAATTTTGCGACGCCTTATATACGCATACTATGTATTTATATATTCCCTAACCCATCATAAAAATGTTATCAGTATTCCTAGTACGTGCACAAGTAGTAAATAGGGGTAGATACGGATACATTCATTCCATAGGGAAAAGGTGTCTGAGACGGCCTGACGGATAACACAGCAAAGTGTATCCCGTCTCTTACACCTGTTCCCCGTACCTTTGTACCAGAGTCTTGGGAATGTAATTGGAAAGCATTAGCTAAACGCAGTGACAACTTTCCCGGGAATCGCGAGTCAAGCGACTATCGGTTAAAGAAAATCCATTAGATTCGTAAAATCCAATCGCAAGGACATTCATGGAAAATCGTTTGTCTCTTCTCAAAAGCCGATTTCCTAAGAGCATGATAAATATCCCAAAGCACTCTACGTTCCTATAACGCTTTTCCATGATGACGGTAAAAGGGTTGTTTAAATTCCGAGATGCACGTCACCTACCACAGAGGGTAAAATTGACCCCAAGGAATACTTTAGTAGCTCTAGTGTAGATACTTCACTCCCAAGGAAACCTTACTAGGTGTCCGCCTCCGATTTTTTTCGTTTTCACATATATTGTAGTACTCGAAAAACTAAGCGACACGTGTTATTTCTTATCGGTCCAAACTGAATTTTTCGGGGTGAAAACCACCCCCGAAAATTGATGTAGAAAACACCCATTTAATTATTTCACATATAAAAGCGGTATCTTTCACAATGAAATCCATTGGAAATATTTCCTCACAATGGGAGATGAAAAATATGATTTTTACAAATTTGTCAAAAAAATTTTATCGGGGTGAACCACCCCAACATTATTTTTCAATTTGAGCCGATAAGAAAAAATACGTGTCGTTTAGTTTTTTGAGTACTACAACATATGTGAAAACGAAGAAATTCGGAGGCGGACACTTACCAAGGTTTCCTTGTCAGTCAACCAGACGGACAAGTATTTCTCGGATGCTTGCTTGGCTGTTTGGCTAGTTGGCTGGTTGGCATTACCCTGGCTGAGAGGGGTTAAAGTTGGTTGGTATAACGTAAAAAAAAGTGGGTGGAGTAGAAGTAAGAAGAAAGAAAAAGAGGGTGAACGTTCGAATCGGTTCCCTTTACGAGCGTACATGGAAACCACCGAAGTCTTCGGCCGTTTTCTGATTCGCGTCTTCGAACTTTATTATAACGTACGGACTCTTAAAGGGGAGGCGAATGATGCCCTCCGGTTATCTTAACTTTTAGGGTTCTCGTGTGGCTTATCAGCTGGCCCTTATCGAGGGTTATCAACGGCCTACCCTGCTACCTCTCTTGAAATCTCTTTGGATCGTTGTTATTATAGGTAGATATGCCAGATGAATTTCGAACTGCAATATTCAGGTCGCTGTATGTCTATAGGTATGATACGATTTCAAGTGATTTAATATGTATATATATATTACATACTGTTAAATTAATACTCACACGTAAGTGAATATATATGCATTGTATGTTACTAACGGAATGAATATCGATGAATGCTGGAGAGTCAGATGGAATGATGTGAATAATTGACAAGAAGCGTGATAAAAACTTCAAACGATTTTCAATCCATCTGTTCGTTATTGCGGATATTATTTATAATCGACTTTTCAATCAATCGAATTGACTGTACCTGTATGAAAATTCTTGGCGTCGTTTCGAATCTTGGATAACTTCTTGATAGTCAATTAAATTACTACACAGCGTGTAAGCATTATCCAACTTGACACGAAGGGGTCATCTTCTTATAGGTTAAAATGCAAAGCAGTCCCCTGAATGTAAATGACAATAGTGTCCAAATAGAATAAAATAGAATAGGCTTTTTAAATTTTCAAAAATATATAATGTTTATAGTATAGGCACTCGTGGTAGGACCAGATATTCTTTTTAGTAAGTTCTCTCTATAATTTACTATAGCAACTACATAGAGTCTAATTGTACTTGGAGTACATTAAACTCTCAACATAATCAAACAATGGAATTACTACCCACTAACGGTGAACCATTAATAACATGACGCACAGTTTCTCCATTCAATTTTCAACTACTGTTCTACATCCCGATAGAGTAAAGTTGGTTGTATAATAAGGGAACTTCTAAATCGAGGATTTTCGCAAGTTGATAGATACGAAGCGACACACTTAGTTTCCTCTCGTGCCTTCGCCCGAAATTCCGTTCGCTCGATCGGCAAGCGATGCTAAGAATTCTGCGGGTTTTTAGGCCTCCAAGAGAGCGGAGAGGTTTAACGTCACGTAGAAGATGCCTCCTGTCGCCGCCCGTCTTCTGGAACGCAAATCGAAACAACTTTTAAACCATTTCGGCCTGGGCGTCTCTCGCGGTTAATCAAACTGGGAGGAGCCTCGGCTTCCCTGTGGAAATATTCATCGGATAAAGTTGCCAAGATCCAAGGACCCTTCGCTTACTCGACGTTTCTTAGCAGGTAAAATAATCTTGGAATTAAGTCGATTGAAAACTTCAAAAGAAACCAGTTTAGGTACTTGCTGCTTTGCTCCTTCGTTAATTTTCTAGTTCTTCGTGTCGGTTGACGGGTTGGTACCAGGGTCCTTGTATCAACGTGCCCCATATACGTATACATGGATATATACGATACGAGCAAAGCCAATCCCGATCGTTAGTTAATCAAAGGGGGTTCATTTCCGTCGTGACAAAAAGCCATGTCCACCGGAGCTCTTTGGGGTAAAAAACTTTCTTATGGAGTTGAGTGAAATTCTTGAGCAGGTATATATATATATATAGGTTTGTATATATATATATAGGCATGAATTGATATATGGTATATAATAGACGTAAAATAAAAGGGATATAATATAGCAACCGTCTGAAACGTGAATGAGGATTATCAAAAGAAAGCGTACGCGATAATACCGTCTTGTTAAAGTGACTCCATATATTTCGTAGGAATCCAAGGGGAAACTTTTAAATTCTCTTTGCGCAACTCCGTAGCTATACGGTCTACTCCCCGACACGTCCACCACCAGGAGCGTTTAGAATCTAGGGAAATGATTTATGTCCCAGCAGGACGTACCATGCGAACGTGGAGTGAATTAGTCGGGATCTCCTCTCTACGGCTGCTCGCCGTCGACTCAGCGAGTACGTTTTCTCTCTCTCTCTCTCTCTCTCTCGCGCGCGCGCGCTCCTCTGCCATTATTTTTCAAACCTTTCTCTTTAGTTACTCAGCTGGCCTCTTCTTTCTAACCACTTTTGTCCTTAAGCGTCGTGAACGTTAAATATTCAATCAGCCAGTGCCCCGAGCGCTAAGACCAAAATCCTCGTTGCTGTACGTGTACTGGGTCCTACTTCCGGTTCTAACCTCAGCGTATCCGTAAAATCTGATGTGACAGAATCACAGTTCTTAACGCGATTAGCAAGTTAGATAGACTTTACATTGGGAATTATTTCCGTTACTCAAGATTCCGTCCGCTCTCGTAATACTCAGTGAAGCGGCTAGGATCATCATCGTTCCGGTTGTACAAGGTCCAGCATCCTAAGTCCTACGATAATCCGACAGTTGTCAAACGGAAATGGCTGGGTATCCATTCGAACAGCTGAGGGCCGATTCCACGGCTTCGTTCTAAGGCTGCTTCCTTTTACTCCATAGTAGGTATATACTGGAATTTATCCTCGACGTGATCGTTCGCATTGCTACTGCGATGAATATTCAGCTTGAGACTCGTAGCTGGCTAGAATTCCTAGCTCGGGACGCATTTAATGAAGAATCCTTTTTTATTTTATAAGAGAAATGGTCTTTATGCTTCTTTTTTACTCCTCGAAGACGTACAGTCCTTATTGTACCTTGAACAGAAATAAAAGGCACGGCATAGTCGGTACTACTTGGGATGAATAATACAGCAACGATTTAATGCACTTTGAATCGTCATCAAGCACAGTTTCTATTAAAGCTACGGCACTGAATTTACGCGACGAAACGAAACGTTACGGTCGACTAAGATGTTACTTTAGATACGTGAAAGTTGGCTAGTTGGAAGTGGAGTAAAGCAGATCTTCAGGAAAGACAAAACTCTAGCCTTTACGCGAAATCGAGACTAAATTTTTATATGGGAAAGATCGTTGCTAGGTCAAACAGCTGTTGTCTTGAATTTTTTTTTCTATTATTTCTTATGTAAGAAATACTGTGTATCGTAATGACTCGTACAATACGTAAGCTGGATATAAAATTTGCTGCATTATTCGACCCTATAATAACAGGGTATTATACTTTCGTCGATAGTTACCAGACAGTTATAAATACAAAAAGAGAGAAAAGTCCTGCTGCCGGCAAGAGACATCCATTTCGTTTTGTAAAAGATAAGTACTTCTAAGCGAATTAAAATCGTCTTTCCGTATCATTGACGGTGCCTCGTTACTCTTTCCGTTTGTGCGGAACGGCAGAAGGATCTTCAAGCCTGACAGAATTTGTAGAACCCAACGTTCTCGTTAAGACAGCTCGTTACGCTGCTTTTACGACATTATTATACGCGAGTACGAATCCTCTACGAAACTGACGATTACTGCGCGTAATTTCCGCACAGGGGATAGACACAGAGTTGAGCGTTCGGTCCGCGACAAACGGAAGTACCATCGACTTACGGATTAAAGAGACAGAAAGATATCAAGGCAGACGAGTCGTCTTTGTTATAAATAATAATTAATAATTTCTATGAAAATTCTTTAATAATTTTCTACCCAATTTAAATGTGTAAAAATGTAAACCAAAAATCATTATTAATATCAACTTACCTATTTTTCTTTTTAAATCAGTAAGTACTATCGGCACCCGCAAAGTCCGCGTATCTGTCGCAACGTGGCAGCACGAGCGTTTAAAACGGTAGAAAAATACTTCGCATTACCTAGATTCACATGCATAGAAAATTTGTCACACATGTACACAAAAATATATCTATATATTGTGAACGGTATACACACGTGCTCGTATATAAAATTGACGGAAAAAGGAAGTCAAGCTGCGATGCACGTGGCGTGCCTGGAGGTTGGAAATACGGGAGTCGCACGGCGTCGTCCCCGGGGCGTCGTAGCCGAGCGACGGTAGCGTCGCGATGTTTTACGAGGTGGCGAGCTGTGCCAACTATGTCTCGTTATATTAGATTTTACTGGAAGCTCGAGGCGCCGCATAAATTCGTTAACCAATAAAATCTTCATTGCGCGGTATAATGACGACCACCTCTGGCTCACCGATAATCCTTTGTCAGCTGCCTGTAGGTTAGGACGGCTGTTGTTCTTTGTAGGGTCTGGCGAAGTCCATGTTTTTTAAATTGATACATCGCTCGGTAGGTGGCGCCACTGTCGTGCGTAAAGAAACGGTTCCTTTCGTAGACCGTTAAACGAATATCGTCATGCGGTTATGACATTTCGGTTTTACCTTTAGAATAAAGCGGGACACGGCGCGTACCTGGAAAAATTCATCGATTTCAAATATTATTTCGGGGGTCAACTGACCACTTGGATTCTTTCAATCTATGTTCCAATATCGTACATCAAACAAATTCGCAATTTCGAGTCCGTGCGGACGTTCCCAATTGCTATCTCGATTACATCTACCTGTATGATATTGTACAATAGTATCACTTGAACAGCCATGAGAACGGAGTCAATAACGTATCTCAAATTCCATCTGTTATTGTGATGCCTTTCTGACGTTCGTTTGTTCTCGCAATGTGTATATACATATACATATACCATACATATATTGATTCGTTTAAACGAAGCGAATACGACAAAAAGTCCGGGGTGCAACTGGTACGTGGATGTCTATCAATCTCTTTTAATTGTGTCAAAATGAAAATTTCATGTCAGTCGATTAATCGGTTCAGTGAAGATTGTTCGACAACGTGGATTAGCAATAACCGTACTAGGATTATTGAATTATTTATAAGAGGATCGTATATTCTTGGTTAATTTGAATGCGAAATATCATTTGGAGATCCTGAATCAGAATCTATCCATATCAATGGTCATGTTCGTGGGACCTGGCCGGTTCACTGTTTATCTACTAATGAACGTCTCCCTATCTAGTTCCACTGTTTCCTCTAATTGAATAGTACATTGGTAATCACATTTCCTATTCTTGGATAATGTTACGTTTTCGAGTGCAATTGTCATTTGATACGTAATTAACTGCCATACTAGAAAATGACGATAGAAAATTCTAATAAGGACTTAATATTACAATTATGTGTCTCAACGAGTATTATTGAATATTCTAATTAAAAATAAGACAATTAAGTCCCTCGATGTTCCTGGTACACGATGTTTCTATTTTTCTCTTTACTCTTCGTATCTCTTTCTCCTTCTATTCTTCGTTCACTGCTTACAAGGTACCTCTCTGGGAAAAAAAAAAGAAAAAAAGAAACATTGTTTGAACACCCTCATTCTCGTCCACGCATTGGCGGACCAAAAGCTTTATCCAGTAAATCCGACGGCAAACATTACGTCACGTCAAAGAGAAACTGGCGAAGCTTTAGAAAGAAAGAAATCGCTGATAGGATGTCAGGTGGGCTTACAGGTAACGTAACGGCGAAACGTCGGTAACGTCATGTTTGATTAGATCAACTATTGAGAGACACCTGGTACACATCAGACAGATAATCCTGTATAAACCTGTATAAACGTAATTGCAACGTTATTACAAAGCACGATTTGAAATTTCAGCAATGCCACGTCTCCGCACGCAGACGCGCAGACAAACCAATTTTGCGTTTCCGAGCGGATGCACTTGAGTTAGCATACCTACTGTCAGTCCACGGGAATGAAGTGAATTTCGGGCGTGTAAATACCAATCGTACAACAGGCGTCTCATCCAGGTCAGAAATCCTCTGATCAGATTTGACGGCCGCGTAAGAGTGTAAATGTATGGGGCCCATCTATATACATATAATACAAATTAATTAATAGCTTCATCTTCATAGTGAATATAATATATGCAGGTATAGGTAAATATAAGAGACGTATTGACATCATGGCAGATTACGTGGGGGAGGTGATTGAATATATTTTGCTTATTAGGAAATATCAATCAGCTGTTGATTATACCAATGGATATTTTATAGAACATCCAAAATAAATGTATGTTAAGGATTAAATGATAAATGACTGGATATTTTGTGGAAATATATTTTTCATTCCTTTAGTCGGTTTTGAATTTGTAGCATCGGACAGCACTGTTTATAATAATAGGAAATAACAATTATTTGTATAAGTAGGAATTATTGATATTGAAATTGTTATGGTCTGCAACTCTATGGGAATTCCATTGGAGTTATCTGTAGTTTATTTTCAGTGTGATAAGTTGATAATTAATGACTTTTAAATATAATTACTCATATAAAAATGATCGTGAAAACACCTTTAGATATTCGTAATGATTAAATTGGTTCATATGTCTCTTTCATCAAATAATATACAGAACAGTACTGTGATAAAGAATGTACCTTAAAAAACATTTACAATCAATTGGCAAACGGTACGAGCCATTTATATATATTTATCGGACTGTACGAAAGAATACGAGAACCTTAATATTTAGAATGGTACTTTACACACACTTCCGGACCTGTATTGGTAACAATGAAAACGAACAATTACCATTCCGAATTTAAAATTCTAACGAACAGAAACGTATAACCTTATATATAGTCATTGTAGTTAGCGGGGATCTGATTTAACGAGGAGGATGGGTCCGATTCTGCACGGCCACTAGATCCTCCCTAGCGACTTTTTCCTAACCAAAAAAAAAAAGGTATAAGACTTTCTGCAAAAAAGGGAAGAGTGGCCAGTACGCGCGCACACACATACTGTTCCTACGCACGTTCTCTCGAAGATGAAAATTAATTCCCTCGGTTGATACTCACTCAGCCAGACAGAAAACCTCGTGCTTTTCACGCTGCGCCGCCTTTGTCCGCTTCCTTTTACGTTACTCTGACGTGCGGTGATATGTATCACGGTAGTGGATATATTGCATGGATACAATTTCGCTGTCGCGTAGGATCGCTGGAAGCTCGAAAAAAAAGAGTAGCAGACATCAGGCGCATATGATTTATATATAGCGACTAAACTCTCAACTATACATTTCTCAAAGTATCTATCTTCTAAAATACACGTACAAATAGTTAGTCATAGTGGCGCCACCAGTCGCGTATGACGCGACATCTACTTATTGCTTAGAAGTTAAATAACTCTTGAATGCCTAACTCACAATCAGTACAAACAGATAGATTATACACAGTTTTTAGTACGATTCTCGTGTAATGAGCATTACGAATCCTAGCAGGATAACGAACGTCTGTTTAGAAGCAGAGTCCCTCGTATAAACATAACCACATGATGAAGTACGTAGTGATTGTATACATATGTTACCAGTGAATAGTGCATAACGGATACCCTGATGGGACGTGTCTAACATTTAGTCGTTTAACCGATTATATCAAGCCATCCATGATGATATATCGTATTGTTGTTGCACTCTGTCTGTTCGGAATAAGTACTTTACTCACAGTGGGATGCGTCTTAATATTAAACAACTCCCTAGTGGACTCTTGAGTTTCACGTGCAATACCGAGTATCCTGGTGTATTAGATATCGTAAACCATAGGTGAATATTATATTTACTGCTTATGGAGACCATCGGAAATGATAATTTGACTTTCACTTTTTTCAATAGGCATTATTACTTTTGTGAAACTGGCAGGAAGTCGTAGCATAGCTGTCAACCCTGTGGTAAAAAGAAAGGGTACTCCAGGAGAGGGTGGAAGAACAAGGTGAGTAAAGACACAGAGCGAAGCTAGAGGAGCGAAGAGAGAAAGTGAGAAAAGATGGAAGAAAGTTTCTCACGCTGAAAATGAAAGAAACACGTAAAAGGCAAATGCACCGTCGGACTTCTTTGTGCGTGGCTGAAAGTTTCACCTCCGTTGGTATGAATGTCTGCCGTATTTCACTGGCGCTTGCGGCTAGCCACTAACAATAAGTAATCAGGGTGTATATCAAGTAATTTTTCTTAGTGCATGAGACAGCTCGCGTTCCTTGGTATTACCTTAGTCTTCCCCTGCCATTATGCAACCTGCACCCTAGTCGACACTGTAGGAAATATAATAGGAATTGACGTCGTAAACTCATGGAAGGTATTAAAGGCCACACGAGTGCGCACGCGCGCTCGTCACCTTTTGTTTTCTTTACGGAAAACGAACTGGGACATCCTGGCTCCATTGTCTCACGAATCTCGTTTGTTACAAACGTTCCTGGATATTGCGGTAAGCTGGTAGCAACATTGAATTACGCATTCCAATGCTTTATGAACTGTTTGATAATCACTATACGTACGTCAGGAAGAACGTATCATAATTTTAAGTTCTGTGCATCCTCGTTCAATTGAAGTCCATATACTGGTCTTATATTTTCAAGGCAAAATTATAAATGACAGAAATAGATCAGAGTTTAGTAGATAGGGTAGGTGAGAGAAATTACAAAGAATTTGCAAGATATAAGGAAGATCAAAATTGAATCAGAACTAGTGATCTTTTTTATGAGTAAACTATTAAAATTTTTTATTCTTAAAAACCTGTGTACCCGACACTACAACTTTTGGATAAGTCGAAATATAATACTTATCGATACGCGAAAATATTAAATGCCTATTCTAACCAATTCTCCTTGCATTTTTAACCAGCGACAAGATGCATTCGTGAATGCGTTTAGTACACTCGCCGCGCGAACTTGTAAACGCGAAATCGAACAACGAGAAAGCGACATAGGAGTGATTGCATGTGGAATAAATTGCCAGGATATCAACGCTCTAGCGTTGCCGCGGTGTGCGTGTATTTTTACTGATAGTCTGGAAAACATTGTGTGGTATACAATTTAGTTGCGATCGATTGATACACGCACGCAGAATTGCGTTTTGTCGATTTTTCCAAAATATTTTAATTCTTCACTGGTATAATCAACAGAGAACTCGACAATTGGATTACAGAGAATATATATATTTGTGCGCGTGTGTAATAGCTTACGCAGACAGAATTTACGAAAAATTCAAGAGAAATTTTACACGAGAAACGTTGATTGAAATAAAAAAAAGCAATTTATATTTCAACGGTTTTAGATAGCAGATGAACTTTTTTTAGCCGCAGTATAACACATAAAACATTCATAAGACGACATAATACTTCGTCCCGAAAATGTCTTCCATCATCCTCAAAATTAATGAGAATCGAAGAAATCCACCACTTCGCCGCAAATTAATTGAAATGCTTTCGAGTGTAATCCTGTCGCTATTCCACGAACGAAGTTAATTTCGTTATTGATCGATTGCCAGTTTCAAAGAGCCAACTCGACACCCTAATTCTACCATTTCGAAGTTACGTGAGATAACAGCGTACCAGGCAATGACTAAAATTCCATTCGAGCTTTCACTGTTTCTCAAAATCCTCCAAATATCTACGTTTGTTCAGGATTATTGCACTATGTTGCTCCTACTATAGGAAATAATAGAAATCAAATGAACAGAACCATCTTCGGTCGGTGTAATTAATTCTAAACAATAGACCAGGACAAAACTGCAGCTGTACGAACGAAAAGGAAAAAATTTCTCCAAAAAGAAACGCCATTTCAAATTTCCCAATTGATATTTATTTAATCTCCCCCTCCGTACAAACAATATAATCACATATGATATCAACCCTCGGAGATGTTATGTAATCTGCTAAATTCGCATATAGGTCAGAGAGAAGGAACCTGCTATACGTACATATGTACGTAATAAATCTATATACCTCATGTACACGTATTGCATGTATTCATATATAGCTTACTGTAATTTTACGTTAGTGACACTCGACAGAAGTACCCTCGACTTCGACGCAGTTCCTAATTAGTTTCTCGTATCCGATAAACTTTGAATTGCGTGACTTTACGATCCCAGTGGTTAAGGCACGGTGAGGTCACTCCGGGGAGGGTTGAGACATTTGTGGAGGCTTACGACTACTTAGCCCGCTTCTGCTATACACCCTTTATATTGGCTGTCGAACAAATCTTATACCTAACCGACCTTCTGTAACGACCTATAAACCTTTATGTATCGCTAAACGTTTACGGTTTTGTAGCTAAGAAAATTACAATATGATTCTTATCATTGGCAATAAATACTAACTAATTTTAATAGGGCCAGCCAGTGACTATATCGTACAACTTGTGAATCCATATACCTTCGTTCGGGTAGTATAGTCCTATCTATTGTGTTACTTGAAAGAAAAAGTGGCAAAATAAAATGCCGGATTGTAACAGAGTCTGCAGGTAAAGAGGAACGTAGGTATATAGTCTATTCGCAGAGGGATGAGAAAAAGCGTGGATGCTTGCCATTCTCTGTACTGTTATATATATATACACCCAGTATAGCGGCTAAGATCATTTGCATTCGTATAGCTGGCGGGAGTGTCTCGACACTTCTATGCGTTTCATTAAATTATGTGAACTATTTATCGTCCTGGGCTGTGGCGGGATTACACCGTGTACTTTGGAGTACCTACTACCTATGTACGTTGAACGTAACGTTATGAGTTTTCAGAGCGCTGAAACTGCCGCGATTAAATAAACGTTGCGGCTCACGTGCTCGATTCTTGTATATGAATAAGGGCACTGATATTCCCATCCAGTATTACGCGTCCGATCGTCGATTCGTTTGCTGTCAAACTAGCCGAGATTGACCATAGGACAATGGAGGAATTGATGACAGTGAACTAAATAATATATGGTGGGGAAAAAAAAAGTAGACAATTTTTTCGAATACGTTTCACGCGCAGCAAGCAGGAAGAAAGGTATTCTGACAGGATCGTTACGTATTGATGTGTCGAAAAAAAAAAAAAAAAAAAAAAAGTTAAAGAACGTAAATCAGTCGACTGTCTGTTGCTGATCGGAACTGACTTTTCGAATCATCCCTTGCGCCGTTAGGGAGTTGCGCCTTCCGAAATGGGGAGGCTGGGTAACGTCTAGAAAAATATCATGCCATTTCATACGTGAATGTCCAACTATGCCCGTATTTTTCGCGCGTATAGCTAAAACTTTTCTGTAAAACGAAGTAATTTAAAAAGTTTCTGCTCCGTGACATCTCGCGATAACAAATTATCCTTGCTCCATTATCCACAAATGCGATTATGATAAGAAAGAACGAAGTAAACTTTAATGCAGTGTGGGTTCGAGTTAGCGTGCGCGGTCTCGCGTTTCCTGATGCGGAGTATCGTAGCCATTTAAGATGACGTCACGAGGAACAAGAACAAGAAGGGATATATATCCTTTAGATCCAGAGATTTCAAGGAGCCTCCCACGCCTGCTGACGACCGTTGTGATAACCAATACCGTTATATAGACCATCCCTGAATATCCCGTTTGCTAACCAACTGTGATTATGTACCTTCTAATTAGAGACGGGTACTCATAGGTTCCACAGTCTCGATATCAATTACGCCTAATTACTCTAATTCGTACCCATTCCTACGTCAGGTTCAATTCTACATTCCCTGTTATATCCGAGCGTTCCCATTCCTGCGATCCCGTTCTTTAACAAATGAGAAGACCCAGATCGAGTAACCGAAAGATCTCATTAGCCTAAATGATAATTATCAATGTAACACCACACCGTAACCGTAGCTGTGTTTTCAGGACTTATTTTTCAATATAATCTTTTTCGCTCGTTTCTCATGTAAATTGATTAAAATTATTTCTTACGTATGCTCACCTAACGTGCCACGTATGACGTGTTTTAATATACATATAATACGTTTTTATTTGTTATATATTGTAATCGTATATATAATGCATATATGCTAAGCCGAGCGCAGATGACTTAAAATTATTACGTACGGGTTATGCAATGATCATGTTCGCATCACGTTCGGTCCACAACGGCGTACAAGCTCTTAACGTTATCAAACGATCTTCTACGGTATTAAGGGATTTGTTGAGATACGACCGATTAAACTTGTATGCGTAACGTTAACCAAGGTTTCGAGATACCTTGCTGCGATGTAGACAGGTATCTCTAGGTGGTACCAACCTATCTCCCTAGCACCTACTAACGTATGCCGACAGGGATTTAGTTAACTGCGGTCCGTTAACTATGGAAGCTGTTGATGGTCCAGATGTGGATTTTGTTACGTTCGAGATAAATGTTACCGGATGAAAGCAGGCAGAACTTAAGAATAAACTAAAATATTTTCCATCAATATCAGCTAGTCGTGTTATTTTTTTTAATAACTTTTTCCTGTTATTTATGTATTCCATATATCAGGGACAACCGGAAGTAATGTCTGCACCAGCTTCTTGTTTCTTCCTTGAAATCCGGTAATAACCATTCACAGACTGTATAGGTGTGGACAAAAGTTTTCTGTATGAAATATATTTCTGGCCTGAGAAAAGAGCCTATGTCTCCGAATCTCGTTCAGCCAGATTGCATTACGAAGCCACTGTTTTCCTCGTGACAACCGTTGACCTCCTTTCTGGTCCATTTACCGTTATACCTTATCCTCCACGTATTCTAGGTACGCATGGACGACAAAGCTCCTGAGATTAAACCGAATACTATTCTGAGTAGGAGAAATGCCAAAAATGTTGTACGAAAATTCGCTGTTGATTGATGGATAATTCTGTGGGTGGGAAAACTGTCGAGAAAATTAATTATATATTTTAAGTTTAAAAAGTGAAGAATTTAGTCAAACATAACCAAGCTGTATAAGTATTGAGGACCCAAGGAAACGGTTCGCTTATTTCCGAACGCGATTGATCAAACAGGTGAAACTTTATAACTTTTTAACCATGTAAAATAGTAAAATGAAAGAATTTACAAAATTAATTAAAAGTTTTTCTCATTCTTTATTATTATTATCGTATATTATTATTATGTATTGTATACGTATTGTCTTAAGTCTACGCCGATAACGTAAATTCGAGAGCTGATCGTCGTCACCCTCGGCCGTCCGTCCTTCGTCCGTGCATCCGCATGCCAGGCGGGCGCCAGTCAATTCTTGTTTCACCGAGAACTGACGAGTCGGTATGTCCTGGGAGTTGAGGTGGAACAGTCTCGACTCTGCTAAATCGGGAACTCTGACGGAACTTATCAGAAAAGAGGGTAGCTTAATGGACTCTGTCGATTTTTGGGGTCGCGTAAAATCAGCAAACGCAACTGGATCCACGAACGGGAGCGAACGGTTACGGAAATGCACGGCCGCTTAGGCTGCTAGGTTGAGGTAGAAAGGGTCGGAGAAAGCGTCAGTAAATAGTGGGGAATACATAAAGCAAATGATCGAGAGCATAGCCAACCGAACCGGAGCTATAAAATCGAAACCCCTCCACCGATTAATAAATTGGGAGTCCTCACCGGAACTCGTTCAGCTGATCTGCGAAGACCGAGACCTGCATCCAGAGGGCACTCGGGTGGGCACTGCACTATAGCACAACACTGCACCTCCGAAACGCACGCAGAAAATCTATAGGACTTTCTGGATATTGCGAAAGCCGCGCGAGAACTACACAAACGAGAACTTTCTATAACGTATAGGAAACACAGCTATAAAAACAATCAACAAATAGGACGGGAGCGCGAGCCAGCTCGAGGCACCTCGATCGGTGTCCCAAGACAGACTGCCTTTGACAATAGTCAAATTCGGGAACTAATCGTTCTGATTGGTCGAGATCCTTATAGCCGATAACTCTTATCCTTCCCTCGAGTCGTCCCTTTAAACTAAATCGAGAGCGTTCCTTAACAAATCGGTACCTAACTTTTGGAGAATCTCCACGGCCGCTTCCCCAGGGCATCGGGCGGACAGCTGGGCACCACATCCTTAGCTCGGATCAAGGGAGTTCTGACCGGCCCTTAACCGTAACAAATTCCACTGCCCGCTCTACAGCCCTTTGCCACTCACCAGCAGGGTGCCGGTACCTCACCCGGACCTCTACCGGTCCATGGAGACGTCTACGTCGAGTACTATCCTCGGCCGGCAATTCTCACGTCGAGAATTATCTCTCCATGGCATATTCGACCGCCTCGATCTCAACTCAACAATAACAAAACTTTCCGATAGCATTGGCTATTGATAAATTCTCTACGGAAATTCTCTCCTATTTCCGAAACTCTACGAATCAACCTGAGAGCGTAGATTCTGAGCAGGATGACCGCGAACCAGAAAGTGAGAACGTTATCTGAATCGTTGTCTCTTTTCATGCATAAAAGTGCATCACAGTGTTTAAAAGTTCATTTGGTATTAAGAAAGTTCTATATTTCTAAAGAAAAATTATGAGGTATTACAACTTTTAGAAATTTGTAATTTTGCTTCCTCATAGAGAAAGCTATGTGACAGTAGAAAATTTTTCTTTCGAGATTTTCATGTCACTACGTTCAGAATGTGCCAAAACGTCGAGAAAACACATTTGGAGAAAATTTCCGAGTGTTGATTTTATGATATTTTGAATTTGTTGAAAAATCAACTTTATCGCTGTAACTAGCGCTTACTTCAACGAATCAAACCCCAATACTCTGCAAGTATGAAATATCATCTAATCGTAATATAAATGAAATTTGGCGAAGATCGGTCAAGCCGATCTAATTTTATGCTTCCTCGTATAGGAACTTCGTACGCTGCGTACAATTCGGAGAAAGCAAATTGTAAGTTTCAACTTCCGGCTTGTTAAGTAAATACCTATCAATGACCCGATAAAATTTTATCTTTCGTTTTTTATTTCTTTTTTAACGAATCTCAAAGGTAAACAGAACTGCACCTGAACTTACCGTTTAAATAGACAAAATCTACTCTAGGCTATCAAAAGGGTGAGTTTTTCAAATAGTGGTTACTCTGAAAATACGAAAATCCCAAGGAATTCCTATTTCCTAATTTACATTCTCCAAACAGATAGAATATCGACCCCAATCAACCTATAGAACATTGTTCAAAGTCAAGTGTAATTGAAGTTAGAGAATATTCTCCGAGAACAACCAGTCCAGACATTAACACCGATGAGAACTTGGCTATCATACTACCTTAGTTCGAATAGCTATATGTATAGTTACTAAATTAGCCTACAAAATTTGATGTCCAAACAAACTAACGTATAAGGGTATAAAAAAAGTTTTGAAATAATTCAAAAACTTTGTAACATTATCCTGTACATATATCAATTCCCCATATTTCTATAGATTCTCCACCCTCCGTTGATTTAATTTAAATATAATCAAATCCGTCTCGTCAATATTTCAGTCTGCATATCTGTATACACGTAGATAACAATGCCGACTCGCTGACTAAGAAAGGAAAATTTCCATATTCGAAAAGTCCTCTTTTTTTTTTACTAGGAGACCATTTTCCTGTAGTCATTATCTAAGCTACACAGGATTTACATAAAAGGCACGGGAGTTGTTTGCGAAAAAATTTTTCGCGTACCAAACAATTCAGGCCCTTTTAGCGTCGGCTTTACAAACATTATACCAACCATCTTTAGCTGCATCATAAAGAATCGTTGAAAAACTTTTACCAAGCGGTGTCTTTTAGTGTTTCGACATTCTTTTTGTTTCTGCTCACACAAGAAGAGGGTTGTCGGTGGTCGGTGAACGACGCACGGAATGACGTGCTGAAAGCACAGAACGATAGAAAATGATATGCATATAAATAAATAGAAACCATGAGAACTGAAATGTTCAATCAACAGCAGATATTGTCACGGACGGATAGATAGACTTTTGCAGACAAGTTAATGCGATTACAGTAATAAACTAACGTTATTAGAAAAATTCGTATAAATAACCATAATAACAACACGTCATACCACCTTCGTTATTTCAGTAAAAATTTAATCCAAGCATTATCGACAATCAGTTGAATCAATCTTTGCCTCTGCGAAGATTAAAACTAAGCCAATTAAAAAAAATTGTATAATTCATGTAACACGATAAGCACTATCGCTCGTTCATCTCGCAATATTACCACGATAAAGCTCGAATCGCTATGGGGTGTAAAAAATTAAAAAATTGCATCTCATTTGTACTAGATCGTGTCTAGTTGCACGTCACGAACTCTGACCTATACATTTGTTGACAGGAGTTATTAGAATCTTATACAATCAGACTATATCCAGCTTTATCTTGCCACTCTGTTACTCAATGGTAATACATATATTCTATATATGTGCTAAGTATATGGACCGTTAGTAGCAATGATAGCGAGAAGAGACGCGTTGAATGTCGGTCAGCGAGAAACCGGAAGTACGGATATCACGGGTGTCAGACAAAGCGTTGGACATCGCTCGTCCGCCATATAGAGTCCGGAGTGAGATCCGCTAAATAATGCAAATTATGTAGTGTAATTTCCGCTGTAAATCCAGTCATTTCCGGGCCATATCCTACAGATGAGAGGTATACGCGTATTGAGGTATATAGGTATACGCGTCCAGCATCTTCCCCCCCAAGGACCATTCATGTCGAACTTGTGGGTTGCGTTAACATCAGGATGGTAGCTTGTATCTTGTATGCTTATATCATAGAGATGATAGAAGATATACCTTTGATCTTCAACTAGGAAAATGGTAGGATGCTTCCCGGGAATCCAAAGTTATTAGATAATAACTTGGTATAAGATATATGCAAGGACGTTGAATGCAATTTGAACAATTTATGCAGGCGGAACTTGTATGCTGTATGACGTTTATGTGTGTGTATATGTATATATGTGTATACTGGTCCGTATAGTAGCAGTTAGTCCTACGAATAAAGCTGGCAAACGAGCCATGTAAGCGGCAACTATCGATCACTTCCGGTAGTACGACGTTTCCGAATTCCAATTAGTACCCGGTCAAAACGTCTGGGTCCCCGCGACAATCTGCATCTTGATGAGGATGCATCGATGATGTATTGGTGATATGCTTTATTTTTGATTCTCTTGATGTTCTTGTTTGGCTGGATGTTCTGTGCAGATTGGAATATTCCGTCGATGTATTTGGTTAGGTTAGGTTAGGTTGAATGAATAGGCGGATAGCGATGATAATGATGGGATAATCAAATCTGGGATTCCATCTGTGAATGCTTGGTCCCGCTTGGAGATCGTGTCTGATTTTGAGGCATGAGTATAGTCACGTGGTATCTGGACCCTTTCAAAATGTAAAGAGGGAAAATTTAATAAATAAATATTCACGTTAATATAGTCGATCGAGTGTCATTTAATTAAATAAATTAATTAATTGCTCAATGGTGAAGTATCTGATGGTAATTTGAGTGAAGGGGTATGTTTGATTTCTAGATTTCATAATGGTCAATATACGCATAAATTGATATGCTAGTTTTTTGTTTTTGACAGCTCTTTTACTGTTTGTGGATTGTTTGTTTATTGTTCAAAGTTATTAAGTACACTGAAAATTGTGGAACAGTTTAATTTTTGTGAGGTTTGTCGTATAATTATACCAAACGAGGTTCCTCATATTATTATAATCTAACTTCGTTTAAGGTAAACTCATTTAATCCTTTATTCAGAACTGGCCTTTATTTATTACGGACTGCACCTAATACTCTTTTTTTTCATTATTAGAGGTAAGTTCGTATTTTTTCTGTAAGAAAAATTTTCATCGATATCGTCTTCATCGTTTCTTATTAGCGACACAAGGTGTGTCATGCGAACCTTCAAATTAGGGTGTGAGCCATCTCTGAAGGAAACTGTAGGTCGACATGCAAGATAGGGTATAGACTCGAGCTATCGCGATTCTTCAATATTAAAATGATAAGAAATGAAACTCAGCTTATAAATCTTAAAAAAAATTTAATCAAGATAACATGAACAAATTAATTTTCTTCTTATTATACAAAGCTAAACATTTTTTAAAAATAACATACAAAGATAACGTCCCAAGTGTCAAATATTTAATCGCAAAAGATATAAAAATTAACATCTTCTTTAATTGACACGAACACTACCTTGGACCAAAACTCTCTTGATATATCTATATCTTCGCAGAAATATCTCATCAGACGGCTTTAAAGTTAAAGAAGCCTCGAGGTTATCCACGTTTCGAGTCTGCTTCTTGTATCCGTGATCTTTGAGCTGATCCCAAAAAATGAAGAGACTGTTAAATTGTAAGGTCCAATTAATTATGATCCATTACTGTCTCTTTCGTCAATTTACATTTTCAGAGCGAAATATACTTTTTTTTACATTTCGCAATCAATGTAATCCTTACCAAATCCCACGTGGCATTCCATAAAATAACGGAAATATATGCTAAAATAAACCAAATATGTTTCAATGTAAAACCATGCATGTGCAATACTTTGTTGAGAAAAATTGTATGCGGAGCCACGTGCGATTTACTAAAGCATTGTTTACGAACTGTCAAAAAGAAACCTATTGGACTTGTAAATGGACTATAATGATTAATTTATTTCAAAATATTATTATACCATCTAGAAGCATGCCTTCTACAAGTTTACCAGTTCCCTTTCGCAGTACAGCCAACTTGTTAGACGAATTTACAAAGAGTCCAGCGAGCTGATTGCGAGTGCCCTCTCTCTTCCACACAGAAAAATTTGAGACTGCATCTATCAGGTATGAAAATAAAATGACTACCAGTATAACGTAAGAGTATTACAGAGTGTCCATATAAAGTACAAGAGTAACAGAACGATAATGCAAAGTTGCAAAAATAGAGGTGCTCCTGGTCGTAAACAGGAACTAGAAAAAATCAAGGGAAAAATCGAAAATACTCATTTTTTCACATAATTCATTCGCCGTCGGTCGAACAGACATCCCAGACCAAAAATATACTTGGCTTATTTCTCCCAAGGTAACTTTACGACCAGCAACATGCAAAGCAACCCCATTGCCCAGATGCTGAGCAAAATATTGTACACAAGCACAACTAGCATGTAAGAGTAAGTCTCGTCTGGTTGCCATGGTTTATAATTCCTGTTCCCCGATAAAGCTACAAACGTGATGTAAATTCAGTGAAAAAGATAAATTTCAATTAGACAAGATTTGTACTACGTTAATTTGGAAAACGTTTCCAACCTGAAGAACTCTGGTGGAGAGATCTATATAATTTCTAAAAAAAATTTTCCCTACATATAGACTTCAATTCATACATCCATTAATACCTATGAAAATATAAAACGTCAGGCTTCTCCTTGAATGACGATAATCCTGATAATAACGTAATAATGCCCAGTCTCCCTGTACCCTTTGATGTCATAATTTCTCTGAAAATATCATTGTTACGGTTCTGGGATTACTTCAGTGACTAATCGTAACTATAATACAAGAAGCCTTTCAGGACCTTCCTGTGGACTTTGATACTGTTACAGCATAAGGCTGCAATTGGGGTCGAAAGGGATGAACTGATTAAGAGTGCGTTTTGAATTATACAATATAGACATATATACATATGATGATCTGAATTCATTTGTTCAGGTATAATGAGAATAATAATTACTATGCAAAGAGGAATGTGAGATGCTGAGGGATGATAAGGGAGATAAAGAAGTTTGTGGAGGAAGTACGAGTAAATATTATTTTCGGAAGGGAGTGTACCACGTATGCTGGCCTCTCGTAACATTTCCTAGTTTCACAGGACGTTCGTACGTACCTTCATGAACATCCGGTGGTCCAGTGGCTGCGTCTATGCCAAAAGGATAAAAGAATAACAGAACAATTGAAACAGCTCTTAGAGCTCTTCTGCCCTTTCTGCTCGTTTCTAAACATTTTCAACGATTCGAGGTTGGTTCGGTACCAGTTTCTTATTTTTCTTATTTATTCAGCTTTTTTCTCTCATCTACTTTCTTGCCACCGCTCATCTTCTGTCTCTGTTCCTTACGTCTGTAATTACTTATTCGACGAGCTACATCTGGCCGCAGAGGATGAAAGTAGCTGACAAACAATTGACTCGCGGGGTCTGTCACCCTTGCGAAACTTGGTTCTAACGGGACGTCCCACCATTTATAACACGCCAGAAATAGAACAGCCCTGAAATTTCCCTGCAATTAATTAATCGATCAGAATGGAATGTTACGAGGGTGGGATTAGGTGACAGCCGATGAAAATCTACCCTTGAATATTTCTTTTTGACAATGGTATTCAAAAAGAAAAAAAAATGTCAGGGAAATAAAAGTCTCACTGGTGCTATTTCAATGATCTTTATTATAGCAAGCAAAGTGTTTCCAACTCCATGAAAATTTCTACGTCATTGCTTTGATCGGTGAATATTGTTCTAGAACAATAAGGGGTATGTACGAATGAGCATTTACAAAAGTTGACACTTATCATAAAGTTAACATGCAAGTGAACTTCGCGAAGCGTATCAGACCTTTGCACTTGCAACTAGGAAATTCCAAACAAAGCGACCGCCTATCGTCACTTGGGAACGTGAAATCACAAAACTTTCACCAAACCGTAACGAGAGACAAAAGGTTGAAGCTTTGAAAATATTTGCCGTTTACCAGTCAACTTTTATTTTCTCAAATAAATTCCTATATCATACCTTTTAATTCACCCTGTAAAAGAACGTAGACATTTCTCATAACTCTATTATCCATAAATATATCTGTGGTATATGAACAAATTTTTTTGGTCAAAAATATTCTCACACGTCAATACACATACTGTAGATCCAATCCCCAAGGTCATCTAACAATATCAATTCTATATCCTCCACGCTGGACCACAATCTCACGGTTCGAAACTGCGCTCAAATTATCTTCACTACAGTGAAGAGTAATAGCTCGTCAGAGATGATATCGATGTTTTGGTAATAGTGACGTGTCTACCTGCCATCCGTCAAAAGGATATCGTTTGTAGGATAAGCGAAATTCATCGACTATCCGTACGAGAGACCATGTCTGACCATGTCATACATATCCATAGAAGGAATCGTAGGTGTAATAGATGAAAAGTGAAAAAAAAATCCATACAGGGATGTAAAAAAAATTTCTCATACCGTTGTGTAATTCCATTCCCCCCATGGAAAAAAGCTCACGCTCGTGCTGCGGATAAATGTCAAAAATGATCCAGCCGCCAGGCCATGCTTCATTTTACACAAAAATATATCCATAGATATATTACATACCGGCAATAACGAAAACGTGGAAAATGCAGATGGAATCTATACAGACACACCCATCCATCTATTCTCGTTAGAGCCTCCTACCCCACATATCCAACGCATGCATCTAGTCGGTACAGATTTCAACGCGTTTCCTCGCCAATTTGCAAGCGATTTTTTTTACTCTCTGTTACCTCTCTCTCTCTCTCTCTCTCTCTCTCTCTCTCTCTCTCTCGCTCTCTATCTCTGGCCAACGAAATTCCCTAGCCACCAACCACCCGCTCCCTACGACTTTATACGAGTATCCCTGGGAAGACACTTGCGGTAAAGTAATTAATTCCCCGATGAAATCCACACGGTTACACCAGGCCGTTCCTGTTTAACGGCATCAGGTGAATGTTGACCGTGTGAACTGCACATAATGCGGATAAGGCAATAACGTTCTTACACCGTATGCACATACGTGGTATACCCAGCAAGTAAGCAGCAATATAAGGTACGATAACACGCATTATCATATTCCTAAATATTTCTAGGTGCTGCATACTAAGCCGGAATATATCTATAGCGAAGTCCCATTACTAAATTCGTGTGACCTATACGCGACCAGAAAGTGCATTAACACGCATGACATGCATGCATCAAAGTGCGTACATTTGCCCACTAGTGGTGCGTTTATCCGTGGTGCCTAGTTGCTGGTCGTCCTGTGGCTTTACTCTAGGCTTGACTGTGACATAAGTCTAACATAGGTAACGTTGTCGATGATGCATCTATCTCTATACTGAATATAATGCACTTTACCGCATCTCTTGGGTCTGGTGCAGTACGTATGCAGACGTGTCATAGTGTTTATACTAGCTGGAACTGATTATAGAAGGATTAATAAGACATATATGTATGTATATGTATATGTATAGACTGATAGGAGAGGATACTAGACTGCTACATAGCATAGGTATATACAATGTGTATCTATTTACTATTTAGGCTAGTGTCACTGCTATGTCAGTGCGAATGGAAATTATAGAAACGAAGAAATCACGAGACAATGAGCGACGCAGACGAACAACTATCGTAAGGTTATATGTCCCCGAAAAACAAGTGTAAAAAATTATCTCAAGTACAGGAGTGCTGTAAATTCCACTAACAGAAAGTATTGAAATCGTATTATTAATGCCAATTACATAAATTGCTAAATATCTGCCTATTGTAGGATCTAACCACTGGCCCATCATTATAATTTTTTCAAGTAGTATTTTCAAAATTTCGTATAAGGCCTTCGCTGCTCTTTTATATTACTACTGCTGCTCGTATTTAATTATGATTTAATGGTCATTTAATAATGAATAAAACTTTAAGTGATTCCTTATCGAGTACTACTTGGCGGGTCCGTGCATTACTTCATATAAATTTACGTTGATTATGCCGGTCTTCAAACTCAAACCAACGTCAACTTTCTATACAGAGCATGTTAGCAATAACTCGTCAAAAATAACCACGGTAAAAGCATAATAAAAAAAAAACATATAGTCTTGAAATACTATTAGTACGTTCAAAGTAAGTACTTTGGAATTCCTGGCATGGACCCGCCAAGAGCATAGTACTCGATAAGGAATCACTTAAAGTTTTATTAATTATTAAATGACCACTAAATCATAATTAAATTCGAGATGCAGTAGTGATATCAAAGAATAGCGAAGTCGTTCTCGATAATTTTGAAAATAGAATTAAAATGATGGGATAGTGCTAGATCATATAATAAGCAGATATGTAGTGACTTATGAACTTATAGTTATTTACACGTGCTTTTTTGGGCGATATCACAAGTTTTTGTTATTCAACAGAAGATATTAGAGAAGTTCTAAATACTCAAATTTATTACGTTACAAATATAAAATGTAAATACATAGCGATGTCGCTAATCAGACAAATGTATTGTGTTGTCGAAAATGTTTAAAAGCGTATAAATTTAATTTATAGGTCAATTTTTTTTAATAAATAAAAATATACACAAATTTTAAAAGAAAATCTAATTTTGAATGCAGATAAGCGTCATTAATGGTGTCCAGTTCGTTGACGCCGTGTAGTAAAGGTAATAAAAAAGAGTGTGCAGGTTTATTTACGTACCTCAAGCCGTGCGAGCAACAGAAAGGATACTAGGGTGTGAGCGAAACGCCAAAGCGTCGCTTGTTGCGTCCTTTTCGCAGAGCATTAGTGCGAACGAGTCGGCCATATGGCTCTAGCGTAGCTCTCGCTTTGGCCTTTCATTGGCACCGTAGTGCTCTCTCCATTACACGCACAGCCCGAGATACGTTAACAGACACCGCTCACTCTCCTCCCTTACCTCGCTGCACGGCGTGAACAAGCAGGACGCCATTAATGACGCCCAGTTACATGACTTGCTTCGCCGCCCTGGCTGTACCGCCGGTTGCCTGTACTTGGCGCGAAGCTCCTCTATACTTGTCCCCCATCTACTTGGCCCCTTCCGCACGAGAACACAGTCGTTGAAAATGTTGACCTCGTTTGAGAATTTGTTTCTCTATAACAACTAAATTCATTACATTCTACAGCCAGAACCCAAAATCCAGAATAATCTTTGACCAAATCCCGAGGATAGGGATTTTTTTAAATGCTATATCGGCCACACAAAGTGGCACCGATTATAAATATCGAGCCAATCGTATACGTATCCACTTTAGAGATGCCTGAAAAACAGAATAGAAAGAAAAAAAAAGAAAATGTATGATTAGCATACGTGTGTAAAGCTGCCTGAAATATTGATTAGACATCGACCTCGTTTGTTTCTGCTTGATCAGGGCACATGTATACCTTGCGGATACTCGCTTCTATTTTATGTATATAGTATAATATATAATCCGGAAAATGATCAGCAAAAGTGCAGAAGGACATCTGAAATGTGTTGAGAAAATTCGATCTTCCACCAGTGGATGCATATACATATGGTACTATGGGTACATATGCGTATATATATATATATATATATATGCCGGTAGATCGGGTATCACGTATAGGAACGCAGTTACGTATATGGATGTGCGTTAAACGAGAACGTGACCCAGGTCGCCATTTCCACGGACAATTTTTTTTATCACTCGGCGTACGAACGGCAATTAACGACGTTCGTTACTGATACTCGGTAATCGTAATGTCCTTTTGATCTCGCGAGAACCCATTACACTGCGCAATTCGTCGAAAGGTCTCCCACACTCTGAAGTCCTATGGGAATCGTTTTTCCACGACATCCTCAAAACAGCCAATCGTGATACATAACGATTATATGAGAGTGGGATATACTGTGCCGCGTATTTGGTGTGATCCAAGGCCAATTTCACTTCTGTGTTGATTTTAGTTAAAATCACAAATTACTTGGGGATCAACGTGAAACGCGTGGAACGTGTAGCTACTAATTTATCAGTGCTTGATTCCTTTTTTATTATTCATGAAAATCCTAATCCTCATGCGAGACTTTGCATCCTGCCGGATTTTCGGTTACTTTTCGGTTCATTGATTTGTACAAAATTTTCAACTAATTGTACCGTTAGTCTGCCACTGATTTGCTGCCAGTAACCTGACAAGTACTCCGATGAATGATTATATCGATCAGCCCTCTAGCATTGTTTTACTGTAGCCATGTATTAGCATGTCAAAATTTGTACATGAGTGATGTCGTTAAAACATTAAATTTTCGACTGATAAATTATGAAATTTTGTATTTAGTATTTAAAATAATTTTTTATTATATACATATATTCGCAAAATGTAAATGTACTTAAACACAATCAGAAATATGCAATCCGTCTTCGTTTCCTCATTGCTTCATTTAGTCATTACTTCCTTTGCTCCGTCCCTCCATTCGTTTCAGTTAATTTTACCAGAGACAGTGTGACTTTCTGTCACATGATCCTGGCGAAAAAGCAAAGAATGAAATATTAAAAATTTTAATCAACAGCCAACATTTCGATAATATGCAACCCAACTACTTCGAATATGAATCTCTCAAACAGCCCTAGTTTCGACGAAAAATCTCCATCCGTTTCAATGACAGACTCATAGTGTGCGTATACCTTTATTAATTGCTATGCGCATATACAGGGTGGATAAAAATTCAAAATCCACTTGAAATCATATACTTGATTTTACATTCGACTTTTGTCCCACTCTGTATGTAGCTTATAAAATACATAGAAAGCCTGTATTTCAATGATCACACGTGGGAATAAATGGTATGCTTGACGTGATTCCTTTATCATGGAAATTACGTATGGAAATCTCATCCGATTTAAAGTACTTGGAAGCGCAACTTCCTGAGAGTCCCAGTTTATTCAAGAGTCTAGCAGCAGACTATTGCATCCTAGTTAAACGTTCCAAAAGCAGAATACAGTATATGCACAGTGGAAAGTTCTCAGAGAGAATGCAGGGTAGATACTTCATACATTTATCTAGTGCATAGTGAATTTATTAAAATAGAAAACAAGTGAATCTTTAAAATCACTCAAAAACGCTTCAAACATCCATTCGATATGCATATGCAAAATTGAGCTCTAAGAGCATACGGGTATATCATTACAATATGCAAATCGTTTAGTAAAGTTTAGCGATACAAGTGCACTGGTAAATTTGCTTTGGAAATTACTGATGAAAATCTCATTTAGTGCCTACTTAATGAATAGATACGGCAGAACGATTTGACGTAGGAATTTGAGATAATAGAATTGATAACTTGGACTGTCACTATACAGCAGATAGATGATGCACTGGCTGGCTGAGCTGATTCGCCATGGAAACTCGCTTTGGACCGTATGCAAATTCGGATGAAGTGCTACTGAGGATATAGAGAAGTACAGTACTCAGTGCAAAGGGTAAGACTTATTGGATACATCAGGATGTGTCCTCGACCTGCACCATTCTGCCTGGTGGTAGTCGCATAGGTATACCACCAACCGCCCTTTAGTGACTATTCCTACGCCACGGTTCCATTCACTACGTTTACGTGCTTCCGGTCCGCTTAAAAGCTGTCCCCAACAATTCCCACTTCCCGGTCCCTCATCCAGAGTCATAACGCGAGCGTTACTATTATCCCTGTGCCGTTTCACTTTATGAATATTTTTAACATTTTTTTTCTGGTTCACCCAGCAGCGCCACTCTCGGATCCTTTATAAACTACAGTAGTCCAGTCTGACGTAATAGAGCGACAGCGAGGTTAGAGAATCTGCCGAGTACTGAAATATTTGACGGTTTACTCAGTCCTGTCATTATGTATGTATTTATGTCTTAGAAAATCCTCTTTTAAATTCCGTGGGGTTAAAATTCCCTTGTTCTTCTTTTCTAATCTTCAAACAGTGAACCTTGCAGGAAGACTGCTTCTGACTTTCCCAACTCCTTTCCCGACTCCCAGTCGAGTGACCATCGATTTTCCAAGTTGGCGCATTCGGATGGCTTTACAAGTGGACAGGCAGCCCAGGCTGACAACATAGGTGAGCAAGGCAGCCTCCACTCTGACTAAGGAAACTTTAGCTGGACGCGACTGTCAGCGGATGCGACTCGCTGCCGAACTTTCCGTACTCGGACGTGGTTGCGGACAAGTTCAAATTAGCAAGTTCGCCGTCGGCTTCTGGAATTTCGATCATTTCGTGGAAGGATTGTAGATCCTGTCTAGTGTCTATGCACCGCATGGTCATTCTTCATTTAGTTTAATCGCTTTGAAGGAAATCCGCGTAAATTGAACCCTGAGTACGTTACAATGTAAAATTAGTAACAGTTAATCTATACAGTGAAAAAGGGTCTAATTAACGTTTTTACCAAGATTAACTAATTATCGAATAACGTCTATTAAAATTTGTAACACACGATAACGATCAAATCGTCGAAATACCTGAACTAAAATATCGCGATAAGGCCACTCTAGCGTGAACCATTAATATACGAAAAGTACGGTAAATCTGTCAAAATCGGTAAAGGGCAGTCATGGCCAATTTTAAAAATTCGGTCAGTGATAAGTTAACTTGGCTCAAGCTCGAAACGCAGCAGCACTATTTCAAAGGTGTCCTCAGCAGCAGATGCGGGATACCGCTACGTGTACGAGTGGCTTTGAAGCTCGGCTATAAAGTCTCGGAATTAAAGCAGCGGAGAAAGAGCAACATTCGCTAGAAAAGAATTCTTTCAGCAGCTAAACTGTGCAGTACCTTACAGACATATTATATATACGCATAACTTCAATAGCGGGAAATTCAAATAACTTTTATCCGCGAGTACAAGAGTATAACCACTACAATAATAATTACCAAATGAAATTCCCTATTAATTTATAATCACAACTCTTAAGAATTCATATGAAAGAAAGTTTTATATTAAGATTTTGGCATTTCCACGCTACCAAGTCGCGCTGTATCTTTTTTTTGAGATGCTGCAGATAATCTTCATCCTTTGACGAGCGGCCTCGTTTGGTTACGTAAAAATATACGAATATGTATGTTTCTACTGTATTGCTACAAAATCATATTTCTTGCGTACTTCCTGCAAGATTACAGAAAACTCACGTGTTATCAGAAATCGCTCAAGCGAAATCCTAAAGGCAACTTCGCCTATGAGAACACAATGATCTTGCGTCATATACATATATTCGTATCGTAAAAGATTTCCTGTTTTCTAAATTTCAGTAAAGTATCAATCTATCCTATCAGTCGTACCTGCACTATGACAAGTGCTCGAGCTAGTAACTTTTTTCTCCAATCCCGGGAAGCAAGATTCGCCGTGGCCAAAAGTCCATCCCGTGCGACGATATCGGCAAAACTTTACTGTCGACACTCGACTTAACCGAAATTGTAAAAAGCTGACCTGCCACGTAAACGACACGAAGTATATCGAGTTCAACTTGAGCACGATCTTTGTACGTGATTCTTCTCGAATAAATCGAATTAGCAGTTACCTCCAATGACCGGAAATAGTCGTTTAACTGATTCTCGACTTCCTTTCAAAAGATCCAGTACTTGTCCCCCGATTCCTTTGACAAGACTTACGTCGAAGATTCAAGCACAAGTGTGCGTGCACGTTATATTTCTAGGTATCTCGATAGTCATGTTCTCTAGTATAAAATACAAGTCAAATACAGTCAAACTTACAGTACCAGTTCCCAGCAACGAATGACGTCGAGCAAACCATTCGTAATACTCGAAGCACTTCTAGCATTATGAAAAATGTGAAAGGAATTCGAGTCTCGTAGAAGCAAAGTGTTACGTGCATATAAATAGAAGAAAATAATTCCGGTACTACGAAGATATCAAGTGAATTTTTATAGCGTGCGCAAAATATTGTACAGCCCCTAGAACGATTACCAACCTGGTAGACGTCTCGGAGCTATCCGAAGTCCTTGACGATTTTGCCCAGGGTAACCGCGTCAGCCGGTTAGCTTTTCAGCAAAAAGGGGAAAGCTTTCTTCTACGGCGATTATACAGGGACACCGTCGCTCGATGCCGTCCTCCTATGCTTCCCTGTCTTCTCGGTTGCCATTACTGCCGGGCTATAGCCTGTTGGCATTTGCATGATAACGACCTTGAGATTTCGAGTACATCGAGAAATTCCATTGTGCTAACAGATACCTGGCTTGTCTCCCCTCGCGTGGAATTTGCGCGTTCTGCGTAACGCCAGGGTGACGCACTTCCTCTCCGGAAAGATTACTGAGATAAATGGAGCATTCGGAGGTGCGAATGGTAACGATAACTGTAGTAGGAATTCCTAGGTATTACTATTGTCAGTTTATACCATTGACGTAATAGTGGGTGATCATTGAGGATGTCCAAATTTGGCTTGATGGTATAGAAACAAATATCTTTTAACAGTGGTTGTAACTGTTGACCATGAGGGTATGTCGGTTGGATCCGTCGTCCATGATACCAAATTAGGTCCTAAGCTTAGGTTGATGACAGGGGACTCAATTTAAACTGTCACGTTGGCTCACAAGAAATACAACGGCAGTCGAAGAGATCACCAAGAAGTCTAAGGGACTCGGGATCATCCCTTCAGTCAGCCAATGGACTTGGACCGAAGGGCTCCATTTTTTGCTTCGGACCGACGGAGATTAGATTCTCTGGAACTGGTGGAAAGAAAAAATAAACGAAGGGGTGATGAACCGATGAACGAACAATTTAAGGGTGACTTTACGGATACTATCGTGAACTATTAGTTCAGGTCATTAATCAAGGGAGGGATAAAGTCGTGCTTGGTAGCTATTTTGAGTGGATCGATGAATTAAATATTATACACTGTCATAGATAATTATCCGCGGAGACTTGTATTACTAAGTGAAAAGGGAGACAATAAGTAGTGACTAAAGAGTCGATATTGATAGGGTATAGATAGGAGTCCATAAATAAGTTTAGGGAGTAAGTATGGGGGTGTTGGTAAAGTTTAGGGCCCGTACTCATACCTCTCTTTTAGCGTTAAGAGACGTCTATTAGTATCTCCTATCCTTTGTTATCTTTTGTAAACACAAAGGATAGGAGATACTAATAGACGTCTCTTAACGCTAAAAGAGAGGTATGAGTACGGGCCTAGGACTTTTTGGGTAAAGTTCACTTCGAAAATTTCTACGTCGTACGTTTATGTCAACTTGCCGTACAAATCGGACGATATTCACTCTATTACCCGTATACTTCTCGCGAAGTACTCACTAGTGAAGGAGGTAATGCCGTCGTTACCGGAAGCGACAAAAGCGTCGAGTACACGAAAGCGGAAGTTGTTCATTTAGACTTTTATTCAGAGGGAAGATCGATTTAGAATGCTGGGTGACATTTCCTTCGAGTATTCAATCTGTACAGAGATATAAATCTAAATTAGTTCATTGGTATATTATTTATATATTTCTAGTAATTTAAATTTTTTTTTAATTTTAATAAACACTTTCAATCTTTTTACCCTATGACAAAATGTCCTTTTAATCAAATTCAATGAACCGCACAAGTTAACCGTCCGAGAAATCCCGATTATTGAAATCTAGCCATGGTTCGCTCGATTTGTCAATTCGACGTCTCATTCGCTATTTTTGATAAATGGTCAGAAAAAAAATGACAAATATATAATCTGATATGATACCTTAAAATGCCAGAGAGTACGGTTAATAAGCATATCATATGTAAATTGACTAAATAAATTATTAGGATCTGATAATTACTTAAAATTAAATAATTAATTGCGAAATGTTAAAACATTAAATTTGTACAGTTTAAATTCGGCTTATATTTATAATACGTGTAACTGTTATATTTCGCTCGAGAATTCTTTGTCGTCTCTTTTTCCTATCTCTTGCAGAGGTTTCGCTTCGATTTCCGCTTCCTGGCTAACTTGGCTACGACATATTTTCATGACGCGACGAGCCAAGCGACTGGACTCCAGCGCGTTTCGTTTCCACTGCACCAGTGCAACTACCTACGCACACTTTACGAGAATGGGCTTTACGCTCGTAATTAACGAGTACCTCTATATTACGCGTAATTGTTATTCGGGCAAGTTCTCATGGCGGCTGTTGTCGCCGGCAGAAGTGCCGACGCGAAGCGTTACCGTAACCTGCGGTCAGCGTTAGCCATAAAATAGGAACCAAACTGCCGTTTCTATTCGTCTAACCTATTTCAGACTATGACTACTTTCTTCACCTTTTTTCAAGCTACATCTCTACAGCTTGAAAAAAGTGAAGTATATATATATGTTCTATAATTTTTCTCTAACGTATCATTTGCGATCCATATCAATTTTATCATCTTTTTCACTTTCCTTATCTTTTCTATCATCACACATTTTCCCTTTTTTTCTTACGACACAGACAATAACTAAGACCCTACGAATTCTCCGAGATTCGATCGAATCTTTCCAAGTACACGGCTGGTACTTACGTGCCAATATCGAAAATGGTTCCAGGTCGGACAGGATACCCAGCGAATAGCACAAAGGACACGTTTTCGGTACGACGAGCTTCGTTACGTCTCCTTGAGAATTACTAGTCGGGAGTGAATGAGGAAATGGATACAGTACGATAAAGGAAGGAAAGAATGAAAAAAAATCAAAAGAAACAAGACTCCATGTTTCAATGTACGTGAATAAAATAATGAAGAAAGAAAATTATGAGTGCATTCAAAAAACATCGTATAAGCAGCCAATATATGGATGGATAATTAGCATCAATGAATAAAAATAGTATATAAACGTGTATACATATATATACATAAATATAGCCACATAAAGAAACGAATAGAATAGAATGAAAATAAAAGAAAATGAAAGTCTATACCCAAAAGCAGCGAGTGGTTTTCGTTTGTATATCTTTTCCAAAGGCGCTTTCAAAGTTATTCTCCGGGCTGCAGTCTACGTACGTAGAATATACTACCTAGAGATAGCTTTAGTAACTGTACCCACAGTTAAAGCAGCCAGTCAGAATGCAATATATACCACTAGTTTTTTTTTCAGCAGCGTTGCATAGAAATCAAATAAGTAAGCCAAATGGAAACTTGCCCGTCACTCGAAGCTTCATATCGATCAATTAATCGACCAATACTAGAAATTCGATTTGAACTAGTATGGGGCGTCTGTCGAGTAACATCGCTGCTGTGCAACCAGATTCGCAAATCGCAGGCACGTATCGTCTAATCGCGTATCATGGAAACCTGTACGTGCTGGCCATCAAGCAGTCTTCATGAATTACTCTTGAACACTGATATACAAAGTCAATCGAGGTGGTGAAATTTTCCAAAAAAGGAAAAAAACGAACTGAAAAGCGCAGCGTGCGAACGTTCGCCAATTTCTTCGTGCAACTCGTCATCGCGATATTCGCGCGACAGCGAAACAAAGCCACCGGCATAATTTACGTGCTGACGTAAATTACAGAAATGGCGCAGTCGCAGCTGTTCTTCGTTAGCGACTATTTTCCCTACTCTTTTTTTTCATTTCTTCGTCCTTTTCTCTCCAAGACAAATCACAGTTGGGAATGGTAGCTAACAAGGATATACAACAATGACGATATCCGTATCGCAATTGCGCGACGGTCGCCGGTGGGTCGAGAGTTTCTAGGACGGTATAGGTAGCAGGTTATCAATACGGTCGGATCGATGGCCAATCAAAGTGGGGCCTTTTTCCTTACGCCTAACCACGATAAGAAGTCCCCTGTCCTTTTTTCCTTCTTTTCAGAGATCGCCACACGGATGCCATTCCGCAGCGATATCTCGCCATGCGGAAAAGCTCTACGGGTCTCTCGACGCAATAACGATTTGCCACGAATATAAATGTCTCCGTAGTGGCGTGCTATGGGCTTTGCCTTTTAATCTTGTAGCTCTAGCTCTTTTAATCTTGTTTTATCGATCCGGCCTTGTATCCGCGTCCACTGCAATTTCTTCTGCCGCCAGTTCGCTCATTCGCTACTGTTCGCTTCTACTCGTCTGTCCGTTGATTCGCTCGTTCTCTCGTTCGCTCCATCCTGCACGTCAACCGTAGGTCCTCCTGTCCCTAGATACCGACATTTCCGATACGAGTGAACGATATCAGTCACGCTTTTGCAGAGGGATACATAAAGGGATGGGACAGTTTCGAAAGAAGGCGGTTCCGGCTCAACCCTCCTTTCTATGGGTATGTATTACATAGCCGTACACCTAACTCTACATAACAAAGTACCAGAATCGTGCACCCACAACCATCCAACTAGCCGTCCCTCCGACTAGTCAGCTATCTAGTTTCGTACCTGGTTGCTATGTCAAGCATAAAAAGGATACCAGCTGAAGAACCGGATGTGACCGTTCCATCCACGTAGCCGCGGTAGCAGTCCTCCTTGAAACTGCTTAAGTCACAAAAACCTCCGGACAGGAAAGCATGGAGTTTCCGGAGTCTTCCTGTGGACCGGAAATGGCCTCGCAGTAACATTTTTCCGGAAATTCGACGAACCTGTCTCGAGGATTTTCTCGACTTTTCATCTCACTGGGTATTTACGCACGAGGGAATCGTCAATCGACATGGTTAAGTCTCGTTCAAGATTGTAGCCTCGTTATTAAGTTATTAGGTACTAATGAAATCATCTGGCTCACTTCGGTAACCTACTCGTTACGTTAAATGAGTACCGGTTGGGTATCAGGATTTTTCTTATTTTCATACTAATTGCATTTTAACGAGCCACGTGTTAACAACCCACGTACGTGTTTTTGCTATGACCAAATAAGAATGTTCCTAGGCTCCAATGCTGCACAGACTCTTCATCCTCCTTGGAGCTCCCAACTGTTCCGAATGTGGTCGTAAGTTCAGTGGTCGGCCGACGCAGCTTGGCGACTACGATGCCCTTGTCGCCATCCTGTTGTAGCCGCGACACGATTCGTAATCGCTGGAAAAACAAAGGCGTCAGCTTGCTAGCCAACAGCTTCCTGGACCGATCGTGTTTCGCGTTCACAAAGAACAAAAGAGGCATCCGCAAGAACCAAAGCTCCTCGCATGACCGCGTGATATCTGTCGTTAACGTATATGGTGCTCCCGTTTGATCGGAATCTAAGGGAAAGTATTGAGATAGAAATTATAAAAAAAAAAATAAAAAATAATTTATAGCCCTCGTTAATGTGTCGTTAAAATAACTTTTGATATAGAAAATAAGAAAATTACTCAAAATTATTGGATACGCGTTATTTTATGGGGTATCATGAATTAATGAGAAATTTTGAATGTACCCTGAAATCGCGAGTCTTCAATACCCCTTTGGGTTATTCTACAGGGCGGAAAGCAGCAGTCACCCCCTTTCCCCTTCCCCTTAAAGTGTATACTCGACTTAATTACTCTATAGGGAGAGATTGAATAATCTGGAATTCATTTATGCCGTCACTCCGCTCCTGTTTCTACGTTGCGCTACTCTCATAAGAGTTCATCCATCCATCAAGCTGCCCTAGGAGTGCGTGTATTTATATGGCGCCGCTGGCAAACTCATTACTCACCTCTTTAATGCGCTCACACCTTCCTTCAATGTCGCGTTATTCGGCAATCATCATGCCCGTGACATCTTCCCTTGCGCGAGTTAGCTCGACCTAATCTCGGCCCGTTTCGCTCAACCATCGAATAAAGACGCGCTACCCTCGTCAGATACGCGTCCTTGCCAAATTAATGACTAGGACTATGAGCGAGGCAAGTTTTCACACAGCGACGTCACTTGGTCTAGTCTCGAACGAGTAGCTGTCGTGCCTTTTGCACGCTAATGACTCTAATCGTTATCATTATAACCCTGGTTCTCGTTAGTGATAACGTAGATTGTATTATTCCTTACATATCATCGTTGCCTTACGATTTCGAAATGATTAATAATATTGTAAATTAATAAGCAGAAATACTATTTTTGCATTTATCGACGTATATAGAATATCTTTGTATGATAATTTTTTTAATTACACTTTTTCATTTATTAAAAGTTCCCATTTGCTCGCGATTATTTCTTCTTTTTCTTTATTCCACGTTACCTTTCCAAAAGGCTTTTGAATGCTAGCTTTAAGGACGATTGACCTCGGAAACCTTTCGGAGGAATCCAGAAAATCGAAAAACTATTTCGCACGATCCTTTCATAGCGTCGCGACGACGATTCAGCCGTGAGGCTTCGGGATTTCATCGCGAAGCCTCGTATACAAAAAGGCCTCTTTTTAATACAGTATGAATCAAGAAGCCCATAAATTTATACAAAAGTGCTTTCTATGGAGGAGTAATCCATTATGTGATATCGGATAAGCCTAAGCTCCTTATCCTTTACGATTGTGTGCTGTCCCACGGTAAGCCGGACGTATATCCTCCTCGTATCAGGACCGATGACCATAGACGTCATCCGAAATTCGGTGTATTTCCAACAGTCGATGTAGAAATTATTTTTTGCGAACAGGCAATCGACATAATCGAGCAAACTAATGACGAGAAGGGAGGTCGATGCGCGTTATAGAGAGAAAAGATAAGGTAGAGGGAAACGGAAAAAAACTGATGATACGAAAGATAAAAGACCGAGATAAAAATGAAAAACTGTAAGAAGAACAGGAGAGACTGTGATAAGAAGAATGTAGAAAGAAATAAAATTAAAAGAAAAATTAACATTGACGAGCAGAAAAATCGAAATAAAATCCTCTTCACTAACTTGAGGAGTTGAGCGCAAGACCGTATAGAATAGTTGCAGGCAACAGTAACGGCACCAGAAAATTGACGAGAAGAACAGTAAAGCGAAACGAAGTGAAAAAGAACCGAAAAGAAAAATCCATTAAAAGCTCCTTCGAGGTTGCAATTAGTCAGCAGCTGCAGAAAGCGATGCTGCTAGTCATCCCAATAGATTTTCTCAAGAAACACAATTTCGATTGAAATACGTTGAAAATTAAAATACTAAAATTCCCTTATTTTACCTTTTCTTTAACCTTCTTCCTTTTAACAAAGTAAAAGCTTCAATACACACGACACGTCGTGGAGTCAGCAAGCATGAAGTTTTCATGTACGCGAACATGCACGGTTGCGATTAATTCGTAGGAATTGCATCGTGAAAGTCCCGTTCGTCGACGTTTTACCGGGCGTAAATAATAGCAGAGTTGCAGGAGGGTCGTAGTCCGGAAAAGAGTTACAAGAAAAAAATATATATATAACAGGGAAAAGATCAAAGGGTTGAAATCGCGCAAAAGTACCATTACGACTCAAGGTCGAGTCTAACCAATTATTTATATCCGATGCTGTACGTAGAAAACTTGGGATTCGCTCCGAATCAACCTCAGCTTATGAAATCATTTCCACGAGACTTCCTTTTTTCAAAATCGAAGTACATGAAATAATCGTTAAATGAAAACCTATTGTAAAACCTGACAATCGACAAACTGATCTTCCATGGCACGAATGATCGAAGGAACGAGGTTCTGTTGTAATGGCCGACGTTGCTTCTCATAAACGATAGACGAAGAAGAAACGTAGACCAGCGGTAATACGAGAAGAACAAGAAGAAAGAAAAGCAGGGAGTAAAACCGGCACTAAGAAGTAGGGGCACTTGGTTCCAGTTTGTTCAAAGCTTTCGTTGGCCCATAAAACGTGCAGAAGGCATAAATCGGTGGAAGTAAACTCGTCGCGGATTGCGCCGTACTCGACGTCGCGACCAATAAAATGCAAAGACGAAAAGATAAAGTTAAAGATAATCCGGCCGTAGACCCGCACCGTGAATACTTGGATGCTGAGTCCAGCGACGAGGGAGGAGAGAAGAGAAGTAAGATTTATGAGAAAAATATTAAAACGCTTCTCCTTTATCTTTACCTCTTTATCCATTCCCTGTCCATTTCCCCTATTTCCCATTTCTTTCTTTTCCCATACACTAAAAGTCCCTTGTCTTATGTCCCTGGGTGGCTGCGTCCTTAAAGTCTTTTGTATCGAGCTTCCATCACCTTTTATTGATTTACTTATTTACTTATTTATTTGCCACGGTCATTCTTCTTACTAACGGGATTCCATAACCTCCATATCTTTTATCCGCTGTTTTCGTATGGCTTCGAGGGATATACTCTATATCCATGTTTAACCATTTTTATCAGGAATTTTCTCTTCGTCTTGGATTCTTAACGTTAAATAATTAGTTACTCGCAAAGATAAAAGGAAGGATAAAAGAAAAAATTTAACTCTCGTACAAACCTATTAAACGGCTATTACGCTAAATCCAATGTAATTTATGATACTAGAACGTATTATTAAAACTGGCATTAAGAGAGTTAGTGAATATGCGTTTTGTTCATTTAAAAATACTTGGCGGTTCATTAAATACTCTCCTTATATTCGTTACCTTTTGCACCGAATCTCTGCACGTTCAACAAAATTCTTCAGGTAACATGAAGCTTTCATGAAATTAAATTCCTCCGCGACTGCACCTCTTTGTCTAAGCCGCGCTCATAAACACGTATTAAACTCATTACTATCGGCGAAGAATTACATATACCATATATATATATATATATATGATTATAGCACGTAGTGGTTCTAATATAGAAATGAAATAGACAGTAACTTAATTTATCGTATCTTATTGTGAACCTGTACAGTCCGTCTAAGGAAAAAGTTTACTTACGAGGGGTCATCTTTCTATGAGTTTAAACGTAAAGGAGTCTCCTATACGTTGCATTTTACCTGGCGATTCGGTATATATGTATGTATATACCTATATCTTCATCTAATTAAATGAGAGTTAGGTAAACTAAAAAAAATTATTCGAGAAACAGCATCCAAGTCCAATTGAAGATGCTCACAGTCCTTTGTGTGTCTTTTTCACCAAATGCGATCCTATCGGAAAAAGTTGGAAGCGGCGCTCCACTTCCGTTAAAAGTATCAAATGCTTCGCTTAACTTCCACCTGGGATACAAGCTGTTCTCTAAGTTTTCACAGGGCGCGAACCTTTCGCTTCTTCAAGCTCTTTCGAATTCTCCATGAGAAACCGTATCGTTCCCCATTTCCATCCGAGCTATAGATTATTCCAAGTCGATGCAATCGTTCTGCTCCGTTCACTTGGTACAATTAAGTCGCTCCGACGAGACACGTCGGGACGCGCGGATTCCTCTCGCGTTTCTAGATACTCGCTCCCTCGAGTAACGGAATTAATGAATGTTACGTTGCATCGGAATAGCAGCCATCGAAATTGCCTCGCACCACGGACGATTTCCCGCCGTGTGAGCAACTTCCTTCGTAGAACGTCGTGACCTTTGAATTTATAACTTTTAATTGCAGCCGAATTCCAAGAGGACGAGGAATTGATAGAGCCGCTGAAATCACTTTACGAAGTCGAAGAATTGGAAACACTCGTGAGTACCTTTGTCAAAATTTATACAAATTCGAAGTCAATCGCTTGACTCATTGCGGACTAATAAAATCGCCTGGTACCACGGCGTGACAATAATAACCGACTTAACAATATCAATACGTTATTTCAGGTGGGATACGTAAAGGACATGACGACTCTCTTCGCCTTGAACGACAGCCATTGGACGGAAACAGTCATATCCGTAATTCGTGAATTCTTTTACGATTCTACAGCGACTGTACTCTCCATCTATTTCGACAACGATACACTGGCCGCTGAATTGGACTTCCCCAGTGTGCCGGTACACGAGCTCACGTACTTCATCAGAGATCCCTATGAAGTTGCGACGGCGGAAAACTTTCATCAGAACGTCATGTTCGGGACGATTAACGGCGACGTGGAGGCGTCGATTCTTAATGCCGTTGGCAACCTTTGGGCGCCGATTTTCTTCAACGTCAACACTTGGCCAGACAGTATCCTTTTGAATGATGACAATAACTCTCTGCGACACTCCGCATTTGATTTGTAAGCTTTGCGACATCTGCAGTCCAGTAGCATAATGAACAATGCAATCCTGACAAGCTGGCGGGACAAAACGTTCGAGCAAACACCTCCTACGTCATACAACTGCAATCACGATACTCGCAATCGCTCGTTACATCCGTGATCTAATGCAGTTACAATACAGAGTGAATTTGTAACTCCGACCACAATTCTGTTAGTGGAATCACTGTTGGAGTACAGTCATGTCCGGTAACTCGATATTCTATTAATTAGCATGATTTCAATTATATATGGTAGGTTAGAATACCAGAGACAACCTAGAGAATTCGTCGTTGTCCATGTATACTGCTAAAAGCTTGCGTTATCAAGTTGCCGGCCATGTTACCAAGATTAATTGGATTCTAGTTAAACACGCGTATCTTCCTTAACGGATTAACATGCGTGAAAGCCGACTTCTGCGCCGGCATACACACTTTCCTCTGCGACCTAACGGACTTAAGGTACAAAATGCTGGGCTTAACGGTGATATATCTTCCGCTCGAGGGAAGTGACCTTTCCGTTGAGGAGGCCAGTGCTGATAGGGAGTTGGTAAAGCGACTCGAAGCAGTGATAGTACGTTGGACGAGACAAATCAGGGTAGCACTGTGTGATCAGGAACAGAGTACTCCAAATGAGCTGCTATGTTTTGATGAAGAATACGATTTTTGGAAATACAGATGTGAGTATTGCTTTATGTGGTTTCATTTGAAATTTTTTATCATTTATTTGATGCAATGGAACGTCGGTCTAATGTCTTTCTCAAAGTTGGATTCATGCTTGCTTTTTAACATTGGTAGACTATACAGATAATCGCTCGTGTTATCGTACCTAGAACTAGGGAGAATTCTAGTTTATATTGTGTAGCTGAAACGAATGGCAACTATCTCAAGCGGGCAGATTATTGGATCGCGCCTAAAGGGTAGATATGTACTCCAACCGAGGGTTTCCAAAGGTGGTCCCCGAGTGCGGCCAGAAAGATTATCGAGTTAGCGAAGGTTGCCTCTTGGAATTTTGGGACTCGGGACTTTCCAGAAGCGTCCACCTCGCAAGCCGAGTATAATAGAGATTATACAGGACACATTTGTACTCGATAGCCCGTGAACATTTAAGATTGTGATCCTAAAGCCAATCTTGTCCATTAGAACGCACTTAACGTCTAAGCTGCCTTTTTTTTCAAATTTTGTGTTTTGTATACGAAAGCGATACTTATATGTTTTAAGAGAATTTATTACCAAAATATAGATAAAAAAGGAGGTTTATGTTATCTGCAAAATAGTTACTGATTATAATTTCTGACACTGCATTTTTTGTACACAGATGACAATCTATGGGGTTTGAACTTTCAACTGCGGCATCCTGTTATTCAGTTCGTAGTGAATATTTTGACTACCACTCAGAGTACATATGTCAGACAATTTCTGATCCTGAGTGAGGAGATTGAACATGGCATAACCGAGGCCAAGTCCAACCTTGAATTTCTTCAGATACTCATCGAACCTTCGGCTCAACTTAATGAGTGCACCACACCGCAGATGATAATTAATCATCTACCTGGGATCATCAACCTCCTTCGCGTGATATGGCTCAACTCGGACTACTTCGATAACCGCGAGAGGATGAGCAACCTCTTCGGCGCGTTCAGCAATCAGATCATTCTACTCTGCAAGAGTTTCATTAATCTGCGGGAAATGTTCGCCGGGAAGACTAGAAAGAGTATGGAGATGTTTTCCCTTTGCATCGAAGGATGTCAGAATTACAAAAGTCTTTATTTGAAGGTAAAGATATAGGAGCCAAGTACCATATCAATTTAATTGATCTGATCGATAATAATTTTTTTATAAACATCTGCACAACGTTTTTCTATATTATCCTTTAAAAGTAACATCGCATCCACAACAAACTCATGAGAAATGAAATTTTACTGACCCTAAATTCTCTGAATATTTAAAAAAAAAAGCGTCCTCTCATTTTCATATCCCTATCACTTTCCATATCCATAGCGTGGGTCCGAGTCGTGTATTCCTTTGGGAAACATTCGCGACACACATTGTCGCTTATAACGACAACGGCGTTACGATTCCACCTGGTATGAGACAAGCTTGAATAAGTTGGATATGCTTTTCCACAGATTTCTGGAAAAATTGTAGGACAAGACAAATAACCAGTGATAAGCAAAAGCATCTGATTAAATTTTCCATAAGATGATTTCGTAACGAGATGTACTCACCCGTTATTGAATGCAGTTGTAAAACTGTTTGAAAAGTTTCTCATGAGTATCCTTACAACCACGTGTATTCTGAATCTAGCGGGTGAACCGCATGGAAACATTACGTTTTCATTTCCGAATTTCCAATATCTTTTACGTTCGAAGACATTCATGAGAAATTTCTTGAAACGAAGGAAAGTAGATTCAGTGACATTTGCTCTGTACGTTCCCACAAAATTTCGAATTGGCGAACCTTGACTTATGAGTTCTCCGGTATAAAGGCAGGTGAAATGAGTTCCTTTTCAACGTGGTGCATGCACGGGAGATGCGGCTGCATATCGACCATAAAACCAGGTAGAAAGATTACGGGATTCTAGCACTTTCATCGACTTGGAAAATCTCTTGGTATTCTGAGCAATCGAAGACGTCGTAACCAATGATTGGCGTCCCTCTTTCTTTCGAAGGCGCTTGATTGGACGGCTAGTTACTGGCGACAGTTTTTCTTCGGTGATCGTTGGGGACGAGTGCGAACTACTCGAAGCTACGATTACGAAGGAACATGACTTGAGGAGGAAGAAAATAGGATGACTGAGTTAGGGACGTTTCAATGAAAACTACGTGCTTGCGGAAAACGCCGATACTAGCGCCGCCTTCGTGTTTGTACCATGAACGAAATTCTGGTAACTCTTAATGATAATGGCTAGGCGGGAAAAAAGATTGCTTTGAAATAGTCGACTTTAGCTCTCTCGGTAAATTGGAATATGAGTGACGCAATATTTGAAACCCTGTAACACATGTTTAATCGTTATTTTCCTAGTGGATTTAATTATTTTTTTATTATGCTTGCAGATTGCTAACATTCATAATACTATGACGGCGCATAGTTGGGACCTGGATGACGATTACATTTTTCGTCACGTTGATACATTCGTGACGCGATGTTATAACATGATTGAAATTTGTCAGGCGATGATTGAATTTGCTAGGTATCAGATGCATGCTTAAGTTAGACTTTTTATTGTTATATATTGATAAGCAAATAAAGTTACCAGATCAATTCTTTTAGAATGGACGAGACTGTCAAAATCCCAAAGCCGAGGTTCGGTGGTACCAAGGGAACAGAACATGAAAAAGTCTGTCAGAAGATCGAACGAATGTTCCTCGATCACTTACGTTCCCTGGAGCACAAGTCCCAGAAGATTTTCGACGTGCAACAAGTCACTTGGTACGACGACATGTTTCGTTTTCGTCAGGAGATGAAAGACCTGGAAATTATTATTGAAAATCTCGCCACCACTGTATTCAAGGACGTGAACAATGTACAAGAGGGAATTCAGAATATGTATGGATTTTATAATTACATTGGTCGTGAAAATCTTAGAACGCTGTTCGACAGTAAAACAACATCCGTACGTAACAAGTATTCACATCCTGTTCTAATAGCGATAATTTTTAATAATAAGACATTCTATGAACAAGCATTGGTCATAACTTAAAATTATTTTTATAATTAAATTCTGAATACAAATGAACACGACAATCAGCCACGATGACATAGGTAGCAAAATCGATTATCTTTTCGTAAAACAAATGTTTGCATGAGTTTCAAGTTAGATAGTTTGCATCGAGTTTGTTGATCGACCGGTCTGACCAAATCTGGAGATTGCTTTCATGTCCTATCCAATAAATACTATGTATTCAATGCTGCACAGTGGAACAAACATGTTTTCAATGTTGTCCAATCTGCAGGTATGGAAGATGTTCGGTGACGAGATACAAAGTACAAAAGTGGAGGTACTGGAGGAACGTGAAGAATATCCGTCAATGATGCCATATTTTGCAGGACGAGCTTTGAACATGTCCCTTAAAATTCGTCGTTTGGTAATGCTCAAAGAAAATTTTGAGCGGGCCAAATGGATGCCATATTGTGGGATAAGTCACGAGGTCTATCATCAGTATAAAAAATTAGTGAAATCCATAAAAGCTGGAATTCGTGATATCTATCAAAAATGGTTGGACGATATCGGTGACGATCCTCAAGGTCGATTGGATCGATACTTAATGAGACAAAGTATCGATCATCCGGGACTACTGGAATGCAATATTCATCCGAGTATATTAATCATATGTAAAGAATCAAAATACTGGACCGGTTTGAAGTTCGATATTCCGGTTCATCTTCAAGTGATAAATGGCAGATGGGATACATTGCAATTTGTTTACGAAAGTGTCCTGACAGTAGTGCTGGCTTACAATAAAATAGTTCAAGGTAGATCCTAGCATTTTTTTAATTTTCAAAAACAATTCTTTAAACGAATTTATCGAAGGATGTGAGATGAAATTGCAGCGAGAGTATCTAGTGGACTACTTTAAAAAGTTGTAATGCAAGAAAAAGTTTATCCCAAGTAGAACAGTCCGGAACGATTTTCGAACTAAAGGCAAAAAATTTAGCTTAAGTAGAGCGTAAATTTAATATTTGAATCGAGGTCGCCAGCTAGTCGATTCTGATTGATTCCCTTCCTATCGCGCAACTGGAATCTCAAGGAGCTTAATGATTGCTCCGAAGACTCTTGTTGCTCTCAATGAGTGATAGCATTTTCTACCTTCCTCCCTTACTTTCCTTTCAGCCTTATCCACAGTTGAACGTGCTTTGTTTCGGGACTTAATTAAGTTGCTTGACCGGAAGATCAAGCCCGGCTTGACAAAGCTTACGTGGAACTCAGAGTACATAGATACGTACATAGAAGACTGTTGTACTCATTCTGCAAATGTACGTACATTACTATTCACATGAAGCTATTCAGAGAATTCTACAAGACTGTAGAAGAGTACAAGGTATTGTATAAAAAATAAGAAAAGTAACAACGGGCCATTCTCATTCTCCCAGCTTCAAGATTTCGTCGATATTTACAAGAAATCGAATTTCGAAATTATTAGAATGTGCGAGAACATCTGCGACACTCCTATGATCAAAATCAAACCTAATTACGCTTATAAATTGCCAGAGCTTGAAATAGAATTGTCGGACGTCAGGTGCGTTATCTGTGCATTGAATCTAATTTTTTCTTTATCTATTTCCTCTTTCTCTTTTTCTTATCTTTACCCAGGAAAGCTGTTATTAAAGTCGTCATAGAAAAATACAACGTTATTATTCAGTACGTCATGGTCGTATACGAAGGATTCCAGGCAGTAATAGAGGATGTATGTATGATCATATTAGAAATTTTATATTACTCTTGTTGTAGATTTAATGACATGATCATCAGTGGTGCAAAAGTAAATACGAAACGTATTATTTACCTTGATGAATCTCTTTGTCTTGTATAACAAATCATTCTTATAATTATCCTCTACATTAACTGACATTATTTTGGTGAACTTGGTTAATTAGTGCGAAAGCAAAGTATCGATATGGTTTATTCTAAAAATGTGGAATATTGCTGATAAATTAAATAACGATTTTCTTGATTGTCCGATCATCCAACGTGTCCACAGTCTCGTAGTGGATAACTGAAAGCGACAGAATTGAAATTTAATCTCCGCGCCATATCGTACTGCTGCTGTGTGTCCGGAAAATAGAAATTGCGTTCGTGCCACGAGTAAAATACTTTTTCTCGAAATTCTCCAGACATATGGTGAATGGAAGGACTATGTCAGTAATCTTGACAGATTATTAGAGGAAGCCTTTAAGCTCTGCATTAAGAATTCTTTGACTGTTATGTTCGAAGCTTTGCATGGCGATGGAACAACTGCACCTTCGCCTCTTCTTATCGTACAGGCAGATCTCATTGATAACAAGGTATTCATTAAGAAATTCAATTACTTGACAATTAAAAAAGTAATATTCTCTTTCTACTGATTTTCTACTTTACTTCTGTCAGATTAATTTCATTCCTCCTATTGCGGATATTGCAAAAATAGTGTCAGACGTTCTAAACGATCTTCTCGAACCAATTAAACCCATTCGTCGCATCGTTAATAAATTTCGAATTCAGGATGCAAGGGTTAATGAATTTTGGGAAGTTTATCTGGAAGACGAAGAGTGTAAACGGATGCAACAAATGCTTAATAACGGTAAGTTCTCTTCCAAACGTTAATTGAAATAAAATTTTTCTGCATCTAAGTAGTAGCATTTGTTGCTAAAAATGAAGAATCCTTTTATATCGTATTTCACTAGTACTATATTTCCTTTTTTTTTTTTAATTACAGAGGTGACTGAGTGTTTCAATCAACTACAAAAATATTTGAAAAACTGGGAACAATTTAAAGAGGTGTGGGAGACCAATAAAGACTTATTCATTCAACGGTAACAGTTCCGGCTAATCGTCTTTCTTATATAATCTGCACTATAGCTACTTCGTTTCCAAATAGATATGAGAATCTGAAACCAACAGTTGAGACATTTGATACGGATATCATTAGATACAGTAAAATAGCAAACGACGTTCAATTACAAGAAACAGTGACCACCGTGCACTTCATTGACGTGAATTCCGATAGACTTAAAGGCGCCATTATCGATCAGTGCTCTCTCTGGCAACAGAAACTCACAGGATTGCTTCTACGTTTCACGGAATTGAAGCTTAATCACGTATACAATTACGTGCGAGATAATGGATTAAAGTAAGCGAAAATGTTTTAATGTGTCAATTTATCCTAATAGTTTGTCCTAGGAATAATAGGTAGATAAAAAAAAACAACTTCTTTTATTTGATGGTCTCAATTTCAAATTGAGCGTATTCCAATTAACCGAATCCTTTAATTGTTATTCAATTGCTCTTCCACGATAAATTCAATGTAAAAGCAAATTCGTTCTTGTGACTTTAGAATAACGAAAGAACCCACCGACCTCGTTACCATGCAAGAAGCGTTACAGTTGCTCGAGAAGCTCAAGTTGGAAGCCCCCTCGGAGAAGGACGAATTCCCAAAGATTCGTGAGCAGTTCCAGACTCTGGGTAAATATTAAAGGCCCAAGTAGAATGCGATCGAATAGCTTTCTGGTTCAGGGGATGATCAAGAAGTGCATTGAGCATGGGATGCTTGTGATTATTTTTTTTTGTAATTACTTTTTCTTTATAGAGAAGTACGAAGTGCCGATGACTTTTGAGTTTAAGAGGAGAGTAAAAAATATTGATAATGTCTGGGATAACTATTTGGAGCAATTAGCATCCTATGATATTATGCTGATGGAAAAGAAGGTAAATACTAACTATTTTAGTTTCTTAACTAAAAATATATTAAGCAGTATTTAAACACTGATATTATAATATATCCATTCAATTGCGCTATTTTGCATTATAAAAAAAGAATATCGGTGGAATGGAGTTTTATCAAAATTATTATATCAATATTCATTCGATTTTCCCAGTTTGTTATTTATTTTATTGAAAATAATGATATACTTGCTTTTACGTCAAAATGAAGTAATTCCTATGACTTCTTTGTATAGAACAATTGTAAATTTATCTGCGTCTACCGAATATCCTATACATTTCTTTAGCCATACTGTAAGCAAATAGGTATTACGGTTATCGGAGGATTTCGAGGAGTACAAAAATACGCTTAGAATTTAAAATCGATATTCCTCGACGGAAGACACTTTGACAGTATGTCCACGTTTCTCGCATAGGTGCTATTCAAGAAACAACTGCTCGAGGAAGCGGCGATACTGAAGCTCAACGCTATTTCTCTACTAACCAGGTTTCTCGATAACGGGCCATTCACATCGGATTGGAAAACGAAAGGTACGCGAAGTATTTCAAAATTCAGAGTGAGATCGAAATCGTTCGGTCTCATTGTTATTACTAAAATATTTTGGAAATGCGCAAAAGCTCCTTTGAGTTAATGCAATTCCCTTAAATGCCAATGAAATCTCAGACGCTCTTGAATGGTTACTGAATATACGAAAGGAATTGGACGCTATGCGTTTGAAAGAAACTCGTTTGCAGACAAATCTTGGTGTTTTTGATATCAGCCAGCCGGAATCCTTAGAACTGGTTAAACTTGATAAGGTACCGACCTCCTATCAAGAAACAGTATCAAAACTGTCGTATTTTACTTTGACACTTGTATACTTACTTTGCCGATACAGGATCTGACAGCCATCGACTTAGTATGGCAACTTACTGATGAATGGGAGGAAGCCTGGGAACGTTATAAGACAGGAAACTTTTGGCGAATTGAAATGGAGGACATGGATGTCACTGCGAATGTTCTCTTTCGAAAACTTAATAGGCTTAGCAGAGAATTGAAAGAAAAGCATTGGGAAATTGTTGACACTTCTAGGTAAATTTATGTAAAATGATAAAAAAGTGGTATTTTGTAAGTATCAAATTCGACAATTGCTTTATTAGATCACGGGTAGACAAATTTCGACGTACTTTGCCACTGATCACTGATCTCAAGAATTCAGCAATGAGGGAACGTCATTGGAAACGCGTCAAGACGATAATCGGTCGAGAGTTTGATCAGAATTCTGAAGAGTTCACGTTGGACGCCATTGCGGATATGCAAATGCAAAATTTTGCAGAACAAATTAACGATATCTCAAACGCAGCGACAATGGAACTGGCCATAGAAGTGGTAAACAATACATTAGATTCAAAAAAATTTTTTACAATACGTTTCTCAACAATTTTCGTGCAGAAGAATTATTGAATCTACCAATATTTCAGGGTCTGAAGAATATCAGTGAATTTTGGAAGGTCATGCAACTAGAAATGACACCCTATAAAGATAAGGGTGTCTTCAGACTCAAAACTGTTGATGAGATCACGCAAAATCTAGAAGAGCATCAAGTTCAACTAGCTGCCATGAAATCAACAAGGTTCTTTTTTTCATTTTGGACAATCTTAAATCATCACGCCGTTTACATTGATCGTTTTGCAGATTTGTCGAACCGTTCGCTCTAGATGTCGATTATTGGGAACGAGCTCTATCGACTATTGGAGAAGTACTGGAAATGGTCCTACTGGTGCAACGTGGCTATATGTACCTGGATAATATCTTTGGAGCAGAGGACATCAGGAAACAGCTTCCCAAGGAAACAGATGACTTCGATAGGATGACCTTATCCTGGCGAGAAATTACTTCACGAATGGCTGGTTTCGCCCTAGCCTTACCAGCAACACATGATCCGCGTAAGTAGAGCTGAACTAAATATATATATTGTATAATAATATTCAATGAATATGATAAACCCAGCTTCAATTAAATAATATTACATAAATCTCTGTAACAAGTAGTAACATACATTCACATCGCGTACTTCAATAGTTAAGTATATTCTATTGAAGTTATTCGCAACTTCATACATAATTGTCAGATGCTTCTCTGAAAGCTTAAAATACATTTCCAAGAGATTTTCCAGATCACTGTTTCGCTTTACGAGCTTTCCACTGGCTTTGCGCTTACCGCATTCCCCAATGGTACTCGTACGTATCCGTGCCTTCTCTTACCATAACTCAGCCTCAGATATACATAACTATTTACGATTAGTACGTCGAAAACTACATTCTCCATCGTCAAAAGCTTTTGCGCTTAAACCTACGTATCTCATGTATTTTCAGCTGGATTGCTCGACAAACTGAATGAACTCAACGACAAACTGGAAGCGATCCAGCGAGCTTTGGAACAGTATCTAGAAACGAAGCGTCATATCTTCCCACGCTTCTATTTCATCTCCAATGATGATATGCTGGAGATTCTAGCAAACTCGAAGCGACCTGACCTCGTTCAACCCCACATAAAAAAGCTCTTCGAGGGTATCAAGGGCTTAAAGTTGGGCAAGGTAAATCCTCAAACAAGTCAAATCAAGGTCTATTAATTCACCTGAATCTATGCAAGTTCAGTGAACTTGAGCAAATTTTCAATCCATGACTCATAGCTCATCTCAATTCATTTAGTCAATAACAAACAAACAATTGGCTGAAGGGATGTACTCGGCTGAAGGAGAATATGTAGAGTTTCTACATCCTGTACAATTGGAGGGTCAGGTTGAAGTATGGCTATGTCATACAGGTCAGTACTCTCTATAAACTTTCACTCATAGTTCCCTAGGAATTTCTCTAGCGTCAAGATGGCATGCTCCTTCTAAAGATAACAGTCCGTTCCAAGGACGTGGGTACGAAGTGGGTGGTAGCGCTTCGTGGAGGAGGGTGAAATTTTTCCCAGCGTATTCTGAACTTTCCCACGAAGTGCTCGAGACTCGTCGGGAGTCGCAATTTTCCAGAGTGCATACGAGCCATCGTCCTAGGTAAATTCGTGCTCGCGTGACATCGGTAAGCACTCGCGTCATTATTCCCAGTAAAACTACTCCGCCTAACTTTCTGACTATAAAGCCGCGCCACCTCATTTAAGCCGCAACATCGTTTTCACTGAAGCCCCATAGCGACGACTCGCGCTACCTTAATCTTCTCGTTCGCTCACGTGCGAGTATCAACTTTCTACCGTCTCCGCTGAAAGTTTACGTACTGGCAGGTGTTGTGCACCAGGTTCTGTAAAAGCGGGTTATACAAAACTAACCTGAAGACTTTATACTATGCTCGAATTTGCCCTCTGAATCGACTTGCAGTGCTGTAATTCTGTATAACTACCGTCAAAGAGAATATTCGTCAACATTTAAACGTTGCGTCATAATTTTTTTATGGAATACTGATAACTGAAAAATATTAACAGTGCATACGTATAGAGAGTAAGCTCGTTTAGAAAGTATGCGTTTTATAAAATTTCAATGTTATTCCCTATAAATGAGAACAGGAGGGTGGCATGACGTAAGAATTCAGTACGAAATTGTATGTTTAATCTGTCCGATCATTGCAGAATCAGCAATGCGGGAATGCTTACGGGAAATACTGCGACAATGTCGGACGGCGTTACGAAAAATGTTAGCGAAACGAGATAAATGGGTGAAGGAATGGCCAGGTCAACCAGGAATAACGTCCACGCAAATACAATGGACCACCGACTGTACCAGGACTCTTTTGCACTGCAAGTGAGTACGAAAATTTTACAGTGTGAAGGAGTAAGGTTAGAGCTAGGCAGTATGTAGTAGATAGGTGGGTAGGTAAGTGTAGAAGGTCGGAGTAACTGAAGGCTTAAGCGAACCAGGCACAGTATCTCTAATAAGAGGAATTTTGCATATTCTCCATGCTATCCCATCCTCTATCCCCTCGTATTCCATACACCACTACCTCTCCCGTCCCATTGCCTAGGTCACGAACCATCCTCTCGCGTCTATCTCTCGTTTGCATATACCAGCCGTACTGTGAATAATTTCATCCCCACGAGTTAGGATCCCTGGATAAAATTCGTCCGCGTAATGCACCCCACGTTGTCGCTGGACACCTGACACACTCGGGGCGTTCGCGTTAACGAGAACGAACTGCGACGTTTAAGGAACGACACGAGATAAAGAGAAAAAGAGATACAGAAAGATAGGAGACATTAGTTTTTTTTTTTACAGAGCTTCATTTCGAACGCGCACTACTATACTCCTTACACTCTCTAATCCTGACAGATTAATGGAGTCGAAGAAACCGCTGAAGAAGCTGAAGAAGAAGCAGAATCAGGCGCTAGCCAAGTACTCCGAGGCTCTACGTGGAAATTTGAATAGACTGCAAAGACTAAAACTTAAAGCCATTGTTGTAATCGAGATTCATGCTAGAGACGTTATCGAGAAGATGTATAAAATCAGTATGGGCAATAAAAACAAGTCATTATCGACAGATTTAATGATCGGCATTCTATGGAGACACTTTAGATTGCAGAGACGTATCCGCATTCGAGTGGCTCTCGCAATTGAGATTCTACTGGGACCGTGACGTGGACGATTGCATAGTAAGGCAGACCAATACCTTCTTCGTATATGGTTACGAGTATCTTGGAAATTCTGAAAGACTCGTTATAACTCCACTAACTGACCGGTAATTATTTCAATGTTTATCAATCAACAATTGAGCTTGTACATTCTTTTGTTCATTTAACGCTCCTAGAACACTCCTGTAGAGAGTAAGCCTGTCTCAGACTATGTTGTTATTTACGCCCGACAGAGTTTCATAGTTTAATTAATATATAGGTGTTACATAACGCTGACCACTGCTCTTCATCTACATCGAGGCGGCAGCCCTAAAGGTCCAGCCGGAACCGGAAAGACCGAAACCGTAAAGGACCTGGGTAAAGCACTAGGATTCAACGTGATCGTTCAGAATTGCTCAGAAGGCCTCGACTACAAGAGCATGGGCAGACAATTTTCCGGTCTCGCGCAAACTGGAGCATGGGGATGCTTCGATGAATTTAACAGGTTGAGACTCCATGCATTAAACCTTAACGCTCCCACGACCTTCTTCATCTAGGGGGTCGTGAGGATGAAATTTCAGACGGAAGTGACGACCTTTCGCCACTTGGAGTATAGAGTTCAAAGAAAAGAAGAAGAAGAATTAAAGTGCCACGTTCGGCGACAATAAAGGACTTTCTGTTTTTTTTTTAATTTTTTTTACAGGATCAATATCGAGGTCCTGTCCGTAGTGGCTCAGCAGATCCTCTCAATACTTACTGCTCTGGCGCAGAAGCTGACGAGGTTCGTATTCGAGGGTATGGAAATTTCATTGGTTCACACCTGCGGAATCTTCATCACCATGAATCCTGGATACGCTGGCCGTACGGAGTTGCCGGACAATCTCAAGTCTATGTTCCGTCCTATCTCGATGATGGTGCCTGATAGTAGCATGATTGCTGAAATTAATCTGTTTGGTGAAGGATTTCAGAACACGCGCTCTCTTGCAAAGAAGGTAAATTTATTTCTATTGTCATTTCACAAATCTTGAGTAAAAATCAACTCAATCACTATGATTTATTGATGCGCTATCGATCTTCTTCAGGTCTTCACTCTCTACAGCTTGGCTCAGCAACAACTTAGCAAACAATTTCATTATGATTTTGGACTCCGTGGTATAGTCACCCTTACCAGATATGCCGGTAAGAAGAGAAGACTATACCCAAACTTGCCGGATGAAGAGGTAACTTAAAAGAGAGAGCGAAAGTCATATAGTTAAAAAACTAAAGTAAAATTTATCGGTGCTAAATTTGATCGAATGACAGCCATTAATTTGCTTTATTCTTCCACTTGCTCCTTATATCAAGGATCAATTTGATATCCTGGTCATTTTAGACTTAAAGAATTTTATGAGGCTCTCAGTATTCAAGGAGTCCATCTTCTTTAATATGTACTCCAGATCGTTATCCTGGCGATGAAGGACATGAACATTGCTAAACTAACCTCGGATGACCTTCCTCTCTTTGTTGGGATCACCTCTGACCTCTTTCCTGGTGTCGAAGTACCTACAGTAGATTACGAGGAGCTGATTGGCTATATTACTGCCGAGGCGAGAAAACTGAGACTCCAAGTAATCCAGGCGTTTATATCCACGTTTGATCATTTCATATCATTCGATTCAATTAATTCTCATTGATCAGCCCATACCCCTCATCATAACGAAAGTCATCGAACTTTACGAAACAAAGAACTCTCGTCACTCTACTATGATCGTGGGTCAATCAAATACTGCAAAATCGGTCACATGGAAGATCTTAAGGAATACATTAACGGCACTGAAAAATAACGACAAACCTGGATTTAACACCATCTACGAATATCCAATTAATCCCAAAGCTTTAAATCTTGGGGAATTGTATGGCGAGTATAACCTCGCTACGGGCGAATGGCTCGATGGAGTGATATCCTCGATTATGCGAAAGACGTGCTCGGGTAAGGACAACCCTTATGTACGACTTCCTAGGTAAACTACTAAATATCTTGAAAGTATCGAGTCCCTTATCCTGGGACGTGTTTAACCAACAAGAGACATTTTAATGAGACACTGTTGCTGCGGCGTATCAATGAGATATGAGATATAGTCTTCCTTTTAATGTGCTATATTGTTTTATCTATGAGTTACGCTATTTGTTGTTTGATATTTCTGTAATGTCTTGATATAAAATTCATCCGTAAGTCAATATGTTGTGGAAGGGCCAGCTTCTTGTGATATTTAATGTCAAAGAATCCCCCGAATCTTGTGTTTTAATGGCAAATTGATTAGGGACAATGCAGAGTTAATAAGAAATGGTATTAGGCATTTTGTCAGTGTATACGTAATTGGAGAAATGTATTTATCTAAACTAGAGAATAATTAAATGTTTCAATTACGGCAGAGGATACGCCTGATGAGAAGTGGATTCTATTCGATGGACCTGTCGATGCTGTCTGGATTGAAAATATGAACAGTGTAATGGACGATAACAAAGTTAAGGGCCGTTTAGTTTGCCTAACCGCAACTATATGTAACGTAACGTTTTGCGTCTGACGTATAATAATGAGTTTTATCGAAAAAAGAAAAATTATCATTTCCCTCGGGTATTTGATAATTTTTTTGAAGTCTGTATTTGTTTTAAGATACTAACGCTGATAAACAACGACCGTATTACAATGCCAGAGCAAGTATCGTTACTGTTTGAAGTACAGGATCTAGCCGTAGCTTCCCCAGCAACAGTATCCAGAGCTGGAATGGTGTATAACGATTACAAGGACTTAGGATGGCGGCCATATGTAAATTCATGGCTTGATCAATACCAAAAAAAGCCGGAATTTATAGAGGAGGTATTCTCTGTCCCTAGAAAGAATTCTATGTTTTTAAATAATATTTGTAATCGTCTTAAACGTTTATTAATTTTTTATTTCCCAGATGAACGAACTATTTGCACGATTCGTAGACATCACATTAGCCTTCAAAAAGGAAAAATGTGAAGAACCTATACCAGTGCCTGAATTGAATGCAGTTCAGTCTCTCTGTAAGCTTCTTCAAGTCCTAGCAACTCCACAAAATGGAGTAGAACTTGGGGAAGATCGTGACGCTTTCAATTCTATATGTAAAATTTGGTTCCTCTTCTGGTAAGTAACTATCTTGTCTCACCATGCACATGCTCCATGAATAATCCATAAATTAACATCCTGCTTCCTGACAGCATGATATGGTCACTATGTGCCTCGGTTAACGAAGATGGTCGTCAGAAAGTAGATAACTTCATAAGGGAGATGGAGGGTTCCTTTCCCATCAGGGACACCGTCTACGAGTATTACGTTGACGTGCGGCAGCGAAGCTTCGTCTCCTGGGAGGAAAAATTATCGCAGACCTGGAAATATCAAATAGGGTAAAGGACAGTAAAAATAAAATAATATTTAATTCTCATACTAAAGCTCAAAAGAAGTTTCTAATGCTAAATATAATAGCTTTTGAAACAAAACCCTTCTGGGTCCTTCCGATTAAAGCGGCAGGTATCATCCTTGTGCCATAGGATCCTCGCGGATTGGTCCGTTGCGATAAATGGATTAGCTTCCGGGTTCGTCCTAATCCTGATGCGTGAATTGAAAGAATTTTTCTTTTTTTTCTCTTTTGCAGAATACCTTTTTACAAAATTATAGTTCCCACGGTGGATACTGCACGATATGACTTTCTTGTAAATATTCTTCTGGCTCATGGTTACCCAGTCCTTTTGGTGGGTCCGGTGGGAACGGGCAAGACGTCAACTGCTCAGTCTGTAATAGATTCCTTGGATCGTTTGAAATATGTTCTTCTCGTCATAAATATGTCTGCTCAGACGACGTCTAATAACGTCCAGGTAAAATATAAATGAGCCAAGGGCTGCTGGTATAATGTAGAGATGAATGTTATTTATCTTCCAATTATGCAGGTCTTCTGGTTTATTAGTTTTTTTTTATTTAGGACACCATAGAGAGCAGACTCGAAAAACGGACGAAAGGCACCTATGTGCCCATTGGTGGTAAAAGCATGATAACTTTTATGGACGATTTCAATATGCCCATGAAGGAAACTTATGGTTCACAACCACCATTGGAACTGATTCGCCAATGGATCGGTTACGGATTTTGGTAAGGAAGTATAAAATATGGACGTAAAGGTTTCCCGTTTATGTGGGGCAGCTATCAGTTTATTGGGGATTCAAAAAAAAATTCGATGAGATGAATTTCTTTTATTTCATATCATAGGTATGATCGGCAGAAACAGACACGCAAATATATACAGAAGATGCAATTAATGGCGGCCATGGGACCACCTGGTGGTGGTCGTAATACCATAACGGAACGTCTACTTACACAATTCAATGTGATAAATATGACATTTCCAGCGGAAAAGCAGATAGTACGTATTTATGGAACGATGTTGCATCAACAACTCTTTGAATTTCACCCTGAAGTTAAGGGCATCTGTGAGTTTTATTTTTTTCAATATTAACCCATTTTAAATACATTATACAATATAACAATTTAGTTATATTAATATAGCTAACGATATAACTCTGGCCACTATTGAAATGTACAATAATGTCATCCTGAAAATGCTGCCGACTCCAGCCAAGATGCATTATCTCTTCAATTTAAGAGACATATCCAAGGTCAGTTATTACAAAATTAATTTCTCAATTATCTATAGATATACATATTAAGTTTTACAAAATTAAAGCTATATCTTCTCGAGTATTCTTCACGAAACTAGTCAATATTTTTAGCATAAATTTACATTTACACTCTGCAGATTTTCCAAGGATTATTGCGCAGCCATAAGGATTATCAGTACTCGAAGCAAACATTTTTACGACTCTGGATTCATGAGTCGTTTAGAGTTTTTTGTGATCGTCTAATTGACGAGAGGTATTGTACTTTATTTTTCTTTTACGATTATAACGCAAGACTATAATGAATATATTAATGAAAAAAAATAATATCAGAGATCGTGAATGGTTTGCATCTCAGCTTAATGAACAACTCGGCAAATATTTCGAGCTGACGTATCATAATTTATGTCCAGAAAAGAGATGTCCCATTTTCGGTAAATCACTTGTCCAGCATACAATTGATATTTTTGTCAATTTCTTTAGTCAATTTTGTTAATTAAATTAACTAGGACCACATGATTTATAGGAAGCTTCATGAACGCCTGGAATATATATGAAGACCTAATTGACGTATCAGCGCTTCGTCATTACATAGAAACACAAATGGACGAGTACAACGCGTCTCCAGGAGTAGTCCGTTTAGACCTGGTCTTGTTCAGAGATGCAATTGAACACATATGTCGGATCGTCCGCGTAATATCACAGGTTAGTGACTAAATAGCACCCAATATCAATTACCCACAATCAAAAGGACGTTTCCATCTCTATCAGTGAATAGTTAAAAGAAATTACAGACCTTTCTCTCAGTATTAGATCAATCGCCAGTTTATCTTTATCAGTCTTGTCAGTTCTGAAAAATCACAGAGAGTGTAACATCCCTTAATTGGTGATTTCAAACGATAACAATTAACGTACTGGCTTTCGCGGTACGTTCAGTTTCCACCACGTTCCTGTTAATCACCGTTCTCACCTATTGCGTACAATCGAATCGGTTCGATTGAACGGTTCGGTGGATGCAACCAGCGCCTGGGGCGTAGAATCCAATGCGAATCGACTGATTTGCAAATCGATAACTTCCTCTTGCTTAAACGAATCAAAGTGTCACTTGCAAACAGCCCCGAGGCAACATGTTGCTGATAGGCATCGGAGGAAGCGGCAGACAGTCACTTTCGCAAGTGGCAGGATACATGTGCGAACTCACCACCTACCAAATCGAGGTTAGCAAGCACTACAGGGTACCGGAATTTCGCGAGGACCTCAAGACCCTCTACTCCATAGCCGGGGTGGAGAACAAACCCACCAGCTTCCTCTTCAATGACACCCAAGTGGCCGAGGAGCAATTCCTTGAGATAGTGAACAACATGCTGAGCACTGGTGAAGTTGCCAATCTTTTTAAGACGGAGGAGATCGAGGAGGTCAATAAAAATAATGCAATATTACGATGATTTTAATACAAAACATCAATACAAATTCAGATTACTTAATTTTCTTTATTTATACAGATTAAGAACAAATTATTCAAGGATGCTACGAAAGCGGGAATCTTGCCGACTGGTGAAGCAATTTATGGCTTCCTCATTGAACGAGTACGAACAAATATGCACATTGTATTGTGCATGAGCCCGATTGGTGATGCTTTTAGAAACAGATTACGTCAATATCCTTCCCTGATCAATTGCACGACTATCGATTGGTTTTTGGAATGGCCGCGTGAAGCACTTTTGGAAGTCGGCAACAAGTTCCTCATGAATCTAAATTTAATAATCACGATAACGGGTGAAAATAAAGTGGTAAGTATTAGCTCCTTTTTGATATCATGAAAGAATCTTATTTTTCTTTACGTTCCAACCATCCGTTTTCGTGCCCGTGAATTCTTCATGATACAAACCTACTTTATTCATATTCCTCTTTGAAAACCGTCGTACGCGGACATAGAAATATACTACCCATTTCCGCAGGGTAAAGTGTCTGTGGTGTATATAAAAATCGAATTGGTATTGTGGCGGATATTGAACGATAAAATATTGGCGATGCGTATACTGTATACTTTAAAGTAAAAACTCTTCTCTCTAGGAAAAGAGAATATCGATAGCCGATACACCTATTCAGCCATTACAAGTTAGACTGCGCGATGGTATAGCTTCAACGTTTTCACTAATTCACGACACCGTTTCTCAATTTTCCAAAAGAATGGCTAATGAAATGAAACGACATAATTACGTTACGCCTACGAACTTTTTGGAACTGGTCGCTGGCTACAAGCAGTAGGTTCTTTAATAATTTAACTTTTTTAATCCTATATATAATAATTTAACTTAATGTTACAAAATAATCATAAACAGACATGAAATGAATTTTAGCTGTTATTAAATCTGAGTCTAAATTATCATCCGGCTACTCACAGTGAATGACTAAAATCATAAGCGCATTCATATCGATGCTTCATATCTCTTTGGCATTGATAGCTGATTATAAAAATTTAATTTGCTACAATTTCACGTCCATTAGTCTCACGAATACATATGTAACCGCTCTGCCGATAGAATGCTGGCAGAGAAAAGACAAGAGTTGGCTGATCAAGCGAACAAATTACGAAATGGCTTGTTCAAAATCGACGACACGCGACAAAAAGTCAATGAGATGGCTGCAGAGCTTGAAATAACTCAGCAGCAGGTACAACAGTCCACGAAGGAGTGCGAGGAATTTCTAGTGACTATAGTGAATCAGCGTCGAGACGCCGATGAAACGCAGAAGTCTGTTACTGCAAAATCTATTCGTATTGGCGAAGAATCCAAAGAATGTAAAAAACTGGAGGAAATTGCACGCGCCGATTTGGCCACCGTCGAACCGGCATTGAATGAGGCTATGAAGGTCTTTATTATAATAATAATACACCAATGAATTATTTGAGAAAAAATGGTTATCAATGTTTTATGCTTTCCGATGACACTAGCTTCTAATTGAATTATTCCTTTTTTTTAAATATATCGATACTTCCTATACTCTTTAGGCTTTGGATGCATTGAATAAAAAAGATCTATCGGAAATAAAATCCTTCACACGTCCACCAGCCAAGGTCGAGATGGTCATGGAGGCCGTAATGATCCTGAAGAATTCTGAACCAAGCTGGGCCGAATCTAAACGGCAACTTGGAGACGTCAATTTCTTGAACACGGTAACATTAAGAAACAATCGTACTACTTTGGACTCTGTCAGGGATCAATTCAAATAAATCGAAAAATTTCAGTTACGGGACTTCGACAAGGATCATATAACCGACAGGACCTTAAAAACGATAGGAAAGTATACATCGAATCCTGATTTTGATCCCGTCAAAGTTGGCGTAGTATCCATAGCAGCGCGATCACTCTGTATGTGGGTAATCGCCATGGAGAAATACGGAAAATTATACAGGTAAAGTATTCCCTTTGACGTGCATCTAAATATGAAATATATATACAGTCAGCGTGATATTCGCCTGAATGAATTTTACCAGGATCGTCGCGCCAAAGAGAGAAAAGTTGGAGGCAGCACTGGAATCCTTGCGGCAAAAGGAAGCCGCCCTGGCCGAGGCCAAGGCGCAATTGCAAAAGTTGCGCGAGGAGTTGGAGAGACTGCAGCAAATGTACGATGCGAAGATGAAGGAGAAAGAGGACTTGATTAGAATAGTAAGCTAGCCTTGCAAAGAGTACGACGACTACGACTTTAGCTCCCGCGCCCCCGTTGGTGATGACGGAAAGGCGTTGGGGGAGGGGGCGGAGGGCACCTTCTCGTGAATTTCATAATTTCTGGAAGCAAAGCGAAGTCCGGCCAGAAACCGTTCGAAGTTACTTTAGAAATCGGGAGACCTTCCAAGAGTTTAAATTGCCTCGAGTATTTCGTTAATTTTACATGTCTCTAGGCGGAATTGCTGAAACTGAAATTGGAACGTGCGGCCATGTTGGTAGACGGTCTCTCCGGCGAAAAAATACGATGGGAACTGACGGTGAAATCGCTTGATGAATATTTTGATTGGCTCCCTGGAGATTGCTTGATATCGACAGCCTTTGTTTCCTACCTGGGACCTTTCATATCTAATTACAGGGAAGCTCTAGTCGATATCTGGATCAAGGAGGTAAGCGATAAGAGAGAATTAATGAGCACAAGAGAGATGGTTGCGGTTGCGGGTTTGCTTAAAACTTTTTGCCGCTTTCGCATTTAGAACAACTGCCGCGTGTCTGACACTTTTTCATTAAGTACTTAGCAAGTACTGTGGCCTCTGAGAATAAAGAAACGCGTGCTGAACGTCGACGGTAACACTGCTTATTGCGGGCAAACGTTTTGCCTTATTTATCGTTGCGAATTAGGTTGACGTACGTTGGAATGCTGGTCCTCCGCTATATTACGTATTAAATGTAGTTGATGGCGAATGTAATAATATTTCTTGTCGAGAAAGTATCATGGTTGCTACAAAGGTTTGACGTCAAAAAAAAAACCAAAATTCATCGCTAGAATGGAGGAATATTGCAGAAATTTACTCTATCACATTTCTGTTGATCAAATATTAATTTAATTTAATTTCATTCAATCTACTCCGAGATATGAGCTTGAACTCGTATAGAGATTGAATGTTATTGCTCGCTCTTCGGTAAATAATCTATATAGGAAATTTCGTCGCGATTTATTTTTCAAATAAGAAATAAGCAACGCACTAATTCTATAATGAATATTGATATACACATTAGTTTTCTTTAATTATTCCTTTTTGTAATATCACAGAAATTTGATTCAAAAATACTTAAAGGTACGTGACAAAGAAATTCCTTTCTCCCCGAATTTGGATGTCAAAGAATTCCTGAGTGATCCCACTACCATTAGAGAGTGGAATATTCAAGGCTTGCCATCCGATGGATTTAGTACGGAAAATGGAATTATAATAACAAGAGGAACACGCTGGCCATTAGTTATCGATCCTCAATGTCAAGCAGTGAAATGGATTAAAAATATGGAATCGAGAAACGTACATCATTACGCCTTTTCATAATAATATCGTGAATCTCTTACTTTCCCTTATTCTCAATTTTTGTGCTCTAAAATTATCTACAGATTACATATTTCTTCCAAATTAAAATATTCTCATTTTATATCCAGGAACTCAAGGTCATAGATTTTGGTCAACCAGACTTCATGAAATCCCTTGAAAATGCGATACAATTCGGCAAGCCTATTTTACTACAAAACGTGGGCGAGACACTGGACCCATCATTAAATCCAATTCTTCAAAAAGCTTTTATTAAATCAGGTTCGTATAAACAAGTGATATAATATTTGAAAATAATTGACTGTCTATAAGACTCACATTTTTAGAAAAGCTCAAAATAATTCTCATTCTTGTTAAAGAATTACTTATAAATAAAAATGGTAATACGTTCTAATGACAGGTGATCAAGTAATGATAAAATTCAACGATAAGGTGATAACGTACAATGCAAAATTTCGGTTATTCATTACCACTAAGTTGGCAAATCCACATTATGCTCCAGAGGTATCGACAAAAACCACTCTGTGCAATTTCGCCATAAAAGAACAAGGTGGCTAACACGTTCACGAGACAATTGAAACGGAGCACGGCAATCAAACTGTTTTCGCATTGTCCGTAGGTCTGGAAGCTCAGCTTCTTGGTATAGTGGTGCGCAAGGAAAAGCCTCGATTGGAAGAACAAAAAGATACCCTCGTTGTGACCATCGCCTCTGGAAAACGAACTTTAAAAGACCTTGAAGATCGAATCCTCTAGTATGCTTCTTTGCACCCACGTATTGTTCCATTTAGAACGAGTGTTCTCTCAACATTATATTTTTCAGTCTTCTGAGCGTAACCAGTGGCTCTCTATTGGACGATTTAGATCTATTGAATACCCTGCAAATATCGAAGAGTACATCAATTTCGGTTCAGGAATCATTGGTGATATCTGAGGAAACGGAAAAGGAAATTGATCTGGCTCGCGAAGGATATAGACCTTGTTCAAAACGAGCCTCTATTCTCTTCTTTGTGCTTAATGATATGAGCCTTATTGATCCGATGTACCAATTTTCTCTGGATGCGTATATTGCGCTTTTTATGATATCCATTGATAAAAGTCCTAAGAATTCAAAATTGGCTGACAGAATTGATACTCTGAATGACTACCATACATATGCTCTATATAGGTAAGTGTGGAACTTTATAAATTAGAGCAATTAATATCAAGAAATATTTATTCATATTTTTGTACCGTAAGGTCCTTCAAAACTTGATCCAAAATTTGATCATTAAAAAAGTTTTTTTTATTTCTAAGCAATATTTGCATATATTATATCCATAATAAGTATGACTAAATTTACATCTATAATTTACGTTAACGAGTATTACGTGGTAACCAATAAATTATAATGCTTTAATTATGAGTTGCTGCGTGTAAATTATATTGTTCGTTAAATAATATATGTATAATTATATATTTATGATGATATTAATTATCTTAAAGGAACACGTGTCGAGGCCTCTTCGAGCAGCATAAACTACTCTTCTCGTTTCACATGTGTATAAAAATAATGGAGGCAGAGGGGAAAGTGATCCAAGGAGAATATAACTTTCTCCTGAAAGGTGGAATCGTCCTCGACAGAGAGAACCAGCCGGACAAGCCGGTCCCGTGGCTTCCGGATGAGACCTGGGACAACATAACGGAGCTTGACAAACTTCCAGGATTTCATGGTGTCACAGTCTCATTCGAGCAATTTCCGCGAGACTGGCACGCTTGGTATGGCGCGTGTATCTCTTATCATAATTTTCACACATATAGATACAAGCCTCAAATATTTATACTTTCAGGTACATACACACCGAGCCGGAAACGGTCCACTTGATAGCCGAATGGGAAGATAACTGTAACGAATTTCAAAAAATGCTATTCATAAGAAGTTGTCGTAGCGACAGAATAACATTCTGTCTAACAACATTTATCGTACACAATCTGGGTCAACGTTTTGTGGAACCACCTGTACTAGACGTGAAAGCTGTACTAGAAGATTCTGTCGCTCAAAATCCATTGATATTTGTTCTGTCACCTGGAGTTGATCCCACCAGTGCACTGATGCAATTGGCTGACAGTCAGGAGATGATGGACAAGTTCATGGCTTTATCGTTGGGACAAGGTCAAGCACCAATAGCCACAAGGTAACGCTTCTCTTTGATCTGCGACAGATCAATATCAAAATGTCGGCACATAATCAAAGACTAAAATATTACTGTTTGACTGAACATAGAATGATACAAGTTGGTGCCAAGGAAGGATCCTGGGTATTTCTAGCCAATTGTCACCTTTCACTCAGTTGGATGCCGAAATTGGATAAAATTGTGGAAACACTGGGGAGCAGCAGAACACTACATCCAAAGTTTAGGTAGCTTAAAGGGACATACTCAGGTTTAGCGGCAAAGAGCAGTTTCGTGTAAAATTAACAAATCTAACTCGATGCCCTTAATCCAACTACAATTCTATTTCGGAGTTACCATTGTCAAAGGGAATATTTGAGTAATTCATTTACGTAGTTACTAACAACAAATTTTTTTATATTTGAGAAAAAACGTATCCATCTTATTCCCCAATTTCATTACGCACTTCTAATACCGCGTCGATTCACGGGTCAGTCAAAAGCTTTTAACATTTTATGAAAAAGCTCCTTTCATGCAGGTTATGGTTAAGCTCAAGCCCAACGCCAGAGTTCCCGATATCGATTCTACAGGCTGGGATAAAAATGACGACCGAGCCGCCAAAGGGGCTTAAGGCCAATATGAAACGCCTCTATGGTTTAATAAGCGAAACGCAATTCGACATGTGTCTGGCTAAAGCCAAGTATAAAAAGCTTCTCTACACTCTGGTCTTCTTCCACGCTGTACTTTTAGAGCGTAAAAAGTTCCAGCAGCTAGGATGGAACGTCATATATAGCTTTAACGATTCAGACTTTGAAGTGTCTGAGAATCTTCTTCAGGTTTACCTGGACGAATACCCCGAGACCCCATGGGACTCTCTTAAATATCTAATAGCTGGTGTATGTTACGGTGGCCATGTAACTGATGACTGGGACCGTCGCTTACTGATGACCTACGTTCAGCAATACTTCACCGACGACGTACTCGTCGTTTCAAATTACAGGCTATCGTCTTTACCAACTTATTACGTACCCCGCGATGGCTCTCTCGAATCCTACCGGGACTTCATTACGATGCTTCCAAATACCGATAGACCGGAAGCCTTTGGTCAGCATCCCAATGCTGACATCACGTCTCTCATAACCGAGACCAGGAGCATGTTTCAGACACTCATGAGTTTACAGATTCAAGCAGTATCCAGTGATGAGGAAACGAACAAGGAGGACAAGGTACAGCACTTCTTGTACGATACAAATATTTTCAAACAATCAAATGACTTATCATACCAATTTTTAGGTCATGCAACTGGCTGGCGACATTGCTTCAAAGATACCAAATACAATTGATTATGAGACCACAGAAAAATTAATTGGTTCTGTTAAGACTCCTTTGGATGTTGTCCTCCTACAGGAAATACAACGTTATAACAGTCTCTTGGTAAAGACACGTTCCAGCCTGGAAGATCTTCAACGCGGAATCAAGGGTTTAGTTTTGATGTCTGCCGAACTCGAGGATATATTTACATGCATGTACGAGGGGCGAGTGCCATCCCTATGGCTTACAGCTTATCCGTCCCTGAAACTTCTCGGCTCGTGGACTAGAGATCTCATAAGTCGAATCGAGCACTTTGCGAAATGGGCGGAAACCATTCGACCGCCATTGCTATTCTGGTTGGCCGCTTACACTTTCCCCACGGGATTTCTCACTGCTGTCCTTCAGACTTCCGCCAGACTCTGGAATATATCGATTGATTCGTTGTCCTGGGAGTTTACTGTCTTCACAGTTGAGGATTCCGCTATAGTCGAACCACCCGCCGTGAGTCTTTTACGTAATGAACTTTTCTAAAGGACCTACAGAATCGCCATATATAACAACTCTTCACATTTCTCGACTATCCTTTCCCATAGGATGGCGTATATATTCGATCGATGTTTCTTGAAGGTGCCGGATGGGATAAGAAACACAGTCTACTAATAGAACCGGCACCGATGCAACTCGTGTGCAATATGCCGGTTATATATTTTAGACCAATGGAACAGCTGAAGAAAAGGACCAGAGGTAACTTGATATTTTTTTATTAATCTACAAGTACAATTTTATGGTTTTCCTTAGTACTTTGTATTTTTGCAAAATTTCCTTCAGTTAAATTTTAGTTAGGTTAGGTTTATGAGTTAGGTTGGCTTATCTCGTGCAACGATGCAGCAATTCCATTTACTTCGTTACACTGCTACTATAATTTTATAGCTTGCCTCTTACATTGCACGTTACTTTCACAGGGTTGTATAACTGTCCTTGTTACTACTATCCGCAAAGGTGCGGAGCTCAGGGTCGTCCGGCGTATGTTGTAGCTGTTGATCTCAAAGCTGGTACTGAAGGTTCAGATTTGTGGATAAAACGTGGTACCGCACTTTTATTGAGTTTAGCAGTATGAAACTATAGTTCGTTATACAGTTTGCTTTAAATTAAGTATCCTATATGGCTTGTGTAGTTCATTAGTATGGATTTCATTAAAATGTTATGCTATCGAAACTTATAATTTTTATTTGAAAGAAACAGAATTTTTTATTTTTTTTAAATTTAATAATTGATTTGACATGTGTAGGAGTAAGCAAATATTTTCTACTAATGCATGAGATTTCAAGGTGAATGTGTCATTTATTCGTAAAGTATGCTTTCATCGTTATATCATTGAAAACGATGTTCTAGATTATTATTGTATAAAAACAGACTAGTAAATGCATTCGGAATAGTTTTTGCATATGGTAAATCTATGTATGTAATAATAAAACTGTCATTGCCGTTATGACAGAAGCTTTAATCTATCTTGCAATTAAAAAAAGATTCCATTCGTTTTCAAACACCATTTATTAGTGTTTAATCGTATTGAAAAAAATGCTTGTAAAAAATAGCACATTGATTCAAGCTCCTAAGATATGTCAATTACATTATTCTCTAATACATTTATATCCACTTATAACTAAAATTAATAATTTCTAAAATCATTGTCAAACAATATTTATCTTAGTATAAATATGTATATATATGCGTTCGAACAAAGCATTTATAATGTTTATAAAGGATGCATTGGCAAGTGTTCATATAAACTTTATATAAATTTCCATAGAAAAATTAAAATTTAAAAAATAATTCCATCAACAACCTAATGTAAAGATATTTTAATAACGCTGAGTGTCAGAATTAATATTAATCTATTTCCATAAGGAAGAAAATCTACTGATATTAATGGTGAGGATGAGGATGCAAGATTCTCAATTTCATCCCGCTTCTCCTGAATAATATCTTGGAGCTCATCGAACATATTATGTACAGAATCCTGATACTCGTCCATACTGGGATCATCCACTGGAGGTTTAAGATCTTGAATTTCGGTAACCACATCAGAAATCGTCTTATTTATGCTACGCATAAAACGTGCCCAATCGGTCGGTGCGTCCGGTACAGCTTTCAGAATGGGAGCGGGATTCAGATTTTCAAATTTATCACGAGCTTCAACTAAAGCCTGTTGTAGACTACCAGACTTTGGATCATTCGGAGAAGGCACGCTCAAACTGACATCATTGAAAAGATTATTAACAGTCATGGAAATTTGAGCCTGAAAGTCGTCCCAGTCGAAATCATCAGTTCCCTTTGTTGAATCGTCCTTATTAATAACTTTGTTTTTGGACACCTTACTTTTAGTCTTTGTTTTAGGCTTTTTCGCCCCTCCTGCAGCGCCGTCTTGTAATTTTGTAATATTTTGTAATGAAATTATTTCATTTTTTAGATCCACAAAGTACTTCGATATCGAGTCTTTGAAACTCAGCCAGGCGGTAGGACCAGTTTGATTTGTGATTTTTATTAAATTCATTAGGGTAGCGTTAAGTTCGTTCTTGAAATCGAGCCAGTCCGTTTCTGGTATAACAGGAGTCGTAGGATCTGGCTTAAACGCCCCGATATTACGTTTGATTTCGGAAAAAGAGTTGTTTGTGAAACCCTTAAATGCCCGTAGCGACAGGAGATCCTGTGGCAGAGCGTTTACGGGCACGACGTCCTTGATCTTCGTTTTATCCGGCTTATATCCTTCGCTCTCATCCGCCTGAACCTTCGATAACCATTCTGCCTTTATAGTCGCAATTTCGTTCTTTATATCCGCAAATTGATCTTTGACGGTGTCTCCAAAGGACATCCACCCTACGTCTCCTGAGAGGGCAGAACGTACTTTAATATCGTCGATGGCAGTGGTCAAACTTTTATTAATTTGGTTTTTGAAATCCAGCCAATCACTCTTCAGTTCCAGTAACTTCACTCCCGATGGTTTCGGTCTGAGAGCAATTACATCGTTCTGCAGATCCGAGAAGGACTTGTTTATGTAATCACGAAATTCCACCCATTTTGGATCGCCTGGCACGAGCGTTCCAGAATTTACATTATCTATTAGATCACTGACAGTTTTGTTGATCTTATTCTTTAATCCTATCCAATCAAAAACCGCTGCTGGGGTCGCTTTGAGGGATGGTTTAGTTTTTGAAACTGGAATTTTGTTCTTCAAATCAAAAAATTCTGCTGTAATTTGATTCCTGTAGGTTGCCCAGTTTGGATCACCAGGAGGTGGCATGTTGTCTTTAATCTTCTGAACGGCGACATCCACGGAATTTATAATTTCATTTTTGAAATTTATCCAATCATCCAGTACCGTAATGGCGGAATCTGTTATACTTTCAACAGGTACACTTGGTCTCAATATTGGTATTCCATTCTTGATACCAGCGAATTGATCTTTGATCTTGTCCCTGAAAGTGATCCATTTAGAATCACCTGGTGGTGGCATATTATCTTTAATGGCCATAATAGTATCGCTTAAAGATGTTATGATATTATTTTTAAATGATATCCAATCATCCATTGCAGCACTGCTATCAGCAGATTTTTTCAAATTCCCTGTCGCAGTTGGGATTCGATCTTTAATAGAAGCAAATTGATCTTTAACCTTACTCATAAATGTGGCCCAAGCTGGATCGTTAGGCGCTGGCATATTAATCTTAATAGAATCAACAGCATCATTAACAGATTTAATGATATCAATTTTTAATTGGGTCCAATCAGCCGTGTCCGTCGGCTTACCTGATACTTTTAAAACTGGCTTCACTTTGATGTCAGCTAATTGACTCTTAATATCAGCGAACTGACTTTTTATATTTTCTTTGAACGCCAGCCAATCTACGGCGCTGGGTATACTTCCCTTAATGCTATTTACAGTATCATTCACAGATTTCATAATGTTGGCTTTAAAACTGATCCAGTCATCGATTACAGCTGTTTCATTGCCTAACCGTAACACATGATCTTCAGCATCTTTAAGAGAGTCGTTCATAAACTTTTGCACTTCTGCATACTGAACTAATTTCAAATCAGAAGCAAGTTTTGGTTTTGGATGTAAACCTGCTAACCGATCTCTAAGCTCGGCAAAAGACTTGTTCATCATATCTTGAACCGAAAGCCAATCGGCACTTCCAGGTGGAGGCTTGTTAACTCCAAACGCAGAAATGATACCCTGAACAGTATCATTGATATCATTTTTAAAATTCATCCAGTCCACAAAGACAGGCGAGCCCGTCAAAGATAACGTGAAAGAAGTATCTTTCCACGGATTTAAAGAAGGACCAGGAATATCTTCACAAGATAACATAGGGTTATCCATCCCGATTGAACGCATGACTTCAGGTTGTATTTCAGTGACTTCATCTGAGCAATCACAGATCAGTTTAGCCAGTGAACTCTTGCGCAATTCCTTAAGTTGCCCTGTAATACCAACACATAACGTTAAAATATCCTTCTTAGCAAAAGACTACAATGACGAGACATATATCTTATCGAATTACCTTCGGTAAAGGAGTGTGGCTGATCTGGTGTCTCGTACCAGTAACGGTCGCCTTGCTGAAGTCTAACGAACTGATGTGAGATCAGACAGGTGAAGGTAGGTCCCAGTAGACCATCAGATGCTGGTAGTTCAGCCAGAGCCCCCGTATATAAATCAATATCATCAACGTATCGATACAATTTTGAAATTTGATCCAGAGCCTCAGAATCCAATTGATCAGAGAGATCCAAGAAGGTGGCTGGTTTGCTAAGACCACAAAATTCTCTCCACTTGGTGTATCCAGGTAAACCATGATCTCTTCCCCGCTGAATATTCAAGGACACCAAGTCGAGACCGCAAGGGACTGAGACGTTACCCATAGGGTCTTCGAACAGGTGTCTAGTGAGCTGAGATGTAACATGAGTCGAGGTTTTCTGAATGACATTCGAGGTCGCCGAGTTGATTGAACTTTCGACACCGCCTTTGAAATAGAGGCTATAAGGATTAAAGAGCATCCTGTGAAGTTCGAGATAAGACGAAGTTCCTTTCTCAGCATCCGTAACCCTCATTAGACCAGGAAGAAGAGTATGAGCGAATCTGAATGCTGCAGCTGCAAAATTATTAGCAATCGAAGGATCCACCTCAGAATTATAGTTTTCTCGATAACCAGACGTTAATGGTTTCAAATTTCGAAGAATGGTCTCGCGCTCTCCCAAGATAATAGGAATAAATTCCCGATAAGTAATGTGCTGAAGTTGAGCACCGATAACGCGTCGCGTCTCTTGGTAGAGTTTCTCATCGTCCCAGAATGGATTCATATCCGCCAAAATTTTTGCTATCCTATTGTGCTGTCTCGCCCACAAAAGATGCATGGTGGTCAAGTGAAGATTCTCGTTGGCCCTGCCGTCCCCAGTGGCGAAGCAATAACGACCACGTGAAAACTCCAATTCTCTGTTACATCCGTCCCCAAGATTGGTACTGGCAGGTAGTAAAGTTCTATTGTCAGATGTAGTCTGCATCCTGAGAAGACCGCCAACACCTGAGCGAAGATTCCTGGATGTAGGTATATCAGTGCCGTAGATAGCAGATCCATCGATAAATGCACTGACCTGTAAGTTCAAAGAAATGAGTTCATGTTAATAAAAAAAAAAACAATTCTCACAGAATTTTCAATTGACACTTTTAGACTATTCTGTTAAGAATACTATGTAACCTGGTTCAATTGCTGACGAGGTCCAATTTTACACTGAGGCGCAGATGCAGATCTGACAAACTCCATGCAGGAACTTCCAGCGATATCGTATACAGGATCTCCAGGACCAACCTCTACAGGGAAGCATTCAGGATGTCCAGTCGATGGAGGGCAACAAGAAAGACTACTGCCATTTTGACCCTGACTGATGGCCGTAGCAGTGATATCATGATCCAGAAATTGTCCAAAAACAGCCAGCATCACGGTGAAGGACGGATTTGTACTAGGAGAAGGTCGATGAACTAGCAAGCTGACTTCCCTCGCCGAAGGAAGTTCCTTTCCGAGCTTCCCCTTCCTCGGCGCGTTTATTCCATCCGCGTAATCCGGCGGAAGTATCCTCTTGAAGGCCGTCAAGGATGCACCTTTTTGCTCAGGATGATTACAAGTTCCATCGAATGTCCTATATATGCCACTGGTGCAGTTTATCCTTGAGAACTCTCTGCAGGTATCGCTTGGTATCCAATCCGCTTGGAGGGCAGTACCGACGGGGAAGCTCTTCCCAGCAAGGATCCTGACTGCTTCGATTTTCTTCGTTGCAGCCAGTTCACCAACCCCGATCAGAGCTAATTCGCCAGCCCGAACACTGGTTCTCACTGCGTACTGATGCCTGGAATTAGGCGACGGAGCCGATAACGGCGTTGCTGCCTCGTCAGCAACACGACGTTCCTCGATTGCCTGTTTCCCTGCTATAATTCCATCCTGAAGTTCCTCATCAGTCAACGCGTCGGATGATGAATCATCCATATCAACTAACTTCGTGAACGAAGTTACCCATACTGATTTAAGAAGATTCGTTGCTGCGCCACCAGTTGCTGACACGTTCGTTGCTTCATTGCTGCTCCGCATGGAGTAGCTGACCGAGGCTACAAGGGCCATCACAAAAATCACTCTGAAAAGGAATTAGTATGTGAAGTAAAAAGTGTTGTCCATGCGTGTACGTTATATTGCGATATCTTTTAATTTCGAAATGGGAAGTCTATTATCATATATGGCAGAGGAGGATAAGGACCAGGCGTAAATCCATCCTTGTAATTTCCAATTACGTATATCATTCGTATCTTGTTATGATAATGTGACATGTAGCTAAACGCGACGTCACTCTTCATGGTTAACGTCATGTATGACCAATGCCACATGACTTCCTTCTAATAAACGTTAACCATATATATACATTTTCAAACTCAACGCAATGCGTTAAATATTTTCTGATTTCCTAATTAAACACGATTGCATAAAACATAAATTATGAATAGATAGGGCAGGAAAAGACTTCGTGTGTGATCATTACTGTGTGATTTTCTCATAATAACCCTCAACCAAGAATGTACAGGTCCAAATTGAACGCAGTTCGCTCTCGTTAAATATTTCCCAGATTTCAGAATTAAATGCGATGGCATAAAACATAATTTATGAATGGCTACTAGGGGAAAAAAAATATTACCAGGGAATAACGAGCCAACGCAAATGAACTTTTAATTAATTGCTAAAAACATGAAGTTCCAAACTCCATTAGTGAATTCGCACGAGAAGGATCGATCGATGAGAAAAAAAAAACAACTTACACAACGAGGAGAAACGTGAGACACTGAAGCTGTCGTTCCTTTCTACGACGTGTGTGAAATGGATGCACGCCATTGTCTACGTAAAAGGGACAAGGAGTCGTTCTGGATGAGAAATTCGTCAACGGTGTCTTCTCGGTAGACATGTTGCGCAGAAACGGCGTGTTAAATGGTTACTGCATTGCAACATATTGAATGCCACTGAAGCAGGCAATATTCTTACGTAAACCATATGAGTGGGAGGAATTTTTCTTTCATTTATAAAATGGTAAAACAACGTGAATCATTAATGGAGCTATGGGTCGACCAGTTTTAATAACAGCGATGCATAATATAGTTACGTTACGTATATTATACACATATACGAGCGCTTCCATTTTGTCATGTATTCAAAAGCTAAATAACGTCCATATGCCTTTTTGCTTGAAATTAAAAAAAAGAAGCTCCCTTTTAAAATGCAGTTCCATGCGGACTGTGCTTTACGCTCTTTCTTTCCTAGGGTATACTTTCTTCTCTATTTTTCTGTCTCCCGGCTTCTGTGCTTCCCTTCGTAAAGTCGCACTCGGTCCTCAACGTAATGGCGATTACCATAAATTTCCCTAACGAAAAGATTCGCTTTCTTCTTATTCGGGTCGACCTGTACCTTGGTAATGCGTAACGTGATGGTAACGTCGACGAGCGCGAGAACCGCAAAGCACCGTAAAGTACTTTTCGCAATAAATAGAGTGACATGCGGTGAGGATGTAGTTAATGCTTCGCTGTATCGCGCCATTACACTTCAATATACCAGGAACGAATTGCTATTTTCTACTGTCCCCGTATGACGTCCCTGTTACGGTGTAATTAATTTCTGCCCTATTGCCAAGAATAACTAGGAAATTTATTCACACGAAAATACAGAAACAACGGTTGCCTACCCTGCACAATAGTGTAGATTATCTTTATCATTAAAATCAGTGGAGCAAGGATGGATTGTTTACGTTTAATACTCACATGAAAGTTGCGCAAACGCAGCATTGAAATTGGCGAACTCTTATTCTTCGATTTCGTAGCAGAGATGAAAACTCGACGTAACTTGGCTCATCCGATGGTCTGGTCAATGGCGTCCTTTCCGTTGGTGACATTATTTTAACTTTTAAACTATTCAACCTGACAGCCTCAAACGCGTAAAAATGGATCCTCCAGTCGTTGGCGACGCACCGTTGTTAAAGGATGGTTTTCAACGAGGATTATTTACACTTGTCTTAATTCTTTAACTGTTTACAGAGCAGCGACGAGTGAAGCGTGATCCGCTGCGAATCCCAAAAACTGTAGAACTCGTTACACCTATTCGATTCAGCTAAATTCCTTCGCTTATCTTTAGTCCAATAAGAATTCGTTAATTTATTTCAACGTAGTCTTGTCTGACGTACTTTTCTTCGCATACTTTCAATAATTCATTGTCCGCTTGATATACATTTATAAGTCAGTATTTTTTATTTGAAAAATAATACATTGACCGATGATGACCGTTACGATTAAGCACTTTTATGTTTCACGTGAACTCTTCTTTTATATAAATTTTCACACTTTTTAAGTAGTTAGTTCACATTTAATACGATTATACAAATTACATAAAAAAAATTAATAAATATGTACTTCGTTAAAATTCACTAAAAATTTGCATGAAAATAATGACATTCAGGAAATACGACTTAGGAGAGTCATACAGTAATTGTATAAATTCCATATTTTTATATGACTGGGTATACGAGTTATATAAATACGATAAACATGTGTATGTACTGAGTAATTAGTCAAGAACGAAGCAATTAAATGAGTAATAAATTCACCAGCCTAATACACAACTTCTGATTCGAAGTGAAGATAGAAAATGTGTTAGTTTCATGAACCCCAATATTTTGTCTAATCGCAACTGAATCCACCATTTGACTATAAGAAGTGAAAACGTGTACTGAGTACACGAGTACCGAGATTACCAATAATTACGAAGACAGAGTAAAAGTAGTAGAATGAGGCTAATAAGAAATGATTAACATTTAGTATTCTATCGTATTTACGTAACATCACTAGGAATTTATATCACGTTAAAGCTGCTAGAAAATAACCGTATGCGTTAATAGACGCGATGTAGTGGACGTCCATCCGAAGACTGGTTGCATTACATAAGGTGTACTATCCCTCTGGGGGCGTATGAAATGTGAGTGGAATCAATTTTTATCCGGTGGTCGATCGAGGATAGTTTATTCAGTGTAAAGAAACTTGAACGTATCAAAATACAGAATGTAATCTTGAGTAGGGATGCTGCTTTTTTCAAATTTCACATTGATGAAAGCCCCGAAAAAAAATTAGTTATTAAATTACCATTGAATATTGTTAAATTTATTTATTAAATTGTACTTTCTTAACGAATATCGAACGATTTCTAAGATAATTAATAGACATATATTTTTAGGCCACCCTGTATATATCCTATACGACTGGAGTGTCACAAGCAGACGGCAAAATGGCACGGAGATACTCGTGAGAATCGTTTCTGTACAGACAAGACAATGCTTCGCTATCACTGTCAATGTATACCACGAAACGTGAGTCTGACACGTTGTCTCAGTCCAGAAATACAGGATAAAAGTGAATTCGGTCCAAAAAAGAAAACGGATCCATCAATCCTATAGTGATAGATACTCGATCCAGCTTCTATCAAGAAAACGAGTAGATCCAATTTGAACTCGGTTTCAGTAACTGACAAATGATAGGTATTATTTATCTTTGTATTTTCCTTTAATCAGAGTTCAGGAAAAATAGTGGAAACAGATGTCTAATGAAGAAATTGAAAATAGTCTTTAAAATCTTTGTATACGCTTAAATAAATTAATTTTTCTGTCCTTTCTCATAGAATCCGTACGTTGCTTTCATTTGTCCAGTTATAAATTGCGCAAGAAAAGTTCAGATCAGTAACCTGTTTTATCATATAGAACGTGTAAATTGATATGACCAAGCACTTTTATGGTTTCTTCGGCGGGCTTCATCGATGTACCGTACCGTGTGGTGAAAAGATAAAGAGACAAATTCTGTTCGTTATAATAGTAACGACAGCCGAAAATATTATTTGTACACAAAATTTTGCATTGTATCTGATTTCAATTTATATTATAAGAAGTCATATGCGGATGTGATAGAAGCGTATAAAATATAATGAACCATGTTTCAGATGGATATATAAATTATTTATTATCTGGACCTAATAATAAATATACTGAGAAGAAGAAATACCAGAAGTAAGACCGAATCGATAGAAGGAACGTTCGGATTATTCAGTGCAACAAAAATTGTAGCGCTTCGGTGCACGAAGTTCGAGCCACTGTTCCTGATTTGGTACATACATTTCAGCGGGCATCCGTTCCAAACCAAGAGATTCCGGCGATCCGTTCTCATCCGTCATCCGGGCTAAAATATGGACAACTATTACCATCTCTCTTTCTCTATGCTCTAATGTTTTTGTCATTAGGGAGGTCAAAGTACCCGGTCGCTTGTGCATCGCTATGGCTTCACCAGGATGCCTTAGTAGAAGACGGCCTACACCTTCGCATCGTCTTAACACTTCGTTCTTCAAAAGTTGACTCCTCACGTTTTGAGAAATTATTGCACAGTCTGTGACCCACGTCGATACATATGCAAAATCTGTCAAAAGTTGTAATGCACCCCATTCACTGAAACACATAATATTAATAAAAGTATTGTACTGTGTTATGAATAGTAATTCGATAAAATATTTAATATCGTATATTTACCAATATCAAATTATACGAATTTAATGGGAGTTGTCATAATAATGAAATTACCTGAACTTTATTCGGTGTAAATAAATGTAATCCAACCACGCTTCGCACATGATTTTCAAAATCATATTAGAAATCTCGGGATCCTCGATCACTTCCAACACGGGTAATAATACTCGCTCTGAAAGATAAAATTCGTTCAAACTGAGAAACTGGATAGAAGTTTAAGGTCTTGCGGAGTGCAGCGTAAATTATGAGTGAATTCATGCACCAGGGACTCTGACAGAAATTAAAAACGAGACTGTACCCAAGTATGTTTCAACGTAGAGACTTGCGGCAACAGGAACATCGTTCCTACTTTTCCTCCAGTAATTACGCCGAGGGAAGCACATGTGTAAATTGGCGAGACTCACAACACGGCAAATTATAGCCAGAGTGTCAATACATTTGGCAGGCGACTCCTAAAGATAATACAAACGATAATCAATCAATTAACAGAATAAACTCTAATGGATAGCGAGAGATTTCCGTTTTCAATCGTCAGCGTATTTCGATATTTTTAATCATTATTTACATGTGCATTCATTATCTCTCGCTTGGTAACTCATTAGGGGGTTCATGATAAGCACATGAAATAACACACATACACCTGCGCAATAAATCCTTATCCGTGATAATTAACGACCATCGATAACACAGTTATTTCACTGGATATATAGAACGATAAAAAAAAATCATTTATAATATAAACAAGCACAGTACCTTCAGTAATTGAATATTTGCCTGAACTTCGGATACAATCTTCGCCCTCATTTTCGCACATACGTAAACCTGCACGTTGACTATTTCCGTCGTCAATGCATTTGTATGATCAGCAAGCTGCAGTGAAGAAACTCCGTATGAGAAGTTCCCATCCAAAAAAAAATTGAAAACACTAATAATACTACAAGTGCCAACAAACTAATCGTGCACAGTGAATAACAAAAATTGTCAAAAATATATAGTTTCTTCCTCCGAGTCACATCTATTACTCTACTAGCCTTCAAATACGAGAGCTCTTCATTACAATTCTTGAGATCACCCTTCACCAAAAGAAAAAAGACATCTAGGTCCCAGGTGTGCGCAATGAGTTTGGCCTCCTGCATAGCCCACAGTCTCATAGTATGGATCGAGTGATCCAATCTATGAAGCACGAGTATCTGCTCCGATAACGGAAGCTCAGCTAAGGGTGCGCCAACGACCCACTCGCCGCCAACTTCACACTCGTTACTCAGAGTAACCAGTAATTGAAAAACCTCACAGAAATTTTGCCCGGTGTCCGTGCCCTAAAATTACAGTTACACCATAAGATATATACCACGACTAAGATAATTAAATTATCTGACAAACTGACCTCGGTAGACGAGGGCCTCGATTGGCACTCAAAAGCTGATGTATAAGCAAGTCTGAAGAGTTGATCCCAAGCCGTAACGGTTACGTGACATCCTAAGGCATCGCAGAGATTCTGCAAAGCCGGTCTGACTGTCGGTGGAACTGTAATAACATAATAAATTGAATACAGATGTCTTTAGGAACAATGCATCACCCAATGTCACACTTACCATCCCTTCCTTGTGTGAACTGATGTAGCCAATCTTTAAGATGTTTGGATCCGTGACTGTGACGAGCTGCTAGAGCCTCAGGGGACCACCATAGAACCACGTGGTCTAAAATACTGGATACAGCACCCCAGGCAACTTCCTGATAATAGTCCGTGACTTTCCTCACTGCGCTTTTCCTCACCCTTGTTTCACCTGACACTGACGACCCGTTGGAATCTAATTAGTCACAGCGCAAACAAAAGTTCTAGATGCATTCGGGACGGGTTGATATGATGCTGAAACGATAACTGGTGTCGACTTTTACTCGAAAAATTCAAAATACTCGGTAAACACTTTGAAATTGATGAACCTGGGAAAACCGAGGGAGTATAAGTTTTGAGAAAATTCGAAAATTTATCTTTCACCGTATTGGTTGTCTTAAACGCGTTGACGTTCGTCACAGTTTGTCAGTGAAATTATTTCAACAGTTAAATTATTTCAACAACCGTTTAGACTACTCGACTAGCTTTCTTACACGTATGCGGACTGGAAGTGAACGATACGACTGAGAATACAATCCAGGATGTTACGCGCGTTAACGAGCTTGTGCTTGCTCATCTTCAACGTAAATTGCATTCCAGTATCTGACTGGTACAGTCTGGGCTGATAAGTAGTGACGGCGTACGTGCAATAATGCCAGGCATCTGCTCTACCGTAAAGAGACTAATATATGCATGCTTATAAGGTTATATGGTATCGAACCATTCTACAAGAGAATCAATGATGTTTGTAAGTATGTAGAAACGTTCGTTCTATGGTAACGTGATTATTATCCCTGGGATATAGTACTATCTGAATAACTTTAAAATTCCCTAGCTGGCACCACTTGACTTGGTCGTATGTCTGCCACTTCGTAAGGACCCGGTCGAATGCGATATATGACCTGACCCAGAAGGAGACTCAAGAGTCACTTTGTTCATCTTCCAAATAATGAACCCTTCTAATGGTAACCATGTCGTTAGTAATGAAATGTATAGGAAAGACTTTCTCCTTGCTGAAAATGCTTATATGGTTATCAGTATAAACAAAAGGGTTTCAGAATTATTGAACGGTTAGTCCTGTGTGCAAAGGTCGGATGGCTTTAAAGATATAAACGGAATTTATTATATATAAAGTCAGTCTGTTCGAAATCTCTGTAGTGAATTGTCCTGCTTTGTGAATCTATCATGGAATGAAAGATATTTGGAACGCAGCACAAATTCTGGTATTGTAAGTACGTTCCGTTACGTATATTTTTTGTATACTGATTTGGGAACCGGTAGAAAATTATTATGAAGTAATCGTTAATCCTAGAAGATTATTTTAGTTCATTTACTCTCCCAATAAGGTCTTTTTGTGAAGAAATGTCGTATCAGTCGTATTCTAAAAATTACTAATTGTAAGCTTAGAAATAGCGGGTTCAGAATTTCTTTGATTAAAATATCTCATAATACAGGCAAAGGACATTGATATCTCCATATTGGATTTTTATAATCTACTGCATCCTCGTAATCCATTTTCTGTTTTACCTTAAGGCAAATATCAAGAAATTCCTTCAAACAATTGAAAGACTTAGGCGCCGTTTCTTTGAAGATATTCAATAACTTTGAGATCGATACTGAACAATCTTGCAATCAACGTCCAAATTAAATTTACCTTTGTTTAGTTTTAAAGCTTCTGCCCCAAGTAATCGGGGTGACACGTCTTTGGCGATATTCAACAGTCCAATTACCTGCTGGTTCTGAGTGTTTACAAGTACTTCCATGTTTTCAATGTTGGAAAGCTTGACTTCTGGCGCTGGAGCATTCGTAATAGGTGGGGTCATATGTTTCGTGAGAGCACTATGAAATATTACATGGGTCATCTGATTAATGGAAAGCATCACCTTTTCGCGTAAAGTTTGCCAAAGCAGTGCACGGCTTACCCACCGGTATATTTCTACGCTCGAATTTTCTGACATCTCGATGTCTGCCGACACAGGTGATTTCAGATCCTCCCTTTCGCTATTAGGCTGATAATTCGCCAGGAGACACTCTATAAGCTCATGACAATATTCTTCAGCTTTGTTTCTTGCTAAAACCTAAATTAACATAAATTAACGTATGTATTTACGAGGACGAGTCTTCATCTAGAATTTTTAATACCATTGCTGTCGGTAGCACGGTCTTTGAAATAGATTACTTTGATAACAATGCTTTATGAAAACTTGAACAATGCAAAAATTGTTGGCATTGATAACAGCATGCATTGATTTATTATGCAACGTCAATTAGAAAAAATCACAATCTTTAGTACATGCCTCGCATGACACCGACATACCTGCAATAATCGCGTGACCGAGATCTTTTTCATAGAATCAAGCATACTTGGACAGTCATTATAAAAAATATTTATTGACGATACAGAAACGTCATGTTGTAAATCCAACATGTCATTGTGAGCATTGACCAATCTGTAAAATAATAATTTTAATATTCTTGATCTTTCAATTAAGATTATGACGCTTCACAATCTTTTCTTATTTCAATACGATATAGTAAGAGAAAGTTATAAGCATTGCATGACCAGTAAGCACTGTAATTTCATATACAAATTGAATCAGGTTACCCACTTTATCGTAAATCGATCCATGTCTCACATTACCTGAAAAGTACTCGGAGAAAGTTGTCATTCTTGCAATCGATAATATCGAAAATGAGCCCACGAGTAAATTTGGCCAGAATGTTGAGTCTGCGTTTCAAAACAGTGGATAAGTGATCTACTTTGTACTTATAAACAGGATGAGTCGGTGCGACAGCACCCCAGATCAATCTATAATTCCTTATGATGGATTCTAGATTGTCAATAACAGTTATCAAATCCTATAACAACAATGTAAAAATGTCACGCAAAAAGTTTTAATCCATTGTAAAATATTTCAGTCGTAACAAAAGTTCTACAATACTTCGTCAATACTTTCGTAGTCTACTTTACCGACCGACGGGGGTAAATTCGACCGGTAAAATAGTTCCGGGTTACGCAACTACTAGAAAACATAATATACCGAAAATTATCGAAAAGCCAAGCTTTATTACATGCTGAAGCAAACTCTGTAACTCGACTACCTCCGGATTGCAACTGTTTGATTCTGCTATGTCTTTGACAATTAAAGCTATGTCTCTTGCAAGTTTGTCCATTATGTTGTCCAATGTCAAGGAGTCTGTGAACCATTTCTCTAGAGGAGGACTTGAAAGTGGCAGCCACTTTGCGATATTCGCTCTGTAATTAGTGTCCATGTGCCTGCCGACGGATACCCGTAGACCGTGACCTATTCCAATTAAACATTCTCTCTGTGTAACGCTCGATTAAGCGCCCGATGAGATGGGCGACATGAACGCTCGACCGTTAAACTGTATAGTATACACAGTTATACGTGAATAGTCATGGTTCAAGCGGATATTACTTTGTCAACGTCATCTAGAAGAAGTAAGTAATCAATGAAGTTAGTTATTAATCGCAACTTGATGCTACGAGTGCAAATTAACTTAAAAACGTTGTCACACTATATAACACATGTATATATATTTTTGAATATTCTCGCTGTCTGTTCTTAGATTAGATAAACTATCGACAGACGGTCTCTTTTTTTACTCTATTTTATTCTTCGATACATTATCGTACCCGCTGTTATCATTGTACAGTTACAATTCATCCATAATAGTCTGAGAGATAATGAGGAGCTTTACGATAATGGCTTATCATGTTATAATAAATATTTGGTTGTCTATATAAGTAGTTCCAATTGGATCGAGTCAATATGAACATTAAACAGGGTGATAAAATAATTATGCTTTGTTTGAAAATGAGAATGAATTACGTACGTTTTCTGTAAGGAAATGTTAATTCGGCTCCAGATGCATCTTCGAATTTGTTTGTTACTTTGCGCGCTGCAATACGTTGATGATTAAGAGCAGGCAACGTATGATGCACATTAGTAACTTCGTGGCAAATTAAGACTGGGTTCACCTGCATGATCTGAAAACCATGATACTTTGCTGGCAACGGTATTATAACGTGTAAACGAATTTCCTTAGTTACCACGCCACTGTAAAATGCGCATGACTGTGCGTTGAAAACGGATTTCCACGAAGAAGTCCGAAATGCACAGTCATGGCTTATAAGAATTGTTCAATATTCGATGCACGTATATATTTTGAGTGCAATTACCAACGAATTATATTTTAATGTTATACTCTTAATTTACATCACATATACATGTATGATGTGCAGGAATAAAATGTCTGTCTTGAATGGGTCATCTTTGTATGACAGTAATAAAACAAGTGTTCTCTATACTTCTTATTCTGATTTAACAAAAGTAATAAATACTAAATGACATAGCTGTATATTCAATTTGAACTTTGATTCGTGATGGGCCTTACAATTCTGTCATGCTATCATTACATTAGATCATGATGAATATAGCACTTTCGGTATGATTGATATTATAACAATATAGCATCGATATAAATGTTACAGACCTCATCTGGTAAAGAATATAACTTATGAATTTTAATTTTTCTTGCAATAAAGATTAATAATATCAGTCGAGTATCACACTACATATCATTCACTGATCAAATTTTATTCTGCTGTACCGATAGCTGGTACTATCTAGCATAACTCACAGGGCGTGCCGGAAATGCACACCCATGACTACTTGTACGTCCAATACAAACATGGAATAAATTAGGTAACGCTTAATAAGCACGTCATTGTTTTAAATTAATTATGTATTATTTTCAGTAATTAACAAAGGTTTATTAACTCAAATAAATATGATGGTAAAAATCTTATAGACTCATAAGATAATGACGATACGTCATATCCTCAAAATTAGTAAACATAAAATACGAATACATGTTGTTATAATATTATACTTCTCTGAAGATATTTAATTTATTGTTTGTGCATTTATCAATATATTCTGTTTCGACTTCTACTCAATCAGTAACGGATATATCAAGGACAAATGAATAGTCCTCTTATTTCATAAACATAAACGTAGTCTTGAACACTATAGCCCCTTGAAAACGGGGAAGCCCCGATTAACTGGGGACCCCACACTGCCTCATGTTTTTCTCTTCGTCTTACTACTCGTAGATCCATATGCATGAAGCCAGTTCAAGCCAGTTCTTTGTCTGACCCCTTCTAGTGCATACATCGGTGTACATGGAGTAGCGTACTGTAGTGCATCAGGAGTTAACAGTATTAACTGCAGAAGAATTTAATGTATATAATCCAAACGGCGTAGCAGTTTTTGCAAATCGTAAGTTATTTTCTATAAATCACTATTTTGTTAGACGCCGGGCAACTTAAGATATAACAAAATACGAACTAATTTTACGGAAATATGTCTATAGATATAAGTGTATATAGTACAGTCCATCAATGGCATTGTACCATTACGTAAATTAAAACAATTTAAGTACTTCTGTAGTATGTATTCTTTTTAAAGCTGTATATGGAAGGATAACAATTTTTAATAAGTGCATGTAGTAATTTGAGTGAAATATATTTTAATAGCGTATCGTATGCCATGTAACGGACATTTGTGTTGCCGACCCCTTCACATATTGTGCATAATTTATAATGCAGTAAGTTTTCACCGTTCCTATACGGTATATGCATATTTATTTCAGTTTGAAATTTGAGATATAACTGTGTTCCACTTTCTTTTGTAATTATTTTTAAATCATTTGTTTTCTTTTTCTTTGAAATATTCTCTATAATTTTTTGTTGGAGAAAATTTAGTTCACATGCTTATTTACAAGGTTTATCATAAATTTAATTTTGACACTAAATACTTCTTATGCTGACGTAGGCTATTTTCTATGTTGAGATTAATAAGACAATAATTGATGATCATAAAGAAATAAACATACAATAAACAGTGTCTACTTGTAACATGTATATAATTACCATTTTTTCTGCTTTATATATGCATTTTTGTCTAGTATTTTCACCTAAGAGAAGACCAAACATCATTACAATGCAAGCGTTTGCAAGAGCACCAAATCAAATGAGCGATAAAGGCCCAATGGATAAGAATTGGAAAATCTTTAAAGAACAATTTTTAACTTTTATGAAAGTAACTGAAGGCAATTTAGAAGCAAGCGATAAACAAGCAATAATGCTTCTAAATTTAATGGGAGAAGTAGGACAGGAAGCACTGCAGAATATACCTTTTAAGTATCCTGAAGAAAAGGAAGATATACAAATTTTATTGGAAAAATTTGATGACTATTTTGATCCCCCTAAAAAGGAATCAAAGGAAAGATATGCATTCTTTACACGAACGAGAAAACCAAACGAAAGCATTGAGAACTTCATTGCTGAGTTACAAGTAAGTGCCTATAGATATTACTACCAAAAGATGCATTTCTTATACTTCCATTGATAAACTAAATGGAAGAAGTTGAACTATTAGTTTAACTATATTACTAAATCCTTTTTCGATAAATGTTTTATTATCAAATCTATATGAAAATATATCTCATATTGTTGATTTTTTAAAATGAAATGCAATATATTTTTCAGGAAAAAGCAAAAACATGTAACTTTGATTCTCTTGCGGAGAGTCTTATTCGAGATAAAGTTATTTTGGATACCAAGGACAAAATATTGCGCAAAATCTTATTAGATGCAGAGGACCTTGATCTCACAAAAATTGTAACAATTTATAAGTCTCATGAGATGGCTACAGAAAAAATTAAGCAAGTCTACAAAGAAAAGACAAAACAAGCCCAAGAGACAAATGTTACCCCATCAACAACAACCACAGAACCAGAAAACAATATTACAAATTGTTACAGATGTGGTACTCATCATAATTATCGCAATTGCCCTGCATGGGGCAAAAAATGTTTAAAATGTCAAGGTCTTGGGCATTTTACTCATAAATGTACTCCAAATCTGGCACAGAAATGTTATAGACCCAATGTAAGTTACTAAATTATAAACTCTATTTCCTTTCTGGAATTATCTTTTTATACTAACAAAGCATCTATATGTATAGAATCATCATACATGTTAATTATTCAAATGATATTAGTTGGATCAATTCAAATATATGGTGTCTTGAGACATCTCACACAATAACATAAGATTCAATAAGCCATTATCATTAAACAAAAATAATAACATGTAAAATTTTTGTTTGCTCTATATGCATCAATCATGATTTGTTTTGAAATTTCAGAACCCTAACAGAACTGTTGCAAGTCCTTTTACCCAAATTGATAAAAAGACCAAGGTAAAGAATAGTGGAAAATCCTAAAATAATTAATATCATTGTGGTTTATCTTTGCTTATCTACACTGTCACCAATAAAAACATGAATCTTAAGAAATATTTAGCATCTTATTCGTATCAAATGTTTTCAACTATTAGTGCAATTAAGTTCTGTACAGAAAGTTTTATCACTATTTTTTCCCTTCAAGTCAGTATTATACATTGTAGAAAATTGAAAGATTTAAGGTTCTATAGTAAAGAAATCTTTTAGAAGTTTTACATATTTCTGTTATGAAGTGGCAATGTATTAGGTAATAAAATAAAAATCTTTAGCAATGAGTTCTAATTCTAGAGTTAACGTCGTTAAAAATATATGTATTACACAGATTGAATTTAAAATTATATTTTATTTAAAAATTTGAAAAAACTTTCTGAACAGATTTCATATAGAGGTTCATATTTAAAATATATGTATAGTTAAAAATAATATAGTCTCTCAATAAATTGATTGATAATGGGAGGAAGTTGTTATTCTTATATCGATATTTTGTCATGCTAAGCTTTGATACTGTAACCTCTATCCTCAGTTAATAATTATTACGTAATGCATTGCTAAAATAATATTTTCATTTATATGGTAATACATTAAGAAACCACATAAACTAATTGAATTATTTGTCTGATCAAAAAACGTGAATGAAAGACTACCAAATCTACTAAAAAGATTTATTCTCTATATTCACATATGAATAATTATAAAAATCAAGTTTACTCCATAATTGTTGTGAATAAAGAAGGCCAGTATCAGTTCAAACATACTGTTGAAGGATATAAAAACATTTAATCTGCCATCTATTGGTAGTAAATAAATTATAATTGTCTAATGAGCTATACTGTTGTAAGAAAAAGTGACCAAAATTTCACAAGAAAATTCTGTAAAGATCATCGAGAATATTAATTAAGGTGTAATTCGTTTGTATTTCAACCGATGCCGATTTCCCCTATCAAACAACGAGTATAGCAAGTAAATACATCAGTCGTGATTCATTTTTTATGATGAAACAACATTTTTAAGTCGACATGAGAATGATTAACTTTAATCTTGTAGTCCGTCGCTCCAATTTATGCAGATTACTGTACATTGTTTGTTGTAGAACTATAATACAAATCGAACTTCTCAAAATCAACAAGACACCACGTGTTTGCCAAATGATCAGATCCCACCACTTATGGCACCAGTAAGTATTCTAAATAAATTTGATGATTAGAATTAGTTATTAACACCTGCATCTTATATTAAAAATTCTTTGTTTTCTTGCTATTGCAACAACTAGATCTTATTCTAACTATTAATAATAATTTAATTACAGAAACATCCATGTCAATCTTAAAAACATCAGAGTTAATTAAATTCAAAATTAGCATACAAATAAAATTGTTTAATAATGACAGTTTCTAAGAACATAAAGTATATTAGAATGCATATGTTCCAGCCGGCTTATACGCCATACCCCGCTCCATCAGAAGCTTACAATTCTGGATACAGGCGATCACCTGCTAATCTACCTGTAGGTATTAATAATTGATGCACAATAATACTAAATTATATTATAACTCATTTGTTCTAGGCATATAACGCGCAGAGCAAGGATGCAAGAAATTGTAGCAATGCATTTGTAACATCGCAATCTACTACCAAGAAAACTCCTGTAAGTTTAATATTAATAACGCGCTTGTACGCAATTATTTAGGATATTTAGTATCGTTAAAAACATGATTTACCCATATAAAATCTGTAACAAAACGATTTAAAAAATGTATAAATTTCCGAGACAAAACTTTTAATGCAAGTTTCTTGTAGCTTCAGGCATGTTCTATGTACTCTAGTGCAGGATCAGCACCCCCTTTAGACTCCGATAATGATTCAGTAGTAAGTATTGATACTTTTCCACTTATCAGGCATAGATTAACACAGAAAAATACAAAATCTAACAATTTGTTGATTGTATATTGGAATGTTTTAAAAAACTAATTATTTAGTTTTATGTTTTGCATCCTTCAAATGGAAAGTCTCCCATTACATAGAAATGAATCATGAAATAGAGTAAACTGAAATTATATTAAAGAATCACACTGAGAATAATAAAAATAAATGATTATTTTATTTGTTCTAGACAAGTAATGTGCAGAGGAATATATCATTGTATCCTAATAATCTTCCTCGCAGCACATCATCATCAAATGCTGAGACTACCACAGTACGTATTAAAAAATAATATAGACATGTGAACATTTATTAGTCTCATGTTCTAATAAGTACAGGACAATTATATAAGAAACTTCTTTTTCAAACATATTCGAATTTGAAAAAATATTTTCTTTATAATTATCTTATAGATAGATCTTATATTATCTTATAGATTCACAGAATAGTATTTTCATTAGATGACGACATAGCCATTAAATATTGCGGCTCCTTCATATGGTAAAAACAACGCAAATTCAACTACGATTAATCAGAGAAAATCAGTATCATAAAAAATTATGAATATAGCAATGTCCAATGCTTGTTACAGAGCATGCAAATGATTTTTTAAATATAAATTTAAATATGAGTATGTCGTAATTAGTTTGAAATTTGTGTTAAAAGCAGCCAGAAGGTATCATGCAGCTCGATAAGATTGAGATAATAGATGGTACATCACTCCAGAGATATGGGGAAATTGGATTAGACTCTAACTCATCTCGAAGACCATCCAACCCACCTCCTCGTCAACCGGCAAGACCAACAACTCAAAGATCACAAGCTTCAGCATCAACTACATTTTCAAATACGTCTCGTTCACACTCAAGAAATAGTAAATCTAATGAAACTGAAAAATGCGTTATATCTTGAAAAAATAATTCTGTTTGGAATTGAGTTTAAACATTTCAATTTTAATCTTGTGGATTTTTATTATTCAATAATTATACTGACTCGTATGTAATAATCTCTGCGTTTCATAGACCAGATATTGCACTTTTAAGGGAAAAATAATTGTGTTAAATATTATTGTATGTTTAAAGAAATTATTATAATAGACAGTCTTTTTAATAAACTACGTTGCTTGAATGTGAGAATATGTATGTTCATAGTTTCAAAAACTTTATACTACACAAGTGTTATTGGTAACCGTGGGTAACCTGTGCACATTGGTTGATAGTGTCCACGGTCGACCATGATAATGGCAGAAAATATGAAAAACCAATTTCAGGTGGCATTTGACATGGCTTTTAATAATCTTTTATGTTATTAAAATCCATGTGTTCCACTTGTCACACTCTCCTTGTGAGCAACAACAAAACCTAACACCCCTATCCTATATTGTGTATGACATACAATTTTTAAATTTTCTACGTTTCACAAGTTGGTGACGGATAATCGGTGCCTCAAGGCGTTTTATCTCAAGTTTGTTCACTAACCCGCAAGACGACAGCACCGTATAGGAGGTTTTACGGCTATTTTATCACGTGACTCAACAGGGAATTTGCACTGCTTTTTGTGCAGCATGATTTTTAATATCATTTTTTAACAAATAAAAACATTTTTTACCTAATACATCAATATTCATAGTATTTATAGTACCAAATTAAGGAAAACGAAAAAAATTGGTCCACTTCTCCAGTCCTTTCGATCAGTCCTGAACCTCAACCATTGGTTGCATTGGTCTAATCTATAAGAATTGACCAATCACATAGTTTTCTCGTGTAAATCAGAAGCACCGTCTACCGGAAATGTGACATGTCACAAAGGAAAGATACACTTGAGTAACATAGTCCTTTTAAACGAAAGGGAATACCAAACATATGTGGATTATCAGAGACTTGAAGAGTCAATGAGCTAGCCACCTAACTTCATAAGCGTTATGTAGCTTCGCATTGTTCTTTCGTGCATACATCGTTGTGCATGCTGTAACGTACAGTAACGTGTCAGAAGTAAAAACTAAAAACTAGCGATTACAGAAGAATTCAATTTGTGAATTATCAACAAGCGTAGTAGTTTCTACAAGTGGTAAGTTATTTTTTATATGTATGTCTGTCCTACTTATTAACATTTCTTCTTATCTTTTCTTATTCTATTTTTTTTGTCAAAAAATTGCGACTATCCTTTAACCGTTATTTTTTAAAATGTTTTCTTTAAAACCAAATTCCAGATTTTGTTGTAATTCTCACACTCTGTTTGGTTAGTCCTATATTCGTATTTTTTGTCTATAGTCGTAGTTTCCTTGTTGCCTTTTGCTTTTCCGGACTCGATTTATCTGTTAAATCTACTTCTTTTTACTTTTATTAATTTTATCTACAGTTTTGCTACTTCTTCAAATTTTCCATTTCTGCTTGTATTATCGTATATTTCTAGTTAAGTTCTTTAGTTTCCTTTTGCAATCTATCAAATCATTTTATTATTTCCTCGAATTACTTCATTGTCCTTTTATTCGATTCATTCCGTACTGCAGACGCCAGTTATTCTTGGAAGTGACAGGCGTTATCTCAGTTTTGTTCAATGCCTTCACTTCTTTTTAACACCAGTCCATAACTTGTTTTTCTTTCTTGCTATTAAACTAGTCCATTATATTCTATTCGCTAGTTTGTTTCTTCTTCCTTTTTTTTGCATTTCTTGATTTCTAACGTCACCTGCCCTCGCCTTCATTGTGGCATATATCTTGTACTCCTGCTTGTTATTCTACTTATCCAATTTCCATCACTCGTTTTCTATTTTTTTCTCTTGTTCTTTTCTTGTTTTTTGTCGCTTGTGTTACTGTTTTTTGTATTTTTATATTCATCAATGTTTTACACATTGCATTAGTTTACACTGGTTCACCCTCCTTCGTTTTCGACGCCAATGGTTACACATTCCGTCATTCAAGTGCCCTCCCCTGTTCTTTGTCTTTCCATTCATGTCATCGCTATGTTTTTTACAATCTTTCCATGTATTTTCTTCAAGATTTTCTTAACGTTCTTTCATTTCTCCTAAAAGCTTAATTACGGCTCTCGGGGGGTATTCGAAAATATACTGCCAGTACTACGAGTATTCGTTGTGTCCCTGTTTAATATCTGAATGCAGTTGAGTAAGACAACTACGCTCATTGTACTGGCACCGAATTTTCGAATTGTTTCGAATACATCCATCCATTACTTACGACTCTATTCTTGATATTCTGTTTTAACATAAATTAATGCTTCATTTAAACATTATTTAAAAATATTATGAAGCACTTCACTTTTCAGCTAAACATATAGATTTTATTTTCTTTGCGTGGAGGAATCAAACCATAATCGTGATAGTGGACAAATTAGCACATATAATATAATGATTAGTATTACTATGGTTGATCCACGAGTAGACAATAAAGTCGCGGACACTTTTACATTGAAAGTCATATAACAGAAATAGTCCCACCAAAAAACATGCTTTTTGTGAATGGGTTATATACAAAAAAAAATTGACGATTTTTCCCTCATAAAATGTTTTTAAATTGTTAGCTGTTATATATATTATTTTGTTCGTATTTTTAGATCAGTGAATATCAAACAACAACATAATATAAGCAGTTGTAAGGATACCTAATAAAATGAATATTGAAAAGGGCGCAATAGGTAAGAAATGTAAAATTTTTAAATATAGTGTCTAGTATTTATGAAATAATTGGAAAACACTTAATTTTATTATAAAACGAATTAAGCAAGGGGCAAACACTAATCCTTTTTAATTAATTGGATCATGTAGGGCACGAAAATATGCAAAATATAGGTTTTGAGTCTCTTGAGGATAAAGAAATTATTCTAAAATTATTGAAGAAATATGGTAATTGCCTGAATACCTCCAAATCGGAAACGTATGAGAGGTATAAATTTTTCTCAAGGATAATTAAAGAAAATGAAAGCATTGAAGATTTCATTGCTGATTTACAAGTAAGTTTCTACGAATATTATCAAACTTGTCTCTTTTACATTACCAATGATTAACCGGACAATAAAATCTACTTATTAGTGTTATTCCGCTATTAATCCGAGTGTAGTGGAATTTTTATTTCAAAATTTATGAATAAGAAAACGTATTACATAAAATTGTGCTCTGAAAAAATGAAATCTGTTTTCCAGCAAAGAGCCAAAACATGCAATTTTCAGTCTCCTGCGGACAATTTTGTACGGGATAAAATTATTTTGGATACGAAGGACGAAATATTACGACAGTTTTTATTGGATACAGAAGATATTGATTTGGAAAAAATTATAACAATTTACAAAATTTATGAAAAGACAAGGGGAAAATTGAATCAAGTTTGCACAGACAAAGCAATTCAAGGGAGAAATACAGATATTACTCCAGCAACAAAAAGTGTACAAATAAATTGCAATTATACTTGTTCAAATTGCGGCACTTATCACGCTTATGGTAACTGCCCTGCCTTTCATTCGAAATGTATGAAATGCAATGGACTTCGGCATTTCACCAAAATGTGTAATAGACATTGGGCACGTAAAAATTGCAACCGCAATGTAAGTTATTCATAATTGAAAACGCTTTCATTTTTCAATCGATATTAATGTAATCAATATTTTCGTATATAATGTATCTCGAATTTGTGAGATAACAAGAAAAAAGTCATGAAAGTAATAAAAAAACGCAGAATTTCGGAAAACCTTAAGTTTTAATGATACAATTTATTTTATTCTTTTTATAATTGTAGAAGTCTGACAGCAATGCTGGAGGTCCATTCTCGCAAATTAAAAAGAACAGCAAGGTAATGAGTAGTGAAAAGTCTTTAAACGAATATTTATATCGTTTGTCTTTGATTGCAATAAATATTTTGTTAATTTTCAAATCCCATAATCCCACCGAAATATCTATTAAGATTTTACATTTCAGTATAATTTGTTGATTGTAGGTTGGTGATAATGCAGGGAATAAAATGTGGACTACCTCAAATAAAAAACACGAGTATTTACCGGTCGGTCGGTTCCCACATCGTATACCACCAGTAAGTATTCTATATACATACGTTATTAAATGTTTCAAAATTCAATAAGCTTTCTTGCATATTGTCGATATTATAATTTGCTATTATCTTAATAGAAATAATAATGTATTAAATATGAAAATATGCATTTAATACTTTACGCCTTAAATATATCGTTTTTCATTTAATATAATAATTATAATACATAAAATCAGAATGTTCTTAATAGTAACATTTACGAACAATAAGTAAAATTGAAATGTGTATATTTCAGCCTAAGTACACACAATATCCTGTTCCAACAAAAGCTTACAATTCTGGATGTGTAGAGCCATCTACTAGTCAGGAAAAACCTGTGAGTTTTATTAATAGGTGATGTCAAACAATACTCTTACAGCACTTTTGTTCTAGATGTATGATTTGCAGAATAATGTGATAGAAACTTCTAATAATATAAATGCAACATCTCAATCTTCTAGTAATACAACACATGTAAGTTGCCTAATATATGCTTATACGCAATTACTAAGGAGATCTGATTTCATTTAAAGTATTTGTTGTACGAAATCTCTGGCATAACGCACTAGAAAGTATAAATTGCTAAGAAAAAAGTATAATAAATTTTGCTGTAGCTTCGGAGATCTGTTCAAAACGCATCTACAGTACGTTCTGGTACAAAGTCAACACCATCTTCAGTTTCTGATAATGCTGCAGCAGTACGTATTGCTAATCATTGAATCGTCAAGTGAAGTAATAATATAGAAAGGAATTAAAAAAATTTCGTAATCATAATAGTAATATGCAAAAAAAAGTTATCGCATTTGTTCTAGACAAAGAATGCGCAAATGGAAGGATCCCAAAATGTTAATCTTCGTCGAACGAAATCATCGTCTACTGTTAAAAGCCTTCCAGTATGTAATAACAGAGAAGCAGGTACATGAGGAATTATTAATGATACCCCTAATATTGTAAGAAATACATTAACTGATTAGAAATTTCAACAGATGACGACTTTGCAGTCAAATGCTGCAGCTGCTTCATATGTTGAAAACCATGCAGACACTAGTAAGCATATGTGAGTGTTTCAGTTACTTATGATTAAAATACGTGTATAATATAATTCATTTGAAATTCTTTTTAATATCAGGCAGGACGTGTATTGAAGGATGGTAACAATGTGATAGATTCCATATCAATTATCCAGGATTCTGCGACGCTTGGATAAGAGTTTGACTTATCTTAGATAGAATTATTTCCATCTCTAAGGCAACATGCAAAGTTAATAATTTTAAATATCGTTAACCTCATTGTTAAATTTTTTAACATTTTCGCATTTATTTACTGGTTCCCAATCTGGAAACTACTTACAATCTAATAATAACGTTATTTGTTAAGAAAACCTTTGGAAACTAATTCTACGTAAAAGTAAGAAAGTAACTTTATAATATTTTTGTACTTTATTCATATGAGTATTTCATTTTTATTCAGTAATTATTATAATACGTCCATATCATTTGTATTCGATTAAAAGTAATGAGTAGGTCTCGTAATAAATATATTCATGAACGCATTTTGTAAAATAAGTCGCGTATCATCAACAGTTACAACCAATCAGAAGTGATTAATTTCGTGCCAAATTCTTTGATTTGAGTAGTTAAGTTCATGAGGTAAAACAGTTAAGCTGGGTATTATTGTTATAGATTATTTCAGTGATGGCCAGTCTTTGAACGCAGTCGGTTACACAGAGCACTGCAATTATCACCTAACTCTGTAACCCACATGTCCATAGAAATCAAAGTTCTGTAAGATTACCTCTCTTTATTATTTCCCGCTCAATGGTTAAAACCACGCAAAAAAAGCAATTCAAACGTATGGTGAATTTTCTTATTGTTGTGGCCAGCCTGAATTGCGGTCGATAACAAAATTACTTCAGACTTCCATCACTTGTAATTATTATATGGTCTTTGGCTTCATTCAATATATACAACTATTACCGGAAATGTAGGTCGTGGAGTGGATCAATAGGCAAATATTATCATTCAGGAACTCCTAGAAACGATCACAAGAAATTTTTTAGTAAGCGGCCATCTTGATGAGTCTCGGCCAATGAATGTATTGGCGTAGCTGTCGTGGGGCGCCGATGGCGAAAGAGACTCTTGCCTACGATCTTGGCTCCACGCGTCCCAGTATCTTTCTAGACTTCTTGGTGGAATTGACGCATGTCGCACCTCGTGGCTATCGAAGCAACGATAAAAGAACGAAGCATTTTTAAGGATCTGCTTCGCGTGCCGGTTTCCAGCGAAAAAGTGTCATAGTTATTTACGATTTGTTGTGTTGGTGAAACACTGCATCGACTTCCTGTGCATGGCGAGGACCCGTGAGCGTCGTCCGTCGTGTTGAGCAGTCAAAAAGTGGTGTTCGGCCGTGTTTTATCATTTGCCGAGTACACTCTTTACGAAGTTCCGTTCGACGTGTGCTGTTTGCGGAGGGAGAGTAGTGCAGGTCGTGCGTGAAAAATGATCAACATGGAGACGGATAAAACCATCGAGGACACAAACACGAATCTCCAGGTGCGCAACGTATTAGTATTTTTCTTTCTGAGACCTACCGCCATCTTATGTTTCATTGCGACGGAGGGAATTCGCCAAAACCCTCGTATCATCGTGGCTTTTATAGAAAATTTTTCCTTCTATCTTTTATGCCGTTTTCTCATGCTTATCTTAAAGCGATAACTGATCAAACAGTCAGTTTTGGCGTGGGAGGTTATGGGTCCGGGGTTTATAGTTTCATGACACATGACGATGACGGCATGATCGTTTCTTGCAAATCATACCACTTATCAAAAATATGTTTATGCGATTGAGCCAACACAGTTTCTCTTTTGGGACTCGATGAAACACAGTCGATTCCTCATTCATTGATTCGTTTGTATTGACGTGCTGGATTTATAACGTCGAGACTGTTATAATAGTCGCTTTTATCTAACAAGATAACTTCAATTAGCTCTGCACTTTCCAAATAGTTATTTCTGACTTTCCCATGGTAATAGTCGCGACTAGGTAACTTCGTAACGGTAGAATCAAACTGTACCAGTAGCCTAACTGTACAGTTTGCACTTGTTCAGGTACCTCAATTATATTTCAATACTGTATTACTATTCATACATGTCGTATTTTTACCTATATCGTTAGATTCATTGTTAATTTTCCTTGTAGAAAATCAAGAACTTAATTCGTCAAGAACTTAATTATTTGGAAATAAATGCAGCAAATAAATATTTGCATATAGTCACTTATATTTTTCGACTATACAAGAAGAAACTGGTAGTTTGACATAATCGTGTTTTCTAATTATATACAGTATACTATATATATATATACACTTCAAACAGATTTTTGTTTCTGTGTAAACCAGACTGCATCTACGCAAATGTCATATACGATATTTTAGGTATTTAAAGAACCATAAAAAGTTGTATAATTGTAAATTGTACAAATAGAAAGACTGGTTGCGCAACACCAACACCAATATTAACGAAACAGAAGGATGCGTAACTTCTTGCACCAGCAATCAGCGCCGTAAAAGAAATCGAAATTTCAAGAGGAAGTAACAGTAAAGAATCTTATTCAGATAGAGATACCCTGATAGAATCGCACAACAGCAGCTTCATTTACAAACATACATGATTCATAAATTGACTTGGCAAGTGAGTCCAGTTTGCGCCCACCTGTTACTAACATTACACGTAGCACACATGTAATAGAAAGTGTATCAGTATAATATTACTTACAATTAGATGTATATAAGGAAAAGAAGTACATATGACGGACTTAGCGTGTCTGATTAGATAAGTCCATCTTTCCGCCGTCCAGTCGCTGACCGCACTGTAAATTGAAAAAAAGGCAACTTAGTTGTTCAGAGAAAAGTAAAGCAAAAGTGTTCTCGAAAAAAAATCAACGTATCTTCATCTCAATAACTTTCGGCCGTAAAGCAGCGCATTTGACTTGCCACAAAGCTCAGTGTATTCCTTTCTAGTCTTCTGACAGCGACTTTAGGCCTCCGACAAAGGCCAGAGATGTACACAACCGAAAGCCAGAGTCCCCGGAGCATGGGAGCAGCTTACTACATAATCAATGTTTTAGCTCTCCTGTCTCCTTTCATTCTCTCCTTGCACACCTCGTCACACCGGTACCAAGTAGGCCATATACATACTGGAATGTGTATTCCTATGAATATAATACCCAAAGTCGATCACAGCGCGTATTTTCAATTCGCAAGAATTTTCGGTGAATTGTCATACATTGAATTTAATAAACGCAGAATAACAGAGAGAGAGACTGAGAGAGAAAGTCAGATTCAGCTAGTCAGACCGTAATACTGTAGCTCGCAACGGCGTCCGAATTTTTAACTCCACGTCATTTTGGGGATCATGATGCTTTGGCAAGGTTCTTCCTCTACGTTGCTTTTCACATTGAAGCCGGAATTACATTCGGAACGGTATGTATTTGAGATAGACGAAGGTGACATTAAAGATTTTATTTGTTGGCAGGATATTTCGAAGTGATCTTTGAATGCATTCGTGTCTACTATTAGTATGCTGGGTATGAACGGATCCTAGAGTCCTTCTTAATGAACTATCTTGGAATCCATATATTATTGAACGCCTTGACTTCTCTTGGACTTTAAGTCGCTGAGCTCACGAATCTTGATTTTCTCTTGGCCGTGCGGTTTCACGGTGGACGAGTAGAGGGAATTGCTCCATTTGGTTCACGGTTCCCCGTCTAGGGATACGGCTGGATGCGATGATCGGCATGAGCGAGTTCGATCGCAAATTACAAGGGCGATACGAGGAGAAACTGCTGGAGGGAAGGAGATAAAAGCGAGCGAGCAAAAGAAAGACAAACAGAGAGATCGTGAACCTTGAATCGGAAGGACTTTATATGCATATATGTGTGTGTGTGTGTAAATATCTATTAATTTCTTCACGAGATGTGTTATCGAACACTTTATCGTACAGAATTTGAACTATTGTAATTTTGCTAATTAGTTGCTATAGTTCGAATTTAATTTCTCTATTGTATTAATAAAAAGCTCACGGAAATATGAGTAAAAAGAAAGCTGACACCCCCACATGCATATCAATCTGACGCAGCCATTTCCGTAGCGCTCCTTAGTTGCCAATTAGTTGCTATATTCTCTATTTTGTTGCTTAAATCGTTTAACTGGAAATAGCGCCTGTCCCACAGTAGTACAGTTAAAGTTACCACAGCCGCATACAAAAAACAGATGAACGGTACAAGACGTGAATATTGGTTGCTCTTTCGTCGCTAATTGGTTGCTGCATTTTTAAATTCGCTTATTCAATTTTCGCCCGGAAATACCGTCTCTCCGATTTTTGTTTTCTTCGTCATAAGCAACAAGAAAAGTCATTTCCTTGAGTTCGCCAGAAAATCATTCATTATTACATTAAGGTATATCAATGTCCAGTAACTTGGATAAGAAAAACGATTTACTACGTTAAAAAGACAACTTATAGGATAACTGTGAAAAATAACGTTATCGAAGCCGAGCCTCAGTGCTTCAACAATGTGATTTCGCGGGGTGTGGTTTCCATCCGTGAGCAGCGGAATAAAAATATATTTAAGACTCCAGCAGCAATGGCAGCAGTTAGAAATCCGTTGAAGGAGTGACGAAATATATTAACGTAATACATGGGTCTAAATCATTGCCTCGCAAGCTCAGGAAAATGGTTACCTGTTGCTGAGAATGAAGAAAGAAAGTCATAGCGACGGCATCTCTAACCCAAAGTCGAATTAATGAATTCAAGCACGCTTCCGTAGTCTCCACAGTGGGATTTAGTTATCTCTGTTTATTACCGCATCGTCTACTAATACGATTAATCCTTCTTATCGCTCTTTAAGTATTACACTTTATTCTATGACTTCGCTCTGATACATCAATAATGCCAACTAAAACTTCTTTGTTTCATCATGCAGGTTCAGTCGCACTGGGTAAACACTATGATTCACCATTTAGATGTCCAAGTTCCACACGGTCTTTTCTACCCCGGTATTCGCATACGTCCTCGCATCTCATCCTCCGTTCAACATGTTAATTTCGGGTCATTAGCTTAGCGCGCTTGTAGTCGCACAAGTTTTCCAGCCCGGCTCGCGGAGGTGTGTCATCGCGGCCATAAATGGCACACGAGGCCTGCGACGGGAATGCTTAAGTAGCACTGTACCGATTGCATCGTACGCCGCTGTAGGTTTATTACGGTTAAATGCTTTTGTCGACGAGATCTAGGACGAAGTTTTTCTCATTTAACGCTTCACTGACGTTCCTCGCGACCTGGGAACATCGTCGTTGACCCGCCTCGAGGAAGACGATCATCTTCTTCTACCTTGACTACCACGATCCACCATGCGAATACAGTACAGACTTACCATTGGGTTAATGGCAACCTATGGATAAATACTGTATATACATTATCTCATGTATCTTTGATTTGCCAATCAACAACGATCGGAGAATGCTGCGCAACGACTGGTGGGGCCTCGTTGTTGTTGGCCTCTCTAATCTTAATTGGTCCCAGACATAAGACAGTGAAGGGGGAAAAAAGTAATTATAACATTTTATTGTCTCTAAGCGATGAATATCACCGACGATTGTTAGTTTCTTTATTTCCCGGAAGAACAAAAAAATTCAAGAAATCTCACAAGATAGTCGCAAGACTTATTGTCCTGGTACCAGGAACGCTACTGTAATTTTATTTTCTGTGTGTACGAGTGAGTGGATTAAATTAGTCGCAGTATGGAAATTTTTATCCGGTTTTAACCAACCTTGTAAAGTGTATGGCTGTCCAGGAAGACCTCAATAGGAGGTATAGTGCTTGATGAAAAATTCAGAGTCAGTCCTCGTATTCCTTTTTGGCATGAGTCGAAGAAGATGAGCATCGATAGGAGGACCCATGTAAAAAGTAAACTACGATAATGCCAGAGGAAAATCCGTAAGGGTATCTGGAACAAATATTTGAGACTGGCGACGTTCGCTCGGGGCGGTGGTATATGTCTCTCGGCAAACTTCCACCTCAAGGGAAGTACAGCTTATGTTCTTCCTGTCGAAGATAGCGAAGAATCGTCGATTATAGATTGTAACAGAAAGATGCTAGGGATATTCGATATTTTCATGTTATCACAGGAACTTTTTGTCTCTTTGTCTTTCAACTAGTTCATTAACTCGGGGGGCATCGGTAAAAGACAAAGGAAGTGCAAAGCAAGGCGACCATGGATTCGATACAAGCATTTAAAATACCGTTAGGCAAAGAATACTTGCCAAGAGCGTTTAAAAAACAGTCGGAGCCATCCGCTATTCGGTTTTTTCATTGCTTGCCACATTTTCCTGTTTTTTATTCGTTTTTTTTTTTCTTCACGAAGCGTATAACGTATCGCTTAGTGGAAGTCGCCATTGCCAAGGCGAAGCAGAGCAGCAAGTCCGGTCGTACTTCTTAGATACTTGGATCCATACGAACGGAACATTGCGCGATTGGATTGAAAAGGTTGCGCGAGAACGCGACACGCGTCTTTTTAAGCGACATTGAATGTCATCGAGGATACTTTCAATTCATTGGACTTTTACATTCGAATCTTGTACCAGGAAATAAATCATTATTAATCATATACATACGTTTGCTAGTCATGGAACATATGTGATTGTCGACGCGGTACTTTATATTCCTTTTTTTTTTTAATTCTACGGCGGCTTCGAATTTCAACTAGATTTATGTACGGTTGGGTCAGCCGTCGAAATAGGAAGTGTAGTTGATTATTTGATATCTGCCACGAACCGTAATTAGCTATCGGAGTGGAAATCGATATGATAAAAATTAATCTTTTCCATCTCGATCAACCCTCTGCTCATAGTTATCGATGCTTCGTGTGTTATTTACAATTTGCCGTGTGTAAAGTCGAACGAACCCTACGTAAATAAGCGCGACTTATAACTACGCGCGATATAGGTTAAACGGTGTACAATTTTCTGGTAAACATCTCATTCGAAATTCTATTATCGTTAAGCGGCGGAGAATCGTTGACGATTGATCAGAGACAAAAGTGTTTACAACGAGGAGCTGTTAACGATAAATTTTCATTGAAAATGTTCCGTCGCGAGTCTGGCTAAAGTTTTTCGTGGTTTACTCAAGGAACGAACTTTCACGGAAGTATTGGATAACCGATCGAATAGGATTTTTTTTAATTTTAATGAAAATGAAACGTTATCACTGCACGGTGACGATTTTTTTTTTATAATTCTTATATTTATTCTTCAAACGAGTTTACTCGGCTTTGATAATACTGGTATAAATCGAATGAAGTTCATTTGATTGGGAGGAGAGACATTTGAATTTCTAGTGGGATTGAGAAACTCAATTTCCCACATTCCTCTTTAAGCCTTCGTGACCCCGCTGTGCCTTTCTTAAAGGTCTCGGCTTTCCTCACGCCAATTCTTCGCACCTCGCATTGTCAACTTATATTCTCTCAACTGACAAACTGACGGTAGTATCATTATCACACTTCCAGAAACTAGTCAGACTTGTTTGCTTTCCCGTTCTATCCCCATATCAGCACTACCATAAGAACATAACATAACGGTTCGAGAATAGTGAGCTAAATGAGCATCCAGAAGTGTCATCCGGGAAAAGAAGTCATTTGCGATTGAGTAAGGGACAAAAATTACGCAATTGCTCATTTATTTGCGGCAGTATTCGGTCATTGTCGGAGGGAAAGCGAAGCGGCAGTCCAGGAGTGACTTATTAAACGGACAGAAAAGCACTGAGAAAGTGAATGCTTTAGTCATAAGTCAACTGGGCTGTGTTGGTGGAATCAGTCAGACATACTGTTTACCAATGCCATGTGTAATCTTATACGCAATATGGAATAGTGTATCGAATTATCGTGTTAAATAAAGCAACGGAAACATCACGTCAACGTAATGCAAACGTCAAAACCCCTTCTATGCTCTCACTCCGTCGTCGTGACGATCGACGTGTTAACGGCAAGGGAGGATTTTCAATTTTCGTTTCGTCATTTCTACCAAGACACTCAGTCTCAACAAAAGCAGCTGTAATCCGTTCGTTTACGGTATTGCGCATGAACGCTCGTTTCGACAGGGCTGTACCTACCGGAGGGTCTTTCAGTTATGTTTCTTCTGCCCAGTACGAAATTGTTGATTTCATGGACATCGTTCCTCTATATAATCGAAAACTTTTACGATCCTTTAATTTCGAAACTGTTGACATTTTTTTTTCATTCCAAACGCGTTCGTGTCTTACCTTCTTAAAGACCGAGTTGGTCTCGCGATCGTTGGAATGGGGGAGCCTCCACTGTAAAAGGTAGTAAATATACTTATGGATATTGGAAACGAATCTTGGCTACTGTTTTTCCATGCAGGAGCCAGCTCCTGGTCTTTCGAGTTTATCGTAACGGATCTCCTATCTGTCAAGACACGAACAAAAGCACATAACTCATCGTTGGAATCTTGCCGATCTGTCTTATCGGCCTCGTGACTTCTTTGCCGGTGTTGCTACGCCGGAATCGTAAACTGAAATCGGAGAATCTAGAAATTATACGTACCTATCTCGAATCCTCATTGTTCACGTTGCCAATGTAATGCCCTGAGTCACCGAGTCTCCTATATATGTATTTCATCCGCAAGTCTTGGCACTCGATTCGTGAATTCAAGTAGCCAATCTGACGTATAGGATCACCTGGGAAACCTGGCTAGACTGAGGAAGATCAGCGAACTTGGGTATACAGACGGACAGAACCGTCTACTCGGGGTCAAGAACCCCGCATCTCCTGAACCCAACGAGTCTCCGCGATAGTAGGATTTATAAACGCAGTATTGTATTCAACAAGTATACGACCTCGCGGACAATGGTTATTGGCCAACAAGATGGCCGCGGTCCTTCGCAATTTTGATCTTAGCCTTTGGAGTGCACTCCTTCCTTCTCTCGCTGTTCCTGCTTGTCGTACGGCTCTTTTTCTTTTTTTAACCTTGTCCGCTATTAATGTCTATCTTACTTTTTCTCCCAGTCATTTCTCCATCTTCTCTACTAATCCTTCTTGTGAGACTGACAACATGTTTTTCGCCATGAGTCATCCTTCCGCAAGTAACCTAACGAATATTGCACGAGGTTGCGACTCACCCTGGACACGTGTAGGACATACGGAACCTTGTGGTTCACGATAGAAATCTGCATGCCGGTAGCACGTGACTAGGCCGCCGTACATCGCCTTTAATATACAAGTTACTACGATCAAGGAATCGCGTTCCTATGCATTATAATCTTTTTATTCTAGACTCTATATGAGATCTTTGAGGCTCCCAAAACATGCGAACTTAAATATTATACTTTGGCATTACGCGCTGTCAGCTTCGTTTTCGAATTAAGCTATCTGACAGAAACTCAATGTAAATGGTTATTACTGTACGAAGAGAAAAGGATGTCGCATGTTTTCAGCGAAATGTAAAAATAGCACTGTACAACACTGAGTGCGGACCCCTGTCAAGATGAAATTATGTTAAACGAAGGGGCGACCCTGGTTTTAGATGTGGCACAACCTGGGATATTTTGACGGCTGGGGAGGGAACGAGGCGGCTGAAATAAACGAAGTGTCATGCTACTGCGATTGGGGCGGGGCATTCATAGCTTTTTCCATTTGAATTTATTTCTCATGGCGCCAGGTTACGTCAACCGATTGATCGACTTATTGTTTTTCCTTTTCTTTGACTTGCTTCAATTCCTTCCTTCTCGTTCTATCCTTTTATTACGTTATACTATATAAGCTGTTAATGAAGAGGATTGTTGGAAGCTTGTATCCTGTTACAAAGCAACGTCGATACCGTTTATTATGTCCTGATATTTTTTTAAGAGGATACGTACAGTCGAATTCCACGCTGTGTAACTGTCAGGTGTTTATTAATTTATTTTCTCAAACTGAGCGTTATCTTCTAGCATCAGATACTCTTATTCGTAACACTCTATGTGTAGCGATAAAATTTATGATAAAATCAGTTATTACCATTCATCTCTTAATAAATGGAAACGGTTAGAAGGTTTTGGTCGGAATTATATTGACGGACGGTGGAGATATTGTATAGGAAAGTGATATACAGCGTGAAAACTTATAACGATAAGGACATTAATAAAAATAGAAGACCCTATTAATTGCGATTACTCTTCTATTTTTAGTATCCAATGACGATACTTTACGATCCTACTCGCAAGAAAGAACCACCCACGGGCGTATCTGTACAATACAGCCACGACAGGGAGATCTGTATGAAGCTTTTCGAAAGATGGAGCGAACCGGAACAAGTGCACTTCGTGGAACAACTATTGGCACGGATGTGCCATTACCAACACGGACACATCAACGCCTACCTAAAACCCATGCTGCAGCGGGACTTCATCTCTCTTCTACCAAGTAATAAAAGATTTCAGTGGTCGTGGGCAACGGTTGATAATAATAGATAGCAATATGTCTATTGTGATCTTTATCGATGCCTTGCGAATAATTGCATTCATTTGTTTTATGCCTCATTACACAACCATTTTGTTTCCTCTTTGCAGAGAAAGGATTGGACCATGTAGCTGAGAGCATTCTATCCTATCTTGATGCTGATTCGCTATGCGCGGCGGAACTCGTATGCAAAGAATGGTACAGAGTAATTAGCGAGGGAATGCTTTGGAAAAAGTTAATTGAACGTAAGGTTCGGACTGATTCCGTATGGAGAGGATTAGCAGAGAGGAGAGGATGGTTAGTTTTTATTTCAATGATACTTATTGCGTATTGCCTGATTCACTCATGGCAATGGATAAGGATTTCGTGAGATTGTATTCATGAATAATGTTCTTTTTTTTCCGTTGTGTTTTAGGATACAATATTTGTTCAAACCGAGGCCTGGCGAGAGTCATCGAAATCATGGATTTTATAGAACTTTGTTCCCCAAAATTGTCAAGGATATCGATAGCATAGACAACAATTGGCGAATGGGGAGGCACAATCTACAGAAAATAAATTGTCGAAGCGAAAATTCCAAGGGCGTTTACTGCCTTCAGTATGATGATCAGAAAATTGTTTCGGGGCTGCGTGATAATACCATTAAAATATGGGATAGAAATACTCTGCAGTGTATCAAGGTGCTCACTGGACACACAGGCTCCGTCCTTTGTTTGCAGTACGATGACAAAGCTATTATATCTGGCTCTTCGGATAGTACTGTCAGAGTATGGGATGCCAATACTGGTGAAATGGTCAACACTTTGATTCATCATTGTGAAGCTGTGTTACATCTGAGATTCAATAATGGCATGATGGTCACTTGTTCTAAGGTTTGTACGATAACGTTAATATTTAATTTTCACTTGTCACGAGTATTTTAAAATACGTGTAACGTTATGGATAATTGTACTGTTATTAAAATGGAACATGATTCGATTGATCCCGATTGGGCATTCATTATTTACAAGAATAGTGAACGAAGGAAAAATTTTAATGATTCTTACAGGACCGTTCAATTGCTGTATGGGATATGACTTCGCAAACTGAAATCGCCTTGCGTCGGGTATTGGTTGGTCACCGAGCAGCGGTAAATGTCGTGGATTTCGATGAGAAATATATAGTGTCGGCTAGTGGTGATAGGACTATCAAAGTATGGAACACATCCACCTGTGAATTCGTGCGAACGTTAAACGGGCACAAGCGGGGCATAGCATGTTTGCAATATAGAGATCGCTTAGTAGTTAGTGGTAGCAGCGACAACACTATCAGATTATGGGACATTGAGTGTGGTGCGTGTTTGCGTGTTTTGGAGGGTCACGAAGAGCTTGTCAGGTGCATCAGATTCGACAGTAAACACATCGTCAGCGGGGCTTACGACGGGTGAGTTAATTTTATAGAATTATTTACGAACTTCGTCTTGAATTGATTCATAGATTTTATTGGAATAAGTATTTAATGTCGTTAATGATTGTAAAAGAATTGTTCTTTAATATCTTTACCTTCTTTACAGAAAAATTAAAGTTTGGGACCTGGTGGCGGCACTGGATCCTCGTGCCCTAGCTAGCACTTTATGTCTACGCACATTGGTGGTAAGATATCTACAACCGTTTTCATAAATCATCAGTCTTTTCTCATATTAACGCTTCTGATACTTCAAATACAGTTATACTTTTAATAGTTCGTGGTATACCAGTCGCACGTTCTGTGCGAAACTTAGCAATGGGTTTTTAATTTCTTAATTAAATCAAATATTACAATATTCAAAATGGCACAGTGATTATAGTACGCACGTGTTTCTTCTTGCGCCAGGAGCACACCGGACGCGTTTTCCGCCTTCAATTTGACGAGTTCCAGATAGTGTCGTCTTCTCATGACGATACAATCATCATCTGGGACTTCTTGAATTTCACGGATGGATCTGTAAACAGTGGATCCATGGCAATCAACTCATCAAATGTTGCTGCACAATCTGATACCAGATCTCCCTCTCGTAAGTTCAAAATTTGATTCTGAAGTATCCTAACTGTTTTTGAAATACGCGAAACTTGATTAGTCAAGTTTTCTTTAGCCTTTAACACCCTTTCTTAATCTTTTTTGCTTTTTCCAAATTTTAGCGTTCGAGTGACGCATAACACGAAGATTCCTTTATTGTGATATGACTGTAAGTATGTCTTTAAGACTCGACTATTTTTAAACTGTAAAAGATATAACGTGACATGTATATTGTTTGGTACGAGATTTTATGATAGTTTCAAAGAGACTGCAATTGATGAGCGAAATGAGTTTTCCGTTATAATCAGTTGAAGCAGAGACTACCAAAGGAAGAATGTAAAACCATTTACTTCAATTTCGATATTCATGAATCTTAGATTTGATTAACCCGTTGAAACATTAAACTGTCAGCAAATCATTTACGAATATTTCTGCACTTAGAATGCTAGTGACAAGATATGTATTAGATACCATGAATAGAGTGCATGAATGTAAAATACTGTTACAGTTTGTACAGTAACGAGTCTTCTATATGTATGAAATAGCAGCAGCTTTTGTTTAACTTGATTAGGTTGGATGGAGTAAGGTTTCGAACGTATCAAACATTGGAATAAAGGTATTTACGCGGATCAGTGTTAGTGATGCGTGGACGCTTAGCCTAGAATCGTTGTATAGCAATATATTGATACTCACAGACAAATTTTCTACTTTATTATAAAAATGACTTCGCAAGTGCTTGTTCTAATAGTTTTCTTCGATCTGTTTCAGACAAGTGGTTAGTGAGTGAATTCAATGTGTTCACAATAGTGTGCACAGAGAATGAAGAACCAGTGTCCAGTGTGACCAGCGCCTAAACAGACAAAGACATCACAAATAGACTCGGCTAACGACTTTTGTTTATTGTTTGCCGTGAAAAGCAAAGAAATTCTCAGAAATTCGAAATGCACTGACTCGTAAAACTATGAATTAATTTATACGCGCTTGACGTACTACGTATAACGATGGACAATATTATATAATTATGTAAATACATCCCATGGATGTAAATGAACATTGTCTGCTTTGGCCATACCTGGAATTCTTCTACGCTCTATGACACGATAGAAGTTGACCATTTTCCTACTATGAAAAAAAGACTTAAAGTACGCAACAAAATGGAACGTTATTAGGGAGGCTGGATACACTTAATAAAATAATAGATGTATTATAGTAAATTAAAGATTTTTTATGTAATTAATTTATAGATAAGAGATTCATAAAATATCATTTGATCAGAGTACTTATTCTGTACGAATGGAAAATAGGAACGTCGAGAAAAAAAATACAAACAATTACCACGTATTTATATCTTCTATAATCAATTAATCTATATTGCTATTTAATTAGTGACATAGGTGCACAGCGAAATTGGTCAAGCTCAAAGATACTTGGACTACAGCAGCCTTCGTTGATCTTAGTTTTTCAATGGTTTTTCCAATTGTGATTGTGGATTTGAAAAAATTTGATCAATATTTTTGCACAGCCTTAAATACGGGCTACTGTTTGTTCTCAAAAAGACTAATCCTTTACTCGTAACATTCTGAAACACAGGCAACCATGTACTGTATTAACGAACATACATAGATTGCACTAACTGTTCCAAGTATTCTGATCTTGGATTATTGATTGTAAAGTTTTTCTCTTACGTATTACTTTTTTTAAATGTTACTCGTATCCTTTCTGTCTTCAATTATTATTATCTTCTATTTGTCGTTTTCACAAGTTATTTAATGTCCATTCATGCTGTTCTTTTAATATGACTGAATCAATCGTAAAGTGTACATTGGGAACCTTATATATTAAATATCTGAATATGAATTAAATATTTAATGTATAAAGGTATTTATGTTCAAGACATCGATTTATCTGTGTAATTTATGAAGCGATTCCATGCGGTATAGCCCTTATTTATTTGACGATAAATTAGAAAACACTTTTAATACATTCTGAATAAATAATCAATAATTTTCAGCAGTTCTTTATTTTATACACTCAGCGTACAGTTGCATTTCGTTTCTTTTTGTTTCTGTTCATGATGTAATCGTGTAATCTGTAAATAGCTTCTTCAGTAGAACAAAATAACTCATTTAGCATACATTTGACAAAACAAAATTCTTAAATTACGATACTCAATTTATTGTAAGGAAATACATTTTAAACATACTTTAAAATTATAAATAAAAAATAAAGCAAAGGCTGTGCAAAAGCTGTACTCCACCCATGTGAAGCTAAACTTGAATTTCAATGGGAAAAATCTGATACTATGCATAACGCGATATAAAAATTATAAAATAATTTTTAAAATCTTTACGGAAGATCTATTATTTAAGATCTTTTGTAATGAAAATTAAGCCACGACCGAACAAACATTCAAGTCAGTCAAAAATAGTAAAAGTCGTATGCCAGATATGAATGATTGATAATTTATTAACATGTACAGGTAGTGGTTCACAATTAATATCCATCAAATACTTGAAAACGTCCAATGGTTAGGATGCTTAACGATTCCTATTAAGGAATCTAAGGAGACCGTGAGTGAAGGCCACTATCTTAAAAATACTTCTGTAACTCATTTTTTTTGCAATGCGCTCTTACTGCAGAAATATATCGCGGAATTGACGTGGCGTAACAAAATTACTGTATTATGTTTTTTTTTCTCGTTCGTTCATCAATGCGAGTTGCGACTAAACACGGATATACAAAAGTGTGCGAACGAGTGAAATGAAAGCTGGAAAGGATCTAGGAATAAGTTCATGTGTATCCTTTGAAATATAATGACGTTATAAGTGAATACAATTTGGATAATGCTTCAAGAGCATGAGCCAATATACAACGCTTTTACGTATAATTCTAATGCACGACCTCAATATTGCCATTATCGATCTTCACTACAGTTACGGTTACATCATTTACCAATTGGAAAGATGCGAAGGAGTATCTCGGTTCTTGTTGCATGTATAATATACAACTAATGATTAGCTACATAAAAAGAACCTCGATTCGTTAATAATGGCTCAAGAAATAATGTCTCCATAGAATAATAACGATAACTATTAAATTATATTGTGACCAAGTAAGATTTAAATAATTCGTATGCGATCGCATAAGAGGAGAATGTAATTTTTTGGTCTACAATGTCTATTTTGGTTCTAGGTATCGGTAACTCGAGTTTTCATATTTCGCAATAATCTCGTGCACCGCACCGCGCTTTTTGATAAGGCATCGTTTCACGTATATTTTTGAAAGTGTAATGTACAGTGTTATGAAACTGGAAATCAAGAGACTCGAGTTACGAATATATAGGATTTAAGGTTTCGTTATTTAAGACCTCAAATTTCAATGACAACCTACTCTTTTACTGCTAATGTGTATTATGTTAATATTAATATAATCTACATTCTACATTCAAAAAAGTGTCAACTCTGTTTGCAAGAACAAAATTGCAGCAAACGTGTTGAGAAAAAAAAAGAGAATGTGAAAACCAATTGAAGATCCTACATTAGATGATAAATTTTGCGATTTGCGAAATTAATCTTAAACCTCGTTAACGCAAACTGGAATTCATCATCATGTAACGATTTTTTACAGTTATCGTATAAATGTATTCATAAATTTATTATACGAGCGAAAAGAAGCTTTATTGCTGAGAAAAATTCTGTTTGTTCAGTCGTCGCGAATCGCGCAAGCGTGATTATATTATAGATTTGTGCGGCTACATATTGATGAGCGAAACAAAAGGATGGAATAATCGCACAAAGTGACATTTTTTCAGCAATAGGGTATCATGACTGTACATTATAAATTACATTATAATTAGCGATAGGGGATATAAAAGTAATTGTTTTTTATTCAATGCCTGCACGATCGTAAAACAAACAAAAAAGAGCTGTACCTTGTGCAAATTAGATTCACAAACCACGGCTATCTTTCCACTAAGACTTCGATTGTTAAGTCATAATAAAACACGCCTTATGCTTTACAAAAAGAAAACGCCAAAAAAACAAGCATAAGCTAAGCGAGTATTGTACAAATAAAAATTTAGCAAAGATGTGTGTATGTGTGTGTGTGAGAGAGAGAGAGAAGAGAGAAAGAAAGAAAGTGAGCAAGAGAGAAAAATAAGTAAATACCTGGAGAGTCTGTTAAGTGAATTTGTTAGCTATTAGTTTTATGCACGCTTGCTAGAGATTAGTCATATCTGTTTTATGCGGATTATCGTTACGAGTTACGAAGAAAAACCAAGAAACTCGCTAATGAAAAAAAAAAAGAAAAAGTTTTACCCAAGGTCTTTGCGATTCTCGCGCAGTTCCCTTAGGCCGACTAATTCTCGCTTTCAATTAGCTAATTAAAAAAAAAATACGGGAAAGTCATTATGGAGGGAGTGTTTCGTAATCATGCAAAAGATGATAGTAGCATTGTCAGGTTTCGTGTAAAATAATTAACCAGCGATAAAAGAAAATGGGAAAGGAATGGAAACTTGTGATATCCCATTATACATAAGGCTATTTACGTATAGCTGCCTATTTAGAAGCAGCTGAATTTTGTAGAATTTTGAGAAGTGAAATATCAATCGCATCGTGCCCTTCACAAAAATCTTTATATCATCCAGAACCTAGACCCATTCTAATTATAATAATAATATCTTTTGGTTACAGTATCTGTTAAAAACATTATTATCATATATTCTAAAAATATGCTGAACACAAAAGTTCAACTATCATCCAGTGATTAGATGCAGTAGTTGCTGCGATGTTATTCATTCGATGTAAGTATATATAATCCTAAGGATTAGCGTAAGCGCACGTTTGGTGCCTCACACGCAGCAAAGATTTATTCAATTTAAAAAAAATTCTCATCGTCATTCAACAGATTTGTCATCCCTTGAAAGAAGGTTGCAAGTCCATGTAATACCTAGGAAAAAATGAATTTCATATCGGTTTGTATATAGATTTCTTCCAGTAATGAAAAATGTTTGAAGGAAACAATATAAATAAATCCAGTGGTAAAATCAAAGCACATAGCTGGCCCAGATGTCGCCCTAAAGCACATTTGCATCACTAGGCTGGAGGTACCAAAAAAATCGTACAGTTGGCTTCCCATGTGAAGCGTAGTCGAGCAACTCCGTTCTCTATTGGCGTGTCGAGTCGCATGTGATCCAGCCTTCAGTATAGAGATGCGAAGCTGCGAAAATGGCGGATGAACAGGTGAGTTCCTGATGAAAATAACGCACGAGCTGAGGCGTTGCAAAATGAACAGCGCGCCCAGCTGGCCGTGAATCAATTAGCGAGAAATACGCGGGAGACGCGGATCAGACTGGAACAAATTGTCGCGAGAAAAGATGGTCGATCGTTACTAAATTCGCGGTACCGTTGCCGGACGCAGGAGTGATTGTCTGTGCGCGCACTGTCAACCAAAACATTGGAACTGAAAGAAGTCCCTCTTTGAATTTTAGCCGGCTTTGTGGCGTCGTGTCACCAAGAAATATACTATTGTATGTCTGTGAGGATATATAATGCGCGTCGTTGATACCTTTGTAATTTTTGAGTATTTCCAAAGAATCGGGATAATCATTTGAGAAAATATCTCATGACCAGTGGCTAGTGTCGATCTTTTATAATATATCGCGCAAGATACAACCGGATAGCTGTATCCTGTATTATTAATTTTATCACTACGAATCCTTTTCCGGTCCGGAGTTTGCTTATTTTAAATTAATTTCATTCTGTCTTATTATTGCACCTAACCAATGGGATCCTTGCTGTTACGGTGATTGTGTTTTTATCCGATCATCGCACGGAACACGCTTTGCTCTATTACGTCGCTCGATATAAGAAGGAATTCATATCTTGTGCCGCGTTAAAACTTCACTGAAAATTGCGTCGATTTTTCGTGCAAGGGATATATATATCTTCTTGGATGCTGCTTGGAACTCGTAGAACGATCCAGGAAAGATTGCCTTTATCAAACATCGACTGTAACCTGCAACTTTGGTCTCGTTATTGTTGTGCTTAGTGTAGAATATTACTAATGTGTTTCCTTGTATCTTCTGTGTGAGACTTGTGCTAGTTTTCCTATGAGTGATATATGTAAGCGATAAGACTTACGAAATGTGATAAATAATTTTCTGCAAATCCCTTGTTTCCAAGATATAAGGATCTCTTTGTGCTATGGTTCTTCATAATGGATCATTAAGGGTTTTCGAACAGTCATATTTTCTTCTCTAAACTGATCTTTGTTGTTACAAAATTACAAGAGAAACTTTTCCTTTTTAATGTGTTCATGAGCTTAATTGGAGTATTGATATACATTATATAGTATAATAAAGTGTTGTGATTAGTTTTGTTAAATTGTATCAATATCTATTCTTTTTAATTTATATAAGTTTATACTGCATTTAAGACAAATGTTTTATTATTTACTCAATGAACTATGGACACACAAACATTATTATAATGGATCTATAAGTGAACTTTATAGGACTTGCTGTTGTTTTAACTTAAGTACCTGCTTCTAGTTTCGTCTGTTTCAAGATTGCTAATTGATGTCAGAAGAAAGAATAAATAAATCATGAGAAAACAATGAAAGTCAATGGGATCCAGTTAGACTAAACATGAATTTATGTCATATGTATTTGACAATAACAAATTGCAAGTTTGAACAATATCATTAAGAATGGATCACATACAGGAAGTACGGCAGCTGGAGTTGTTGTGCAAGCAGTTATATGAATCACAAGATTCAGCGCATCGTGCAGAGGCTGAAAAGGCTTTGGTTGGTTTCCAAAATGCTCCAGATACACTTGCTAAGTGTCAGCTGCTTTTGGACCGTGGAGATTCTGCTTATGCCCAATTGTTAGCTGCCACTACTCTTACAAAATTGGTATCTAGGTCAGCACAAGGGCTCAGTCTCCAACAGAGGCTTGATATACGTGAGTCAAATTCTTCTTCATTAGAAAAAAAATGGTTGAATATATAACTATGGCATTTCATATTGTTCTGTTTATATTATATCTTTAATTACAATTGATCTATTATATTTAATACAGGAAACTATGTCCTTAACTACTTAGCAACACAACCGAAGTTGCCAAACTTTGTGATACAGGCATTGGTTACACTGTTTGCGAGAATATCCAAACTGGGTTGGTTCGATTCAGACAAGGAAGAATTTGTCTTCAGAAATGTCGTCAATGATATTACAAAGTTTCTTCAGGTCTGAATGTTATATCTATCCTCATTAGAAGTATTTCTTTATCTCATTATGTTAAACATATAATAATTTTTCATATTTTTATTGATGTCCTCAAAATCACAGGGCTCGGTAGAGCATTGTATGATAGCTGTACAGCTCCTTTCGCAATTGACATGCGAGATGAATCAAATATCTGAAGTTGATGCAAATAGGTCACTTACAAAACATCGAAAAATTGCTAGTAGTTTTAGGGACACGCAACTCTTTGAAATATTCAGGTTATCGTGTTCCCTTCTTGGAACAGCGCGGGAGAACTGCAAGAGTTTAAATTTTAATGATGAAGCACAGGTATAGTAATTTTATTAAGTTATCAACAAAATTGATTATATCACCAGCGAGGCTTAATAAGTTTCTAATACAGTTCATTATTTCGATTTCTTATCTTAGCATGGATTGATGACACAACTTTTGAGGCTTGCACAGAATTGTCTTACCTTTGATTTCATCGGAACGTCCACTGATGAAAGTTCTGACGATCTCTGTACGGTTCAGATACCGACGAGTTGGAGACCAGCATTTTTAGACTTTGCGACATTGAAACTGTTTTTCGATCTTTATCACAGCCTCCCGAACTCACTGTCTGCTTTAGCCCTTTCGTGTTTAGTTCAAATAGCATCTGTCAGACGAAGTTTATTTTCGAATACCGAGAGAGCCAAATTTTTAACACACTTAGTAAATGGAGTTAAACATATTTTACAAAATCCTCAAGGCCTTAGCGATCCCGGGAACTATCACGAATTTTGTAGATTGTTAGCACGTTTAAAGAGTAACTATCAACTTGGCGAATTGGTAATGGTTGAAAATTACCCAGAAGCGATACAGCTCATTGCAAAGTTTACCGTACAGAGTTTGCAAATGTGGCAATTCGCGCCAAACAGTGTGCATTATCTCCTCAGTCTTTGGCAGAGGATGGTAGCATCGGTACCTTATGTAAAAGCAACTGAACCACATTTGTTAGAAACGTATACACCGGAAGTTTCAAATGCATACATCACGTCAAGATTAGAGTCTGTAGCAGTAGTAGTTAGAGAAGGTTTAGAGGATCCGTTAGATGATTTGGGAATGATACAACAACAGTTAGAACAGTTATCTGTGATTGGGAGATGTGAATACCAAAAAACCTGTACCCTATTAGTTCAGCTGTTTGATCAGGCAGCTAGAACTTATCAGGAATTAATGGCACAGACAGCAACACCTGCTCAGCAAATGGATATAACGATACAGGAAGGACAACTAACATGGCTTGTATACATAATTGGTAAGAAACTTAGGTACCTGCACAGTCCAAAATGCAATAGCATTAACCCGATACGAAACATAATTTTACAATGCGCAGGTAGTGCCATCGGTGGTAGAGTATCATTTAACAGCAACGAGGAACATGACGCGATGGATGGTGAATTGGTCTGCAGAGTTCTTCAGTTGATGAACCTGACTGATTCAAGATTAGCACAGGGCGGCTGTGAAAAACTTGAACTGGCTATGTTAAGTTTCTTCGAACAATTTCGAAAGATATATGTAGGTGATCAGATTCAAAAAAATTCCAAAGTGTATAGAAGACTGTCAGAAGTGTTGGGTCTCAGTGATGAGGCAATGGTACTCAGTGTATTCATTAGGAAAATGTAAGTCATAAAAGTACCATGAATTTTAATCTTGGAAAGAAAGAAAAAACAATCATTGTAATTTGCAGAATAACAAACTTGAAGTACTGGGGAAGAAGCGAACAAATTATATCGAAGACTTTGCAGCTTTTGAATGATCTCTCAGTGGGCTATAGTTGTGTACGCAAACTTGTGAAATTAGAGGAAGTACAGTTTATGCTGAACAACCACACAGTAAGTATGAAGTATTAATTAGTGCACGTAGTAATTGTTTGAAAGATGCTTAACGTTGCGTATACTTTACATTACAGAGCGAACACTTTCCTTTTCTGGGAAACAGCGTTGCTGTTACGGAAATGCGCTGCAGATCAATGTTTTACACATCGCTTGGTAGATTGTTAATGGTCGATTTAGGGGAAGACGAAGAGAGGTTTCATACATTTATGTTGCCCCTCACAGGTATAACGATCAATCCATGTATGACGTACCTTGAAACTCAAGTGCAGTAAAAAGCCACAGAATGTTGCGAATGAATGAATGAATGTGAGTCGGGTTAACGAACCGTAAGTGTTATGTTTATTTGATTTCGGTCGAGCATGATAAGACAGATGAAATAAGGAAGATAAAGGACCTTATGGTAGTAAAAGTATAGGCCCGCTACGGCTCTGCAGTTTCAGATACTGATTTACAAAATGTTTTGTCGCTAGACTTAACTTACTCGTACGTACTACAATACATGAACGTGACTTTGCATTAATTGTAGCTGCATTGGAAAGCCTTGGTCAATTAATGGGTGCCGCGGACACTCCCCTATTCGCAGCAGAAGAAGCCAAAAAGGCCCTGATCGGTCTTGCTCGAGATCTCAGAGGATTGGCTTACGCCTTTAACACAAAAAACTCTTATATGATGTTGTTTGACTGGATGTATCCTTTCGCATATGATTTGATTTAATGATAGCCATCTGTTATCTCTTAGTACCATTTTCCTCAATTGATCACAGATATCCTAATTACACACCTATTTTATTACACGCCGTGGAACTGTGGCATCACGAACCGCAAGTGACTACGCCCGTCCTAAAATTATTTGCCGAGTTAGTACAAAATAGAAGCCAACGTTTACAATTCGATGTATCCTCGCCAAATGGAATTCTACTCTTTCGCGAAGCCAGTAAAGTTATATGTAGCTATGGTAATCACATACTGAACGTCGAAGTACCCAAGGACCAGGTTTATCCATTGAAGCTCAAGGGGATAAGCATATGCTTCAGTATGTTGAAGGCAGCTTTATGTGGAAGCTATGTAAACTTTGGAGTATTTAGGTTATACGGAGATGAGGCATTGGACAATGCTCTAAATACATTTGTGAAATTGCTCCTTAGTATACCACAAAGTGACTTATTGGTAAGTGCTGTACAAGTTTCCTGCATCCTTGATAAATGATAGTTTGATCATTCCCAGGGATACAGGACGACTTAGGGATTCCTTTAGATTCCATTATAGGTGCTGCTTATAACAGTCGCGTCGGTTTTGACTTGACAGCTATAGGATGATTATATTGGTTTTTTTTTTGTTAGGATTATCCAAAATTGTCCTCTACATACTACGTCTTACTGGAGTGTCTAGCCCAGGATCACATGGCCTTTTTGTCGACGTTGGAACCCAGGGTCTTTCTCTACATCCTGTCGAGTATCAGCGAAGGCCTTACGGCACTAGGTGCGCTAAAAGACTCCTACACAGGTCTGTGCGGCTGATTCTATCTTATCGCTACCCTCTATATCCTCTATACCGTGCCCTCTAGTACTGTTTTATTATTACATTGAAGACCAATATCCGTTCCCTTTATCCGCATCGGAAATAGTTGGCTAGTTAAAGTACTATTGATTTCTTATAATTGATTTTTCATAAAATTACTGAATTACTATTGAAATTTGAGCCAACTGATTGTTTTTGAAATTTTCTAAAGTATTACAGCGATTCTTATTATACGCATGTGGCGTTATATGAAATTGTTTTATAATCAATCAAAACTCAATTTTGCTGTCAAATATTTTTCCTATGTCAGTGTCGGATAAATTTTTTAAGTTCCTTTAAAGTTACGGAAAATATGCGATAATTGGTTAATCAATATTTATTACCCGTGCTTTTAGCCTAAAGTATTAGTCAATAAGTATTGGAAAATTCCTTCATTTCAAACTTATGCCATGTGCTTTTTGCATTGTCGCTTGGAATGTAAATCTGCCTTTGGGTATTAGTCACTGCGATAGTATGCAATGACTTTACGGAAAGCAGAATTATAAAGTATGTTCGATAATTTATATTGCAACGATAACTTTATGCACATAAAGAGAATGATTAAGAACACCCCTTTCTATGACATAGGCACTAAAGAGGATTGGAGTGCGTAGAATCTAGACCCTTGTTGCATTGTCAAAATTTCATTTATACAATGATAAAATTTAATGCTTAGGAATGTTTTGTATTATGCGTTTTACAAATTCCTTTATATTTTAAAATAGTACTTACAATTAGCGATTTTGGAAATTTGACTGAAATTCAACAAAATAATGGGTCTAGTAAAATGCAGTCAGCCGCACAGCTGACATATTACTAAATCATTAATCCGTCGTATTTAACTAACTTTGAGTAAGTTTTTTTGTACATTAATTAATCAACGGGCGTGGCACGACTATGTGTGTTTTATCTTCACATCTTCATTTACTTGTTTATCCAATTATATTTAATCAAGCTTATTGTTTTGCTCGTACATGTCTAAAGAAAGTTTTGAAGGAAGAACACAACTATTGATTAAATTAAATCGATCAGGTATTATTAGCCCAGAGAAAAGAATGACAATCTCCCCTGCTGGTGTTTTGTATGACAATTGTTTGCAGTTTAATCGCTCTAAGAAACGTAATGAAAAGTTATTATTTTCTCATGCAATTAATCTCTTTAATTATTGTGCATGTGTTGCATTTATGAAATCGAAAAGGTCATTGACGATTTTATCTAATTTCATTTTTTTTTTCAACCATACGCTCTGGGGATGATTTAATGCAGGGGAAGAATCGTTTTGACATGATAGATACGATTTAACATTTAGCTATCAAATATTTTTTCTTTCTATCTTTATTTCATAAAATCTTGGCAACAGCTAAAGCAACTCCGCACTATATATGTGTAATTGAACCAGTCTTAAGGTAGGTGCTTTGTTTGCTTTGCAATGTTATATTAAAGTATTCATTTGCATTCACTTTTCTTCTTGTGCTATCGTATTGTCTTGCGCTCTTGTAGTGCCGCCCACTTTCCCTTACGGTCTCTGATAGGAAAGACTTTTCATTATGTTTCAGACACTATGGTTTGTACTGGCTGTTGCGCTACGTTAGATCACATTGTGACGTATTTATTCAAGCAACTCTATCAAAAAGGTAAGAGTTAATTAGTGAGTTACAATTTAAACTCAATTCCTTTTGGGACACAACAAAAATGTTTAGAAAAGCTCACAAGTATAGTGTTATACGGAATTTGATTTTCAGCTGGTGTATATCCAGGCAAAAAGAATGCAGTAGTTCCAGGAGGAGGGGAGCTATTTTTACAAGTCCTGAAGCAACATCCTGAAATCTTACAACAAATACTGAGTACCGTTTTAAATGTAATAATGTTCGAGGATTGTAGGAATCAATGGAGCATGTCCAGGCCTCTCTTGGGTCTAATACTTTTGAACGAAGAGGTAAAGTTATTGCTCTAGCATTTCACGCATAACATTTTCACTGTTTAAAACTGAATTGTGATGTATTTTGTGTTGCAGTATTTCAATCAGTTAAGAGAGAACATAATTAGGAGCCAACCGGTTGATAAACAGGCGACAATGGCACAGTGGTTCGAGAACCTTATGGATGGCATTGAAAGAAATTTACTCACAAAAAACAGAGATAAGTAAGTTTGCTTTATTGTTATATGGTATTCTTTGTCGTTGCTTCTTTTTTTTTAACGTTAGTCATACAAAATGATACTGTTGGATTTCACCAAACGTGAATATTCGATATCGCATAATTTTTTCTTGTTTTTGTCATTATATTTCAGGTTTACACAAAATCTGTCGATGTTTAGGAGAGATATAAACGATTCCCTAAAAGGACCCAGTATGTCAACAAATTCAGTCAGTGATATGATGACTTCGTAGTGAATCCGCTCCCTTCGGGTTAGGTTCCCCTGGGCTCTTGTCTGCCAAATGCTTGAATGTGCGAGTGCAAGTGTATCTATAAATTATGGTGGAATTACGATTCTAGTTTTAAATGAGTATAATTCAGTACTGAGATTTTACATAAACACTGCTGATTGGCTTCCTATTGCCAGTAATTGCAATTTCATTCCTCGAGAGTTTAACACCTTAAACTAGATCATATAGAGCATCACTTTTGTTTTCCATTCTTCTAATTATTTACATAAGTTTAATAAACAGAGACATTAAATCAATGCCATGATTTCTTTTGTAGGTTCAATCGATCTTTACATCGATTTTACATCTCATAGAAAATAATAGTTTTGTTTTCCTACCTCTTTCCCTATTGTTTATACTGTCATCAAAAACGAATATATATCAAGGGCGAAGGCGTGGGTTTAAAGATAGGAAGTCGCGAAGCAGTTAACGTGTAGATATACGGTATTAAGTCCTTTGGTGTTTCATTTAGACACGTAGTATGCTTCCATTCGTTTGAATGTGCCAGTTTGATTGATGTTTCATTTCGGATCGAAGTTTGTATTAGCCACAAAGAGTGTAGTGTAAATGTGGACTGCGGCCTTAAAAGCTGTTTGTGGCAATGTTGGCTTGTGTGGCGACGGAACTTTATTGGGGCTAACATTTGGGAACCAGACCGAAAATTGGATCCATTCGAGGATATGACTATTACAGACTATATCAGTCAGTCAGTTGTGAACTAATGTGAATGATGTACATGAAGATATCATTAAACAATATCATATAAGAGGGCATAGTTATTATTACTATGACTATATTACTATTACTATTAATACTATTATTATTACTATTACTATTACTGCTACTAAAATATTACTATTACATATTATTATCATTATAGCGGAAATAGATCATAAAAGAGTAAGTAAAGTAATCAAATGTGTTACACGGGTTGGCTTGCTGTCAACATGCATGGTACATATAGTCTGTCCATTTTACAAGCGATATAAGTATCCGTTCGAAATGGGCGATAAAAATACCCCAATTTCTAACAATTAAATACTGTACTCAGGATCACCCTGTGACATTTACGTCTAGTCCTGACCTACCGTGCGGGGAATATCAGGCCTACAAAATATTTTGTTCTCTTGTACATGAGGCCAGTAATTCATCTATATTCGCTATAAGCGATTCACCGTTGGTATCAGACGAGTGAAAATTATCCTTATTATTTTGATGACACCTAACGTCCATTTGGTTAACGCAACTTTAAATCAACGTATAGTCGCACGATCGTCTCGTCGTTGCGACTTAATTTTTAATGCATGTTGAGGGCAATCGGACGATGTGGAATTGTGAGAGTCGATTATCGGTTAGCAAACCGTACGTATTGTCGTACCGGTTCATTGCATAGAGTTTTACTGTTTTAACGATAGTGTCCGATAGAAATTCGTATTTCTAAGATAATAATTCAGATGCGATTATTATAACGCGATAAAATATATAGTTTTCATACGTGCAGTCATCACCCGACACAAAGGCAGTATTGTTAAGTCACAAATAACACGTAGGTCCTCATGGAAATGGACGATTAACTATAGATTGTTAAGTAAAACGTGGTGATGCGCAATAGATGAACTCCGTGCCGTTCCTTTTTTTTTACCATTGATACCTTTGTACTTGTGATAATCGTGTCGATATGTCGCACCTCGATTTTGAATGCCACTTTATAATCCATGAAATATGTCACGTTTAATTTTAGTTTTGCTGATACAGCAATACCGCTTTTCTTATATCTTTAATAGCAATCTCTTTTTTGTATTTTCATTGCTTAGGATTTTGAAAATTTTTTTAATTTGTAGACAGTTAATATGGAACTTCGGCATTCAAAATATATTTTCATCTTATCAAGAAGCTATTGCAGGAGTCTTGGAAAACGGTACTTTCTTAATAGTTATTTGAATAGCTTACTATGACTTTTTCTTTTCTTTACATTGAATTAATTTTATCTATGAAACATTCTCGATGTGAAATAATTTGTATGATTAGAGTGTAAAGCCGCGAGGCTCTGTGCACGTACGGAGATAAACTTTGAAAGGGGTAATACCCGAAATATAGTATAAATAGATACGAATGACCATGTTTGTTATTATTTCTATAGCTTCTTATAATAAACTTAAAATATACAGAGGTCTGAAAATCATATATGCACTCAAGTGATAGCGTGCCTGATGCTTTTAGAGTACAAAAAGCGTGAGAAAAGTGAATTTATAATTTAGCACTAGTTGGTGATCTGGACCATAAATTTTATAGCAGTGCGCAGTAACCATTATATTTTTTATTTACGTATTTTGCGAATTGACCAAGATGGCACAATAAATTTTTCAAGAATTAAATAATAAAATCTTACACAAGTAATTCATTCGATTTCTTAAATCGGTCTCATCCGAAATATCATTCTACGTAGATCCTCTTCGAACGTAAGTGAACGATTTTGTTTAAAGATTGGATGCTTATATAATAACATATGTGTATTATTATTTTATTTATCCCAGAGCACACCTCAAGTGCTGAATCTTCTTCCTCATCTTCATCCGGGGGTGTAACTCAGTGGTAGAGTGTCTGCTTCGCATGCTGAAAGTCCTGGGTTCAAATCCCAGCTCCTCCATCGATCATTTTTTTTCGTGACGCCGACAAAATCTTTTACATCATCATTAAAGCACCGAATAAATCATCTTTTGAATAATCAATTGTGTATATTTTGTAATTAAATTCAACCTTTAAGTAATTGTATGATATATTTATTTATCAGAAAGCATAAAAGTACAGTTAATACAACATGTCTGAAATAAAATATATTACAGCTGTTTCGCAAGGTATTAAATAAAAGCAATATGATGCTCCTCTTTATTAATCGTTGTACAAATAATTTAGACGATGTGCGTCCCGACCCATTGATAAGCACTTGAGCAGCAGGAGACACGGTAATTCCTAGCCCAGCCTAGTCACTCCTGCGGCACTAGTACTTAGGAACAGGACAGGATTTCAGTAAACCACTATAATCGGCCATCATCCAGCCGTCTCTTGATTCCACGTAGAAACCATAACAAAAAAAGAGAAATTAATCGTTGATAAGCGATCTGTAAAATAAATGACATCTCGTTAAGTTAAACGGTCTTACATTCACTCTGTATGATAGACTGTAATAATTATTAAATTGATATTCTACAGGACATACCATAGCGTGAGACCATGCTGAGGTAATGGCTCCCGGGAATTAGTAATTAATCGACGAAACGAAGGAAATCCTAATAAAACCAGCATGAGCCCACGCGTCGTCAACTCGAGGTGATATTGGATAATTGACAGGAAAATGCGGTAAGTACGTGCCACGATTATTTTTCAAGTGTATAGTAACGTAGGCTTAAAACTATTTTAAATCGTCTGAATTATGGAAAAACTGTCTTAAGTCAAGCGAGCGTTTTCTTTCTATTTATTTTATAAATGTATGTAGAAAAATTTCTATCGCATCTCACATTCAAAATATTGTACACCGAAGAGAAATTACAGACAAAACGTGTTTCATACCACTCGTAGAAAAACCATCGAAGATCATGCTTTGATATTAATGCACAGTTATAAGATTATTACACTCGTCGTCAGATATACCAGGGGCAGTGTGCTGCACTATGCTGTAAGGATCTGATGACAGACAGTGGCCCTCATTGAACCGGCCTTGGGAAGTCATTAAAGCCGCCTACTGCTGATTCTGTTATAACGTTAGAGCGCCAGACTTCTGCCGAATATTAGTCTGACCGTGCAACCTGTTGCTGCTCTAAGCTTGGAATTTACATTTCAAATTAGCATTTAGATAGAATAAGGACAACATCAAATCTATACGGAATCCCTATTGATATAGTTCAGATAGGTTACTAAAAATTGTATGACTGTAAATGAGACGATGAATCCTCATTTTTATATATCAGAATGTTTTAAAGAAATTAGGTGATTATAAATTAGTAACTACCTCGAATTGCTATTAAACCAATGTAACGTCTTTCAAGTAGGAATGCGTCTTGAATGAGACCCTCTGTCTCGTGTGATGTCTTGGAAATGGTCCATCTGTCCCTACGGGGGCCCTTTCATAAAAGCGCAAGCGTCGCAAAGGTCTTTGGTAGAAAAGAAAACGATCTGAATGTTTATCCCTCTTGGTGAATTCTTCTCCAAAGTAGTGACACAGAAACTTCAATAGTCTATTGAAGGAAAAATAAAACGTCACAATCCGATCTTTGATTCCTATACTGTGGACTCTGTTTAATGTCTTGTGTTTCATCAAGCGACGCATTCATACTTCATAACGTTATACCTAAATAATTCTATGTATTCCTTTTATATATATATATATATATATGTGTATATTCGCGCTATAGTAGACATCCTGGAAATTTCGATAGATGAGTGATCTGAGTATGTGCCGGAAGCGCGGTGTTATAAAAATATAATATTTCTCTGTGTATCTTATAGCTTCTACGAAATCAAATATTAATATTCTCACGTGCATCCCAGTCGGTATGTTTCTTCACGATACAAATACGACTCATAAATTCATAATTAGTACCGGCGTGTATCGTAATAAAATGTTCAAAGGCAAAACAGCAAGCCTAAGAGGATTATGGGTATGGGGCGGGGTCTTGCGGATTCAGCTGCATCTATGTATAATGCATTGCATGCACGTTGCATGCTATTCGTTTATTCCGTCGGCGTTAGTGACCGTGCGAGAGAGAACTCCAATTAACGCTAATTCCCACTAATGCGACTCCCTCAAGGCTCGTGCACTCGTAAAAGCCGCTTCCATCTTTAATTTTAAAATGTCTCGGCCGTTTCCTTCGTATTCAGCGATTGCCGGTCGCGTTGTACGTGGCCGTTCTGGGAGATACGGGAATTATTAAAAAAAAAAGGCTATCGGCATTGAGGCACAATTTTCCACTGAAACTTTTTGTATCGATGGGTTTAAATTTTCGGTTAGAGACCGTAGATAAGGAAATCGGGGGAAAAGGTCTCTCTTGAATACATGTCCAAATATTTCTAGCTTTACGAATTGTATCAGCGTCGAAATGATAGTTTTACGACATTGATAAGGAAAAAAAAATAAAATCGATAACGATTATTCAGTCCGAGATCGTGACCTCGAAAAAGAAAAAATGAGAGCTTGAAACTTTTTGGAGGTTTCAAAACGCATGGAACGTCGAATTATTTCATCTCCATACATGATCGCGGCAATTTTCGTAATACACTTTCTTCTGTGATATTTTTCTTGCACTGATTGTATTTCTTATGTTTTTCTATATGTATTAGCAGAAAGTATGGAAAATGAAGGTCAATCCATCTAAGACACTTGGCAATTGTGGTTCTCGAACTGTCAAACAAGTGGAAAACTTTTTTATATTAATCAAAAATTACGTAATTTCTACTTTATTTATTGTATGACGAAGTCTCCAAGAAAGTCATGATTAAAAATATTAGCGAGAGGAAACATGTGTATTTTTCATAATTTTTTGAATGCAGTGCTACAGCATTAATAAAAAAAATATGGAATATCCACGTCGTATGCATTTCTTGTTACAAAATTATGATTTCTAATATATAAACCAGAGTAAAAATATAATGCATAGATGATAAAAATAATATACTTTTTCTCATATAATGGTTAATCATCTGTTATAATTTCATAAATAAATAGAAATGTATCTTTCTTTACCGAGAGACTTCAGCATATAAGAGTTACAACAGTTTGAGCTTCTAGCTTTTTTTCTCTGCGATATCGTTGAGGAGAGAGGTCGAAAAGTCACAGCGATAAACCACCACCAGATAGAAAGCAACTATTTTCAGAACAAATTGTCGCAATCTAATTATGAATCCTCGATTTTCTCCCGGGTGCGCAAACAGCATTAACCTTAAACTCCCTTCGACTGATTTCACTAACTTGAAAAATTTTATATGAATTATTAATATTGGTTTAATCTTCTTTTACCGTGTCTCAATTACTCAACATAGAAGGATGGAGGATACAAGGAGATTCGAGAAGTCGAAAGACAAATCATCTGCACGTGTTATACATACTGATCTAATTAACATGCTGATAAAGTTGTGCTCTGTTGATACGAACGTAGCTTTGCCAGCAAAATATTATGTGGTACACACTTCTGAGTATGACTTCACTGCAGACTGCTCCTAGCTTTTTGTATATTTAATACATGTACAGAATTTTTATACCCTTAAATAGAAAGAAGGATACGTAGAATTATACAATGTATTTAGTTTCTTGCAATTCGCGTAATAGCGGATCTTGACTAGAATTTCAGTAAAGAAATAAAGAGGAAGAAAGAAATTTAGAAATTTTAATTGTGTCTGTTACAGCTGCAGATTTGAATTAATTGTGAGGGAATCCGACGAGGCGCTGCGGGTACTTAACGCCTGACAATGTCTACTGCAGACGTCTTGAGAAATGTTGAGATACGTGTGAGTTATACTCATTTATTTATGACGTATATTCTAGCAAGGCAAATGACAACTTATCTGTAGATAAATGTGACACTACATTGAAAATTCTTAAACCGTACGCCATTAGGTCGTCTGTGGAAAAAAATAGCAAAGGGACACTCGACACACTGTTACTTCTTTATGACGCGTCTGCGCGTTGTTTATCCGGCTTTTTTGGAATTACGAAGTATTCTTACCATTCGTGGCACCACACTCACAAATACACGCACAATTCGTAATATCTCGCAGAAATCGGAAAGTGGGAAAGACGGATAGTGAGGAACGAATATTTATTCTGAAAAGTTTGGAATTCTTTTTGTTTCCTGTCGTGCACACTCTAATGGAAAATATATTAGGAATCACCACGAAATTCTCGTATTAACAATCGCGGAAAATCTCACGACCTTTGAACCTTCGTTTTCAATGCGTCGAAGGAATAATACTCGTACAGTATCCCGCAAACACATCTTGCAACAGTTACATCTCAACCACATGAATTCTGTAAGTATTATATTATCAGCTATTCAAAGTTACATAAACGTGACAAATGTGTTTGCTAGGTATAACGATACATTTGTAAAAAGGAATTCATTGTAAAAGATTTATGATGCATTGAGAGTTAATAACAAAATTGTGAAAGATAATTTCTCTGAAAGACACTATGTGATATAATATATAACCACCTAAGCAAACTCAAAACATATTCAAAAGTGAAAATAATCAAGAAACACTTTAAACTCAAAATGATCTCAAAATATTTCAATAAACTGCAATGTCAAAATTTACTATTTTCGAAAAATATATTCGCAGCCTCAGATTTTCAAGGTTAAAAATCCGAATTTTCCAAAAAACTAACGAAGCACATTTCAAACACCCATAAGACGAGTCGCGTGTAGTCTTTTTTATAATTCCGTAAGTGAATCATGATCAATTAACAGAGCACGATGTATCCACGCAGGATATCAAAACTTCGAAAGGATATAAAAAGGTAAAAAGGAATAATGAAGAGGACAGTCACTGATTGTCGTTGAGGGTCGGATAAGGTCACGAATAACACGAATGAATGTTCATAATGATTTCCACCATCTCTCCTCTGGTCCTTTCCATCTTTTTCGTATTTGCTCGTGAATGTGTCTGTCTTCTGCGAGGGTAACGTGTTAGAGCGCGTAAAAACGTAGGAAGATGCACACGGCACGAAGGCAGATCCTCAACTGAGTGATAAACTAGCCTTGATTGGCTTAATATAGTCCGGCGAGCACTGTAATTGGCCGCTCTTTGCCGCGCGGGAAATGATTGGTCAATTTAATCCTAGAACCGCGGTGCATTAAGCATTCAACCGGCGTTCACTCCCTATTAACGGCAGCTCTGCCGTCCACTCGTCCTGGTGTTCTTTCTTTATCGCCTTTTTTTTGCCTCCGTTCCAAATCAATTTACCAATTGAAATCACTGCCGGACGGTAAAGCCCATACTGAATGGTCACCACCCGGCATGAGTAACTCCAAGCCTTGCCTGTTATCAAACCATTCACTCTCTTCTATATCCCTGAGTTGAATTACGTGCTAGAACTGTCATTGATTGAGTCTTTTAATAATCGAGACTGCCCTCCTTCACGGCAAAGACACTCACCGGGGTTGAACACCACCTTGGGTATCCATGAACTCCTAGATAGAAAAAAAATGCATCATTGATTTTAAGACCACTGATTTTTCAATGACTAATTGTGCACTTTCGTATATTTCAAATTCGAGTGCTTTTTTTTTCAATAATTTTCTTACGGCTTTCTTACCTGTTTTTTTTTTGTATTATTTTATGACTGATACAACGTCGACTGAACTAACTGACATGTAAAGTAATCGTGTCGAGGTGAATATCAAATTCATCACCTACGGCACTACTACTTAGCATGTTGATCAGTATTGTGATTTTTCTAAGATTTTACACGGATTTGTTTCTAGCTGGTTTCTCCAGGATAGTTGAATTGTAACTAATGCGATTTTCAAAATTTCTTCTATTTTATATACCCCTCAATGACAGAGCTAAAGTTCAAAATGTGACCAGTAATGATAATTGGTCATTATTTGTGTTTGAGACTCTAGTCTTTGGAATTCTCATGAGCTTGTTTAGGGTATGATAAATAAACTTTGACACATTACCCATTTCCCTCTACAAATGAACATTGAACCACAAGGGAATGAGACTTTCAAGTCGCTGACCATATCCAATGTCATTGTAATCAAGTTACTTGAGAACTTTGATTTCTTCTTCACATTGATAAGTGGACAAGATGGTTCAACATGCGAACGCAGCAATGAGCATGATTTTGCCCTGCCCATTATTGCGGTCACAAACCGAAACATCTCTACTATTTTTCCAGATTAAGGACTGGGACGATGGTATTATCTAAAAATTTAAACTAATTATGCCAAACAGTAACAATTGTAACAGACAAACAATCTTGATACGCATTAATGCATGGGGACGTCATACATATTTTTGGTAAACAATGACAGCATAACTGAAATATTTTTCCGTAACGTTCTCTATTCATCTTATGACAAACAACCGTACTTGTTGAAAATTGTCAAATCTAAAGAGCAAACAATGGTAAAAGATTATGAATAGGTCTGTCAGCAAATTGGCAAACAATGGTGGTGGCTGTTTGAGAACCGAGTTTGTCAGACTAAGGGACAGCGAGCTGACTAATACATAAGCCATGCCCGTATCTAGTCTCCTCATCTCTTGGGTTTCCGTTTACGAATGTCTCGGTCATTCTGTAATAATGGTACCCTATGTTGCCCCATAGGTTTTCCCATGCGGGTCCACTCTACGCTGATTTAAAATTACTCACGACAACCGTTCCGGTTTTGCCGCACGCGTTATTAGTGTATCCTTGCCTACGCTTCGTCGCTTCCTGACTTTCTCAGCCAATTGAATGATCCTGACACTGCTAGAATACGATTAATGATATTCGGATGCGCGATCCTTACGGTATATGGGATCTTAAATACGTCTATTTAAATTTATTGCGCACTTGGCTGGAATATAATAGGATGGTTAATGGTTTTTGAAAATTGACATTTCCGTAATTGAAGTATGGGAAAAAATGAATTATCTTGACAACTATTATCTACGTTAACATTTCAAACTAACTTAATGAAATGTTTGTCAATTTATCTTTGACTTAGTTATTCAACATTTTTTTGGAACCTTTTTTTATTTTCATTGCACTGCTTCAATAAAATGGAATCAATAACGTCTTATATAAAATAAGTATCTGGTAATTATTTGAATTCTATTTTTACTAATTATTATAAATTCCTAAGATTTCATTCGATTTTACTAACAGTATATAATCCGTTCAGAGAGAATAGACGCATAGATTATTATTCTTTAACGACGAAACAAGTATTCTCGAATCATAGAATTATGATCTTTTACGTCATTTTGAGTACCTCGGAAATATTCTGGCACAGCATCTGGCATGACGTTATGTTAAAATACGTAATAAAGACGTGTAGGCAAATACATAAACTTACCTGATACCAAATGAATAAACGTTCAATCCAAAAAGTCAGCAGTGAAGAAAAATCCAAGAATTCTGGTATTATTCGCAACGGAGAAATTCAAAACCATGATAAATTTTTTCGTAGCAGAAAGAAAATTACGTTGGCAGTAATCATCCATGTGGCAGACACTGCTGGAATGGATGCCATCGAAAATTCACTCTTCTCAGTGTACACAAGAGTTACACATGTACAGGTGTTTTCTGGGATCACGTGTGCCACATATGCTTGACTAACGATATCGTTTTCCTAGCTGTTAAATATTTCCATCAGTGCGGATAATGTCTACCAATGATATTCTAATAATGTAGAACACTAAAGTAAATCGATATCGATAATCAAAATAAAAATTATTTCTATAAGATTTAATCATACCAATTCCATATCATTTTCAGTGTTATCAGAATAAAGGTGATTCATTTTTATCAGTATTTACTTGCTTTCTATAGGAATCATAAACGGTGCACGGTACGACCCCAGTAGTAATTTAGAAGAGTTTATTAAATTGGGTAGAATGCGGTGCGTAGGCCTTCGCCGGATACTCGGAGAATGAATCTCATCCAACGAGAGGAAGTTTGAATTAACTCGAGCTACCGTTGACGGGGTACGATGGGGCCCCATGAACTCCCATCCTATTTATCCTTTGCACCTCTTCCACACTACGTGCATGTACATTGTTGCTTTTAACAATTAATAATTGGACTTCTTATTTCTTTTGCAAATGAATTACAAGGGCGCCTCTCGAATAAGGATACTACGAATCTTAACCTTATGAATCTTATTCTGGATTGATTATAATATTGCGACACATAATTCAACTTTGTCATGTTTCGTGCGATGGAACAAAAAAGTGGAATATTTTTTTAAAACTTTCTGTCTCTTGATCAAGCAAAGGTAATTCCTAATAGAGGGTCGGTACGAACGTGCACGCAACTTCGAAAGTCCGGCATGTGGCGCGGAGTTAAGGCTTATTAAAATCGTTTGACCCCTCTGCACGGTAGTACTGCTGATGGGTTTACTTTAGACAGTATAGACAGAAAGGGAGCGAGTAGTGAGACAGAGTTAAGCATGTGACACCATGACACCTAAATTGTTGTACTTTGACACTGCGTGCAACCCCTGGCTGTATCCTGACCTGCGTGGGTGTATCGTCCAGACGAATAAAAAAACAGGAAAAAAAAGTATATTTCGCAGGAAACATAACATTCTTTTACTGCGTCCCTGGAGTTTCATTTCAGCAGGATTATTAACTGTGCACTAGTTAAGTTCTGCATAATTGAGAACATTACAACCCTCGAAGAAGATACAGTACAAAGTTTCTCACTAAGAATATTTGTATAAATGAATGTACTTATACGTATAACGTAGAATAAAATTATAATGGATATAAGTGCTAATCGGATGATAAGGCAATTTCAAAGATTCTTGTGATTAGATATAATGATTTTTTCAGAGGTACAACTTATTATATATATATTAGATATTTAAATTATACATTATCATACTTCCTATAAGTGAGAATAAAAGTTTGAGGAATTATCCTCTTTCACATATAATATCGACGACACTCGGTTCCATCAGAACGGGCTCCAGGCATCTGTGTACGGCACTACCCAGGATCTCATCCAATAGGAAATGTACCAGACTACAAAGAGAAATTTTTCAGTGTTGAACTTATTTAATTATATTTCCTCGGAACTTACTTCTCGTCCGTCACGAATCGCCATAAGTAAAGCTGCAGATAATGCGTGTCGACTTGGATCTGCTGCAAGCCATATTTACTGAAGGTGCGTAGCCTTACGCATTCCAAAAAAGTCTGCACATATAAGGAAGTATATTGGATATATGTAAACTGTCATTTGGCAGGAAATGTCAAATGGTCCTTGGCTCGTTAAAGCTTAGAACATATTGCGTAGCATTCCGGCACACGTTGCATGGGATTCCTGCGTAGATGCGAGAGCATAATGTATCTTGGAGATGCAAAGTGGATAATGGTCGCGTTATTTTGTCATTGTGACTGTTGTACAGCACCTGCAGCTATTACGGTACTGGGTGTGCTAAAAGTTTGTCCTTGTCCACGCATGTTTTTTATGGTACGCTTATACGGTATGGGCTTTCAAACTTAGTTCAGACAGGATTTTTTTACTCTATCTTTGGAATGCTGTTTAATATTAAATATATATAAATAATTTTTTTACAAAAAATTCGTTAAAGCGTACGTGGTAATAATTTTGAGAAACCTCCAACACAGTGAGTTTTCTAAGGCTTTTGCAATACGTGGTGAAAAACATAAGAAAAATTTGCCATCTATTTTTATGTCTTGTATAAACTATTTTGTTTGTATAGGTATAAGATTATGTAGTCATGACTTCAAAATCATAGTACATTTTTGATTGAGGTACAAACTATATAGTATAAGTAAAAATTAGTTACCTTCAAACTGATTTTGATGATTCCAGTTAAAATGGAGGCCTTATTGAATTGTACGGAGGAGAAGATTTCAATTCTTTCAGAAAAGAGTTTATGGATATTTGTTACTAGCGACGAATCCAAATGACTAGGTGTATATGACGACCAATTAGAACGATACTGATGTCTCGATACGCTGACGCTTGAAGTAAATGAAATAAATTATTTCGGTTTTAACCGTTTTCTGCATAAATATTGTTGGTAATATATACCTGTGTGTTTTTCTACTGCTGTCACTACTTCTATCCATTTGACCATCTGCGTCGTCATATAGCACAGCGACTTGAGATTCAATTGCTGTTACGTCTTCAACTACTCGTTTCATAACAGCCCTTACTGTTCTTGGCTCAATAGTATGCAGCCAATCTCGAGTCTCTACTGACTTTCGTAGCATTTGAGACACAGCAAGACCTTGCAAACGAACATAATGATTGAGTAAATTTTGGGCAGCTGTTTGAAAATTTTCGCATATTTCCGATTCTGTTGTTATATCATTCTCAGAAGTTGCATGTTGCTCAATATTAAATAAATCATCAGTTGTTGTCAGCTGAAGAATAATAAAAAAACATGTATTACAATTAATTTTAATGATTTTTCATATGCATTCCAAAATGTTACGCACAAGGTAGCGTACGCTGCTGTCTTTGAACTCAATACACATTTTACTTAGCAACAGGAGCAAAGTGGGTGGAAATTTTGGTACGTCAGAACCAGTACAAAAACCACTTGCTGTGGCTGTTAAGTGGTGCAAATAGCCAACAACCAATCCCTCACGTACTTCGTCGACACAAAAACTTTGTAAGAAGTGAGGCTTTAGACTGAATGATAGGTCTGGTTGCAGGAAAACCTATAAGGATAGTATTGAATGTGATTAGAAGTTTTTTGGATAAGTTTTGAAATATGCATTATCGTGAAAAGTCTACCAGTAAATCCTGTAAGACTCCTTTAACTTTTTCGATTGTTGGCATTACTAGTGTTGCTTGGAGTTCTGCTAAACCGCCATCGCCATCCTGCGTTACTTTTGCTGCTAAAGTCTGTCTTACTTTAGCCAAAGTTTCGCTCAAATGTTGTTTCAGAGAGTGGAGATGATTTCTACATTGCTTCCTTCCAGCATTTATCACTATATCAGTTCCCGTTCTATAATTTAGATAGAGATTGTTAATTTGTTTACTTATACATAATTCACTGTGGTTTATTAATTTGATGATTAATAATCCGATGAATTATATTAAAATCTAGTTTACCTGGCGAAATCAGTCTCGGTACAAAGCATATTCATGGCTTGGAGCCTTCGATGAAATCTATCCAGTGCTCTCACTAGAACTGCAGTATCTGCCACATCTTCGACTCTTTTTCCTATTAGATCAAAATATTTTTTCATATTGTCCATAATGAAAATGTTTAAGCGGGCAACAGCTTTAGTGTCGAAATCGTCGCTAAAATCAGTATCATCTGCAGGTGTTCTATTTACAAACATGTCATTGTACGATGCGACGATTAAACAAAGATCACTAAGAAATCCTGAACTACCCATGTCCACATATTCTATTATATCATTTTCACACATGTCTTTTAATATGGCTAACTGTTCTGCCAATCTATTATCAGCGTGGGTGAGAAAATCGGCGCATAATGAGTCCGCAGGCTCGTTTAATTGAAGTAAAAGATCAACACTTTCGGCAAGAGATTTTGTGGAAGCTTCTCTTTTATGAAATTGTTTTCTAAGCTGTGATTTCAATTCTTCTACGATCTCTTCACAATCCTTTTGAATTCCTTGAAACGAGGGCATATTGCCATACTGATTTAAGACACGTTGTGCATGTATGTAATCTTGAACTGCCTAGAATACAAATGTTATTTTCTTTATAATATGTCAGTTTCACAAGGCAAACAAGATAATGGAACTAACTTGACTATAATTTCCTTCGTTCATTCTATCTTTGAGTTTGCCAGGCAATTTGAAAAGAAATTGTAAACGCTTTAAAAGAGCATGTACAGATGACAATCTAGAGATTTGTTGACGTGTCCCTTGTAAGGTGGAAGATATCTGCTCCGAAAATGAAGTTATACTGTCCATGTTTGTGGCTAGCAGATCCATGCTGTCTTCCATCTTTTTGAAGTCACTTTTCATCTATAAACATTAGTAACTGTTGTGGAATATCTACAGAAGTATTGAATCAATCAAATCGATTGTTCTCTTTACATTACCTTCCCAATTGTATCCGTAGCTGATATGAATTTATTATAATTTTCATATACTAATGTTTGCATATCAGAAAGCAAAGTCTGCGTATCACCTATGATTTCTTTTTCATTATCCATAATCTGTTTTAGGCTACATTCCTGTATAAAAATTAAATTTCCATATTAGAACAAAATAATGACAATATTGTATGTCCCATTCTTAAAGTTGACAGAAGGATATATACCTTAAGCATTTTCTGGAGATACATATCCGGATTAAAGTGTTGTCCGTTGATGTCATAAGGATTGCTTGAATTATCTGTCATTTTCATATATTAATTGTGTACCTTAATTCGAAAATATTGTGACAGTTCTTTTCTATTTATGACGTTTTAGGGTTATCTTCGTGTCACGGCAATAGGGTATTGTAAGGTTAGGTTGAGGACGCTGTCTACGATTATAACCTTTGCGTGATCCTGTAACGAATGTTCAACAAGCTATTGGAAAAATATAAAAATATATATATTTCGTCTTTGATTTGTGTTGATTAACGAAGCTTAATTAAACTTAATTCAGCAGTGCATCTCAATGTTATAAAGGAAGAGGAGTATATGTTATTGTACAAACAGTTTCGTATACAAAAGCTTACAAAAAGTGATATTACTTCTTATGTAGATGCAATATTTATGTGGTTTAAAGTGAAATCATATATCTGACAGTAAATTATTTGATGTGAAAATATACTGTTGCTTACTGAAGGAAAGTCCAGCTTCGAAAAAGTGGCGAAAAACACTGTATCAAAGTGAGGTTAATGGTTGATTTAATCTTGGGCAACAATGTATTTTATTTGACAAACGTGTAAAACTATAAGATTCTCGCAAACATGCCACATCCGTGTGTAGTATGCGGCCGTTCTCGCATGAATCCTAACAACAGGGAAGAGGAGTATATGTTCTTTGGCTTCCCTGTAAATGATGAGGCACGATGCAGAAAATGGTTGGAGTTTTGCTGTCGGGAAGATCTGTATAAGCTTACAAAAAAACAGCTGTTACAGCGAATGGTATGTTCAAAACATTTTGAACAGAGAGATTTTCTTAATGAGTATTTTGATCGTCTGAATTGTACAGCTGTACCATCGATTTACGATCCAAAACAATCTCTCTACAACATTACCTGCGTACTGTGTGGTAGATTTCGACGAGATCCACCAGGTCTAGATTATGATGGAGCTACATTTCATCATTTTCCTGGAGAAGAGTTTCGTTGCTTGAAGTGGCTGGATTTTGTGGGTGTTGATTCATATTACAGACTAACCAGGAAAGAAATTTTATTTTGTTACATCTGCTCAAAGCACTTTGATCAAACACAATTTATGCGCGGTTATCGTAGTAGATTAATAGACTGTGCTGTGCCAAACATTCGCTACCCTGATCAGATTGATGAGTCAGAGCCATTTATAATGGAACTGGTTCCTGAACCAAAATTATTCAATACTACAGATAAAGGAAAAAAGCTAGATCCATTGCCAGCAGCTGTTCTTGATAGCCAAGCTTGTGCAGCATGTGGACGGTCCAGGTCTGATCCAAGAAATAAAGTGGATAGATACAAGTTTCATCCATTTCCTGCCTATGAAATTGGAAGATGTCTACGATGGTGTCAATTTCTAGGGAGAGAAGATCTACTGAAAATGTCTCCAAATCAAATAAGAAAATTGGTATTGTGTTCAAAGCACTTTCAAACTGGTCAAAGTTTTCATAAAGTAGGTCCCTGTGATGCTGTACCCACAATCAAGGATATCACTGAAGCAAACAATATAGATTCTGCGGAAGAGATGAAACTTGAGCAAGAAACCTTGGAAGATCTAGACTGTCCAGGATCAGCAAAAGTAGTAAAGAAGCAAATGTACCCAAGGCCAATGGTATCAAGTAAGAAACCAAAGATAGATAACAAGCCAGCGCCATTGGCAAAAAAACGAGGAAAGTCCAAAAGACCTACTTCGATCAACATACCAAGACCGGATCCAAACAATATCGAAAATCGAGTGATCAGGAAGTTACCACTTCCTCCTGCTTCTAACTGGAAACTTCAAATTTCAAATCAATTCCAGCCTATCACAATTGCTAATAATATCTCCTCAAATATATCAAATAACATTACCACCGATGGCAAGAAAGTTATCCTACCTTTTACTGGAGACATATCAAACTTGGGTGCGCCGATTCCAGTGCACAGTCTTTCAAGTATTCCACCAGGTCTGCTTATTAAGATAAATCTTCCTGAACAGACCCAGAAGCAACAAAAATTAGCAAGAACACAAAGTAAAACTAAAAAATCAGATAGTTCCCAGGTCCTTACTACTGAAAGGGAAATGGCAGTTATGCAGAATAGCAATGTTAAAAATGGACAAGTCTCTGAAAATACAGCAGGGCCTAAAGACATAGAGGAAACAGAACAAAGTCTGTCTGAGTTGCTTTCGTTTTCTCCGGAGCCCACCGCAGAAACTTTAAATTCCGACGACATGGAGGTCCAAGAAGAATTGATCTTGCCGCATTCGCTCGAGATGCTTGAAGAAGAGAGCTCTAATCGTATCAAGGAGGAGCATTACTATGAAGAAGCTCTGGAGCCAGAAGATCAGTGTACTAAGAAAAGAAGAAGAGTCAGACGATATAGAAGAATGACAGCGCGTGCGCGAAGAAGTATTCTTCCTATTAAAAGTGAAGTCAGATACTTCTTGCGCAAACTGACACCGCAAATGCACAGATTACCAACAAAGGCAAGGGCGCAATTGAAACTGTCTATTGTTAACATGGTAATCGATCAATTGTAAAGATTTTCACTTATGCAAAATATTATTTACAACAAGGATCGCACATTAAATTTTTATATTGAAAAAGTTGAACTGTACCGATGACAATTGCAGAAGTTTACGATGAGTTATATTTGATCTCGACGATGAAGATGAAAGGTGTAGTATGAAATGTTTTCCAGAAGTTGCTCTTGAATCTGGTGAATCATTTTTTTATTATGGACACTGCGGTCTTCTACAATTGTGGTATTCCGACATTATCAATTTATTCAAACTGAGAAATCAGAATTTTTTTATAGTCGAGTCGATCTGGCATTAAACATGAATATGTAATTTACGTATTATTAAGAGAAACCTTTTCCTTAATTTCATATATCTTTTAATTTCTCTATCAACATAATATTAAACAATCACGTCAGATATTAATGATACTTAAGCCCGGTTTCTTCAATGCGGTTCAATACATAAACTTTGTTTATTTTCAAAATGCAAGTATCAGGTTGGTTAAAACAACAGTTAAACCAAGTTTATGCATTGAACGCGTCGAAGAAAACGGGCGTAGTGATATGTTTAGATGAGGGCTAGTATACATATAGGACATACTTCCAATATGTACATACGTATATATACATATATATAAATATATATTTATACTTGTAATTAGATTTTAATCATTGCTAATTGTTTCGTTATGAGAGTGTGCGACAACATTGACTTATTGTACATTTGAACAGTATGTAAAATACAAGACGAGTATCGTTTGAGTAAAAACTAATTTTTTTACTTTATTATCATATATGTAGATACCTTCAATTAAATCGTACAAGCTGTTTTTGGAATTTAAAACTAAATAATGCGCTTAAAATCGACTGTATGATTGAACAATGTTTGTCCCTACTCGCATATGGTTGTAGCAGGAAATTTATTGATTGTTTGACCCACTTCTAAAGCGCCAGTATGCATTGACGGTGTCTATAAAACAGCCATTTTTCACAAAGCTTACTTCGAAAAGCTTGCAATCATGGATTTTGGAGAAAATTATATGAATACATTCGCTGAAACTGTTCATGTTTTTGAAAAAAATCGTCAGTCATTTCAGGAAGTTCGTTTGCAGTAAGTACAATTAACTTTGAGGTGTTAGAATAATACTTATTTAAAATGACTTTTCATGTTTATTAGAGAATTACAAAACCAAGGAGCATTGGAATGGGATGATTTCGAAAATGAATTATCAACTTTGAATCTATTTGAATCAATCACATTCAACGAAGCTATAAAATATTTTCAAGAATCAGATTTGTCGGAATACAAAGTCTGTAAAATTTATTTCATAATTCATGTTACGAATAGCAGTGTTTTTCGGTAGTGGATATTATTTGCAGGACAAAATTGCGACGATTGTACATAGAAGAAAATCTTTTTCATGTTTGCCATGTTTCAAAACTGCAGAGCTTCGATCAGAACATTCGAAGGATTATGAGTTATTGTTTCTCATTGCGAAATGTGAGTATATAGAAAGTAGCCTGCTGGGCTAGATTTGGTATACAAAGTTTAGTGACAAAATGTAATTTAGAGACGAATTAATCTTTTCAAAAAGGAGGACAAAACATGGATATAGTAAATGCATCGGCCCAAGAAGAGAAACAACCGTTAATTTTCCGCCAATTTGTTTCCGGTTCATCAGACATTTTTACAGGTGTTTCGTGTGATCCTATTCCCCAGTCTATATCTTTACGTCTTATCACTCTTCCTTTATGTGGCAACATATCTGTTAACGTTGAAGTATCAGCAGAAGGAGTGTGTCTTTCCGTATTATGAAGATAACTCATATTCGGTCGTAATTCGCTGTAAAAATTATCATCGATTTTGCAATACACAAAATATAAATATTAATTCAATGGAATTGCATCTAACTTTGGAGATACGACGTCTGTCGCTACGGGTATCCATCTTTTTTTAACATTTGTCGAATCAATTTTTTCTTTTTCAGATCTCTCATAAGAAAGAATAGGCTTTGTGGGATTTACGTTTGGCTCTGTTCTAGTTGGCAGCCATATAACCTTTTCTGAAGAAATCGGATCTGAAATATTTGTACTTTATTTGTGCTTGCAATTCATTTTTATGTATTAAAGTTAAAATTGTATTTTTTATACCGATGTTGGATGACGTTACTAGAGGATGCTGAGTTCCCACTGTGTAGATGATAAATTTATTAGTAATATCGTCATATTCTGCACATCTGCATAGAATTCCTAGTGGATGTTCTATACAGGCTTTAGAATGATACGGATGCAACATTTTGTGAATAATAAAAATTAGAAAATTCCTTTTGAATGCTTGACGAAGATAAATTGTTAGAAAATTGAACAGGTCATGATAGCGTCGTCATTTTTTTTTTAGGTCCTTACGATTCGAATGATTGTAAACATGTTTCGATGTTGAGGACTGTATATCGCTCTTTGGTACAGGAAGAGAATGTTGATTTTGACTGGGAGAAAATTGGGTTTCAGGTAATCTTGATATATTTACAGAAATAATTTTTTACTTGGTATCATATGTATTATAAGATATTTTAGAGTAATTCACCTGGAACTGATTTACGAGGTGTTGGTATGCTGGGAATGCTACAAATCTTGTACTTGTGCTTTAACTGTTCTGTTTTGATGGAATTTTTGTACGTAACTTCCATAGACAAATACAACACTTTTCCTTTTGCTGCTGTTGGTCTGAACATGACGAGAATCACCTTAAGTGTGTTGCGATACGAGAAATTGAATAAGTGAGATATTATATTGAAATTAATAGGGTATTGGTTATACTTATGGGATCATATCATATGTATATTTTAGAGAGATAAATAAGAACGGTGTTTTTGAAGCTGCGAATAAATTTTATGCTTCAATTTTTTACGCCTTTGGTAAATTGTGGGTTAGTAAGAAGAAGACTATATCTGATGTGGGTGCCATGTTCCAAGGTATTGTATTTAAAAATTTCTTAAAAGTAATTTTATGGCAATGAAATAGAATGAAATTTACAGATATAGAAAAAATGTCTGCCAGAAGAAGTAATAGAAGAAAGATGGCAAGGGAATTAAAGGTATTTCTTAGAGAAACGTGTTTTCGAGATAAATGAATCAATTTGAAAAATATTTTTTCACTTTTATTATAATCTATAAAGCAAGTGTGAATACGATATTTACATAAGTCAAACAAAGTCTGTTGTAACGTTAACGGGTCGTTATAATTTATAAAATGTTACAAAAGCTATAACATCGCAAATCTATTTGCTATTCAAAATGTATTGAATTATAATTAAGATTAGAAGTTTTTAGTACCTGCAATTTCATTAATTAAATTTATTTCATGTTGGGAACGCGAAGCCAGCTTTCGCAAGGTTATTTCGATTCATGTGCTAACACAACAATGTACAGTTTTTCTCACTGAAACTTGTAATCAAACGACAATTTATACATGTGCCCTGAGGGGTATTTTCTATAATATACTACAAGCTTTAAGTACAATTTCACCCAAATATCTGTGCAAAATGGTCCCGAACTTGTAGTTAATAGAAATTTGAAAGTAGGACACAATAGTTTTTTATAGTTCATGTTCTTATGAACATTATTTGGATTGATGATCACTCAATTTTTACGTTTCTTGCACTGTCTATCCTACTCTGTTAGGGAGTGTAAGATGCTTATAAATATAAGGTAGGTACAGATAAATTATCTAAATATTTTTCAATTTAACTTCGGAGACTCTGTAACCTATTTTTCATCTCTTCAAGTTCTTTATCATCTTCAACTGGTTCTACCTCTTCTTCATCTTTCGAAGTTGATGCTGCAACTGACCCTGGAGTGTCGGTAACAACTGCAGGGGCAATACCTAATTGTCCTGCCGTTACTTCCCAAAGAATCTGTACAGAGATATAAAAGTGTATGTTTAGATAAACATGGATCGTAATCAGAATTATTCTTATTGTTATTAATAATATTACAAAACGTTTGTACCTTGTCAACCTCTTCATCGGCTTCATCCTCCATTTCTTCAGAGTCTTCGATCGAATCCATAGTCTCATCAAGCATTTCTTCAATAATTCCAGCTTTCATCATTTCTTTTGACATTTCTCTCATCGTTGCAGCGACTTCTGGAATCTTTATTAGGGACTGCATTGCTTGCATTACTTCGGTAGATTTCGCAACAGAACCAGCAACTCGTATAGTAGCTAATTGATTTTTCATTTGCAAGGAAACAGAGTTTAAGTGTGCCTTAGATGTATGTATTTTATTACATGCTTTGCGTGCACGAATTATTTCTTTTGCAAGGATCTTGCAGACATCCTTGTCTCCCTTCTTAGCTGCCTCTTTCAAAGATTGCTTTACCTTTTGCTCCTCCCGCTGAATTGCTGAAAAGTAATGTTACAGTTTTTAATCATTTTTCAATTATATATTTTTCTAAGGATCAGTATATTATCAAGAACATTTAGTTAATTTGTAAAACCACATTTTAAATCAGTATTGTGGGAAATGGATTTTATTTAGAAACGAATACAGTACTCTGACTCACCTCTAACCTGTCTGTCCAGTTGATAACCTTCCTTTCGTAATTTGTGGGTCCATTCCTGAACCTACAATATCAACACTCAATTAGTAAATAACACTGTAGCATCTTAATAAATTATTTAACAATGTCTCTAACCATCTCCTTTGGGTTCTTCTCCTGGGATTTACCGAAGAGACCCATTTTCAAAGGTTTAGTTCTGACAGAAACGTCAAAGGCGCACTTGGTTATTCTCGACCCTGCCCAACTCAACTTCACCTAGTTTTTCCATTACGTCATATCTATTGAAAGCGCGTTGATATTGGAATACATCTTATTGGAATCATGTGAAATGATAAAAACTTCGGAAAGATACTAAAAATTAGTAGAAAAATAGATATCTGATTAATAATGAACAAACATATTTCTACATCTAACAGAGCCATTTTCGTCGCTAGCGTTATGTCACCTGTCATTATCTCAATTAACATTTTATTGATAAAAAATACATAATATTATTTCTTCTTCAAATAATTTTGTTTTTCTTTAGAAAAAAATATCAGATGACGTTCTCGCGTTCTGGTTCCCTTCGAGTCGGCATCCTGCTCAGAAGTTATGCTCTCGGGTTGATTCTTAGAATTGCGTCAATCCTCTCTGAAAGGTTTTTAATTGTGAAGTTGAGTTTGAGGCGCTCAAATCTGCCGTGGAAAGATAATCTTCGACGTACTGAGCTGTCTGGCAGAGGAGAATACTCGATGAAGACGACTCCACGGACAAGCAGAGGTCCGGGTGAGGTACCGTCACCCCGCTGGAGAGTGGCAAAGGGCTGTAGAACGGACAGCGGAGTTTCTTATGTTTAAGGGTAGGTTCCCTTGATCTGAGTTAAGAATGTGGTGCTCAGCTGTCGCCGATGTCCGGCGGAAGCTACCGTGGAGGATCTCGAAAAGTTAGGTACGTACCGATTCATTAAGGAACACTCTCGATTTCGATTTTATAGCTCTGATTTATTCTGTTACGCTCTCGATCAATTGCTGTCTACTTCCGGCATTTTATTTACCTGATACTTACTCCGACCCTCTGAACCTCAATCTAGCAGCCTGAGCGGCCGCGTATTTCCGTAACCGTTCGCTTCCGTTCATGCATCCAGTTGCGTTTACTGATTTTACGTGACCCCAAAGATCAGCACCTACGGTTGCGTTTTTCGATTTTACGCGTCCCAAAATATCGACAGGATCCGTTAAGCTATCGTCTTTTCTGATAGGATCCGTCAGAACCCTCGTTTTGGCGCAGTGGAGACTGTTCCATCTTAAATTTCAGATCATATCGGCTCGTCCGTTCTCGGTGAAGAAAGAATTGGCTGGCGCCCGCCTGGCATACGGATGCATGGACGAAAGGGGGACGGCTGAAGGTGACGTAGTTTGGCTCTCGGACTTTCGTTATCGGTGTGGAGTTGAGAAAATGCGTTACTATATATATCTATATATTTATTAAAATTTTTTAAATATAATACATATTCCATACAATTTCCGATGAATGCAGGTATTCCTTTCAATTGTGATCCGATAAAGATGCTGGCATTCACCTTATTGAGAATTTTACAAAGTCACATCATTTCCCATAAATACGTTTATAATTATTCATATAAATACAAAAAGCCTATGGTATTAGCGTATTTACAACTGTGCGAAAAATATTATCTCTGCTACATGATTAATTAACTTTTATTCTGCGCAGGAATTCTTAGAATAACATCTTTTAACCAATTCAGAATGACTTTTAAAATTTCCATTTTATCCGCTACGTCATTATCTTCTATTTGTTGATACATATGTTGGCTCTGTTCCTTCTGTTTTCTTTTGATGAATTTTATTCGACCAAGTATCGGATTATCCTTCTGATACCCATACTTGGCTATCTCCTCGTCTTGAGCCGCATTTGCATCCTCTTCCACCTGTTCCATATTCAGAACTTCCATTTTTTTCTCTTGACCGTCAACTACTGTATATATTTCTGTAGGTCCCATTTCGATAAGATTCTTTAAAGCATTAATAACTATACCAGCCCTTTTACTTTCAGGAGCATCATTAATTGCAATTAAACTATTCACCAAATTACTAGTTTGATTTCCATCGAAAATTTTATTTCCGTTAGTTTCATTTAAGATTTTTGAAAAATTTTCCTTAAATTTCGTTAAATCTTCTTTCTCTTCGTGCTCAATCCCTTTATCGTTGTTCAAAATCGATTTATTATTATCTGCCTCTGTAACAGTTTCTTCAACATTTTCCGTAACGGAATGCTTTGTCAAATCTAAAATTAGATTATATTTTTTGGCAAATGCTTGTACTGGCATTGATTCTGATGAAGTTGAACGACTCTCTGGAATGATAATTTCATCGTTATTTTGAATTCCTGAAGTGACCGCTGGCGTCGATCTGGTGCGTCGTGTTTTTGATTTTCCAACTTCATCCTGCACTTTTTCATTGGAATCTCGTTCACCCTCCACAAAGGATTTCTTGCTAAGCTTCCATAAATCTCTCTTCAAGTTCCTACCCTCGTGAGAATTTCTTTTTTCGCTAACAATAGTTCCATCGCACGGTACGCAGCAGGGACACCTCGTGTTCATAAAATGTTCGCAGACCTTTTCTGAGATCGATAAACCGTACGAGCCGTCATCAAGTTTTTTTATAGTTAAAGGTAGACGCACTCCATCACCGATGTAATATAAATCGGAATTGGTCAATTCAGAAATGTCGTTACCTTGATTCTTGCCAATTTTTGGCAACAGTTTACCAAAGTACGTGAGATCGTGATCAGAATTTGGGAAATACGATGATTTAGTTGCGGACACCATTTCATTATTTGGACTATTGACTGTGGTGTCTTCGATACAATCTTCAGCACCATAATATTTGGTAGTTTTAGTTATTGTTTTTTTAATAGTTTTCGTTATAATCTCGTGAGATTTCGTTGGTATCAATTTTTCATTTCTTCTCGTCTGTTTAAGCATTTTATTTTGATTTGACGATTCCAGAATGGGAATTTCCATTCGTGTGCGTTTTCCCATTTGAATATTTTTCATGCTTCCCGTATTGCTCTTTGAGGCTCCTACATATTGTGAAGCAGAATGCTCACAATTGTGCTTCAAATTCTTGTATGCTTCTCCTTGCGCTTTTTCTAGTTTAGAAGAGTATTTTTGCGATTCAGCTAGATCGTAATCGTTATTATTAAAAATTTGCGAATTTGACGTACCTAAATTTTCTGCGGTTTCTGCATTGTCATAAGACACGTTATCAAGATTTTTTAATTCTTTACTGTCAGTTAACGTTTCCAAAGATTTTTCACTCTTTTCCGACTCCAAATTTGCATATTCTTCGCTTTTCGAGGTCTCTTCGTCGCTAATATCTTTTGTCATTTTTGACATGTTAACATCGCTTACTTCTTCATTGTCATTTAATTTTTCCAAAAATTTCTTATTCCCTCTTGGTTCTGCCAATTCTACATGCTCTTTGCTTCTTGATGTTTCTTCTTCACTAATATCTGGCGCCATTTCCGATTCATCATACTGTTCTGGCTGATTGAACGTTTCCTCGTCCGATGATGGATTTACAGTAGTTTCAAAAAATGTGTTCTTTTCCTGCGTAGCAGTCAATTTTGAATCGTCTTCTACATCACTAAACGTTTCTTCATCCAGCGATGTATTTACAGCAGTTTTATCAAACATACTTTTCTCTTGCGTGTTTTCACAACTTGAATTGCTCTCTATATTTTTTTCAGATACACTTGAAATATATTCTTCATTACTGATATCTTCAGTTCCACTTTCATCCGGATTAATATTCATATATTTCTTTTCTGATCCTTCAATCGCATCATGAGGTTCTGTAAGACCAACAATTCCATCTGAAGTAAATTGCTCCAAATTATTTTCGGTCTGACTTTCAGTATCATCGTCATCATTGATTTTTGAATTACGCATGATATTCATTGCAGATTCTAAGATAGCTGAACTTGTTTTTGATTTTATCATTTCTTGATTAATTTTTTTATCTTTATCTGGTGTAACAATTTCTCTATTATTACCGACCATGTATTCATTTGTCTGAATTTCGCTATTGTTGTGTTGCAAAGAATTCATTTTTTTCATTGTATCAGTATTGACATAATAATTGTTACTGTTTTTTCTTATCGTGGAACACCTACAACCTTGATCAGATCCTGTCACAGATTCCTTAACCATATCATTACCCAATGGCATGTTGGTCACCGATTCAGTGTTCAAGTATTGCAAATGATTCTTTTTGTACTCCAAAATTCTGTCATTAGGTGAGTAATATTTTATAGGTGCCTTCTCTAATAAATTATCAATATCTGTAACTTCTGGATTAGTTGATACTTTTCCTATGGTTTTTGCAGCTGGTGGTATTGCTGGTGAGGTATTTGATAAGTCTGTACTGTGTATTGACTTTACGTCATTGTAGTTTTTAGCGGGTAGTTTTTCCGTCATTCCCAAAACATGTTCAGTATCTTCATTATCAAATGTTAAATTTGGATATTCAGTGACTGTCAATGTGTCATTGATGATTTCTTCACTACTTGCTGATACATCTGCAGGAGGTGAATGTGAGATAATTCTATCTGGCGATACATTATTACACTTGCTTGTCACAGACGATGATAAAATTTGGTTAGAATGTGCTGCTTGAACATTTTCTTGTATTGATTTATCGATCTGCATTTTGTCAAAATTCGAACCGTGTGATGATTTCGAAGGATAATGATTATCACTCGGCGCGGAATGTGCTACTTGAGCATGTTCTTCGACAGACCCATTAACTTTAGTATTGTCAAGAATTTGAGATTGTACTGATTTCAATTGACTTTCATCATTTGCTTCAGATGAAACGCGATGATACTCTTCCTCATTGAATTCTCTTAGCATCTTATAATCTTCAGCTTCTGTAGCGGTTTGAGATTCTTTCTCATCATTGATAATAATGGAATCTGCTGACGAATAGAATGTATCATTAATACCTGGATTCGTGCTGGGAACATGGTTGAATATTTTCTTATCATTTAACAATGACTCTTTAGTTATATCGTAATCAGACTCATGGTCAGTTTGTCCCAAAATTGAAGATTTTTCATCATAATTATCAGTACTTGTGAGTAACACTACTTTATCATTATTTTCCAAAATTTTCTTTGAATTCAAATTCTCAGGGTCCTCGATTTGAGTTTGAATGTTGTCTGCAGTGGTCCATCCTTCTAATTCACAATTGTTCTCGGTCATTGAAATCTTTGTATTTTCATCTATCGAATGTCTCAAAATAGATGCAGAAGAATCAAATGAATCTTTTAAACTTCCTGTTGCTGATGGCACGCCTGCTTGCATTTCCTTTATAAGATTATCCAGTACTTCTCGAAGTGCACAATCGTCAATGGACGCCGTGTTTACGTTTGCCTTCCTAAGTGCATTCTTTACAGTTTCCATAATGACGTTTTGCACAACTGGACGACTTGCTGCCTTCAAACCAAGTATTGGTGATGTGACAACATTCTTGAGAGTTTGTAGAATAATTCTATTGACAGTTTCACTAAAGGGAATTTGAACTCTTTGTTCTGTGGGTACTGTTGGCATCAATGTGACTTGTTCCGTTACCCAATGTCCTCCTTTAAATTCATGTTCTTCCACAGTGATCGGATAATCAGTCGGAAGTGAATTTTCTATTCCTGCAATAACATCTCGTAAGATTGATTTGATGGCGTCGCTTTCTGATCCTAGGATTGATCTGTACTTCGTTTCATACGGACTTTTCGATAAGGTATCTTTTACCATATCTGTTAACGTGTTTTCTACATCGGGCAAAGCAAACAAAGTTTTTAACATTGGGGTACTTATAATTTCTGGTAGCAGATCTTCGGAATTACTACTTTCTATTGATTTTGAATTCTTCCTACTTCCGACCATATCGTTTTCTCTATTTGTCGCAAAATTATTAATCACGCTCTTTATTGCTGCTTTCAGATAGTTTTTATCATCGAGTGAATAATCTTGCTCTTGTGTCGTCAACATTTTTTCGTTATTTATCACACTTTTTGAATTTCCTACCATTGCTGGTTCGATAACTTTATTATCAGATTCTACAATATCTTTGTTATCCTCAGAAGACTTTCTAAATATAGTAATATCTGCTGTTTCTGTATTCGGCGTGGCTGGTTTTGAAGCATCATAAGAATCCGTATGTTCTTTTAAAATTTTTTTATTAAGAGGTGTTTCAATAATATCAGATTTTGAAGTCAATTCTATATCTTTAGGCAAATTGATTGACGCAATCAATTTTTCTCCAGATCCATAGATTGTAGATTGAATATTTTCAGTGGGAGTCAAATTGACCGTATCTGAATTCTGAGTGAAGGATTTCATAATATTATGAGAATCTGTATTTTTGTTTCTGATTCCCTCTCCAAAATATTCTCCAACAGTGTCACGTATTAAAGTTGATACTTGATCCGTGGAAAGATCAATTGACGAATTTGAATTTACCTCCGTTGCATGAATCGTGGATTTAATTTTTCCCGCGTTCCTTAAATTTAAATCTTTGCTCCCTAAAGTATATGCTTCTGTACTCTGTTCCATAGATCCTTCATGCAGGCTTTGTCCAACAAGATCCTGAAGAGGCGTAGAGCTTCCCTCCTCGCCTGTCCCAGTGATAAAACATTTCTTAGAGTGTGGACTAGTTAAATCCACTGATATAGAGGGTGAATATTTTTCACCTAGATCTCTGCTAGAATCTCCTTCTCCGTAAGGTATTTCTGTATTTTCTGCATACGTCACTTCCGTCGCGGAATTTTCTGTTTCATCCAAGTGTTTCATAGAGTTTCCGATGTAGCGTATACCGCCGGGTCCATGAGTTTCAAATCCTACAGACTGCAACACATTGCTGGTAGAATCTATAAACTTTTCCACGGAATCCGTATATGGCACGTGACCCAAAATATCCTGTGATTTTCTTTCAATTTGTGAATCATTTATATCAGTGAACTTGGGATTAAATCGATCATTTCCATCATTGATAGAAAGATCGGTAGAACTTGCTGGATCATTTTTATGCATTCCATGTGCTTTGTCAAAATTATTTTCAACAAATGAATATCCATTTGTTACTTCTATTATTTGAGAATGACCGGGGGCTGTAGATTTTTTTGAATTATCTACAGATGAAAATCTTTCAGAATCCCATTCTGGTCCAGGAGGCTGGTGCTCTTGTACTCCTTCAGACATTTCCCTTAACACATTACTAGAAGCTATATGCTCATTTCTTGTATCTGGACTTAATATTCTTTCAGAATTTTCCCAAATATTTTTTACTCTTGTATCATCGAAATTTGGATGGTTATTGAAATTATAATTATTGTGAATATACTCGGTATTGTCAAAGTCTTGAGCAGTATAGCCTTTCCCTAATTGATGATTATTTAATTGGTCATTAAAATAATTAATATTTGTATAGAGATGTGAGGGAATGTGATCATATGAGGGTCGTGATAGTTGATCCTGTTCGTAATGATCATTGGTCATTTCTGGTGGTCGTTTTATTGTATTTTCTGGATACGTTGAATGTTCAAAAAAGGCAGGTTCAATTTGTGATAACGATGGAGTTTCAGTGCCAATAATTACAGGTGGTTGTACGCCATGCTGTATAATTTTTGGTATTTTGTTCATAGCATAATATTCAGGTAGCACACTATGGTATCTGTTACCTGTATAAGGTTCTATATTATCAGCATAATTAGATTCTCTTGTATCATCCGATATAAGTGGATTTTTCAAGCCGTTTTCATTGTTGGATGAATAATCATTATAGTGTTGCATATTATTTTCGGTTGTATAAAACGAATCATCATTTTCATAGGGTGTAGCAAGCAGCCTACAGGGACTCTCAACAATATGATATCTTGAGTGGCTATATAAATTTGGTTTTTCTTTTTGACCCAAAAGATACTTTTGTGTTGTATAACCATAAGTGTTGTAAGTACCGTAAGTATCATGTGATAGAGATTGCTCATTGTATTTCATATTATTATTAGGAACTGAATTGCCTTCGTATTGATAAATATGCGAATTTTGAGAACCTGTATTATCGTAATAATTGGATGTGTCTATATTCGAATTTTTACCAATTTCAATCTGTTGTACATGCTCTTCTTGTATTCTTTGTTTGGAATTATTTTCCACGTTATAATTTAAAGTTTGTCCGTTAAAATTGTTTTCAGGTGAATATCCAAAATTTGTAGTAACAGCTCCGTAAAATTTGGCTGATCCTGGGAAAATTTTATTCTGAGCAGTTCGGGCTACGAATGGTTGTTCCGAGGTATATTTCAATTGCATTTCAGGATTTCTAGAGTCATACTGATAGTTTGGTTCTATTGTTTCTTCCCCCTTATGATCGACAGAATATCCAAAATTAGTAGTAGCAGTTTCGTAAGATTCATCTGATTCTTTAATAATTTTATTCTGAATTACAACCGGGTTTTCTGAGGTATATCTGAAGTGCATCTCAGGATTTCTAGAATTATACTGATAGTTCGAGTCCACCATCTGTTCCTCGTTATAATCGGTAGAATATCCAAAATTAGTAGCAGTTTCGTAAGATTCATCGGATCCTGTGAGAACATTATTCCGACGAGCTGTCTGAGCTACAAACGGTTGTTCTGAGGTATATCTGAGCTGTTTCTCAGGATTTCTAGAACCATACTGATAGTTCGAGTCCACCATCTGTTCCTCGTTATGATCGGTAGAATATCCAAAATTAGTAGCAGTTTCGTAAGATTCATCGGATCCTGTGAGAACATTATTCCGACGAGCTG